>JADKLZ010003044.1:11911190-11928925 GCA_021533235.1 Biomphalaria straminea
GATCTGTGCTCATCGTTGTCACAGCAAACGTCAGGCTGCTTGTTGTTTAAGCCAATCGACTCGTCTGTCGGGTTCTGCATGATACCAAACGTTTTGTCAGTCTTGTTCTGTACAGTACTGGTACCTATCTGTTTAACCATGGTATCAAACGTTTCGTTGACATTTTTAAGCGTCGCACATAACTGTACCTGGAGCGAGCTCATCTGTTCACTCACGGCACACATGAGCACTCTGACATCTGGTTTGATTTCAAATAGATACGAGTCCGGTTCTTCATCTTCTTCCAGCAGCGCTTCTCTGAGACGTGTTGTTAGTGTTTCTTTGTTCCCATTAAGCTGTAAACCTCTTTCACGAAGCTCTTGTCTAAGTTCTTTTAGATCAAGTTCACTAAGCAGTTTCACAGAAGCCATTAGAAATCCTCACTTCTGACACCAATGTAACGAACTTCTCTCTCCAGGCCTTCTGTAAACACTGCTTCTCACACTACATCACATCTAATACAAGAACTTAACAAGAGCTTCAAAAACAACACAGTGGCGGTTTATTAACAAACACACATCAACACAGCCAGTTCACAATATTTTTGTCTACACTAACTTCACATGTTTAACAGGAATAGAACTGTCTAACTAACACAAGTCTCTAGCTCGAATAAGCTACATTTTTAAAGCCTTCTTATTCACAAACACAGTCCTAACTATCACTGTCTTTCTCTCCGCTGGACTGTTCTCTCCTGGACTGGACTACATCTCTCTAACTGCAACAAAACACACACACTTTCCAAGCTTGGGTCATGCGTAGAGCACAGGTACAGTCACACCAGGGCCAAGCGTTGACCTGTGACCCGCCTTCGCCGCCTAAGCCTGTATCAGTGGGTCTCACACATATATACATTTCAGTTCGCCACTGGAGATGTAACATTGCCCCCTTCTTAGATTTGTCCGTCCCGGACAAAATCTACCTCACAACATGGCTGTGGAGGTTCATCGTTGCAGGTGGGGGTCTATCTGTGGGAGGGGCAGTGGGCTTATACTGCCATCCCGACGAAGCCATCTGCGTTCCACCCAGTGAATGTCTCTTTCTCCTGCACCAGTTGATCTTCCTTTGGTTGAGAGAAAGTGCACGTTGGTATCGTTGTCGTTGGCTTGTCTTCTTTTCGATCAATGTTGATGGCAGCAACTTAGCACATAGGAAACTAGTGCATTTGTTAGCTGTAGTCATCAAGACTGATGATGTAACAAGTTGCTTCAGAATTCTTCTTCGGTGGATGCTTTGCGAATGAGCTGCATGTCCACATGAAGGCAAGTTGTCAAACACGTCAGTACCTTCATCCGAGTCTGAATGACTCGACTGTGGGGCAGGTTGATAACATTCAACATGCAAAGGTCCATCAACATTAGCATCAGGTTCTAATGTGTTTCCTAGATTATCACCAGGGCTTCTCGTGTTGACCCTGACAGCTAGACAAGCTTCTGTTAAGTCCAGATCTTGTTGGTGTGTTTCTTGGCCTTCACAGTCTTCTTGTGATGCTACGTCTGTACAGTTCTTGTCAAACGCATGAGTACAGTAATCATGCTTAGAGTTCCTCTCGTAGACACTGACAGATAGACAGAAGTCTTTAAGGTCCACAGCAACAGGCTTGGACTCAGACCCAACGTTGTCTTGATCTGTCTGGTTAGTTGAGGTTCTCATATCAGATCTGTGCTCATCGTTGTCACAGCAAACGTCAGGCTGCTTGTTGTTTAAGCCAATCGACTCGTCTGTCGGGTTCTGCATGATACCAAACGTTTTGTCAGTCTTGTTCTGTACAGTACTGGTACCTATCTGTTTAACCATGGTATCAAACGTTTCGTTGACATTTTTAAGCGTCGCACATAACTGTACCTGGAGCGAGCTCATCTGTTCACTCACGGCACACATGAGCACTCTGACATCTGGTTTGATTTCAAATAGATACGAGTCCGGTTCTTCATCTTCTTCCAGCAGCGCTTCTCTGAGACGTGTTGTTAGTGTTTCTTTGTTCCCATTAAGCTGTAAACCTCTTTCACGAAGCTCTTGTCTAAGTTCTTTTAGATCAAGTTCACTAAGCAGTTTCACAGAAGCCATTAGAAATCCTCACTTCTGACACCAATGTAACGAACTTCTCTCTCCAGGCCTTCTGTAAACACTGCTTCTCACACTACATCACATCTAATACAAGAACTTAACAAGAGCTTCAAAAACAACACAGTGGCGGTTTATTAACAAACACACATCAACACAGCCAGTTCACAATATTTTTGTCTACACTAACTTCACATGTTTAACAGGAATAGAACTGTCTAACTAACACAAGTCTCTAGCTCGAATAAGCTACATTTTTAAAGCCTTCTTATTCACAAACACAGTCCTAACTATCACTGTCTTTCTCTCCGCTGGACTGTTCTCTCCTGGACTGGACTACATCTCTCTAACTGCAACAAAACACACACACTTTCCAAGCTTGGGTCATGCGTAGAGCACAGGTACAGTCACACCAGGGCCAAGCGTTGACCTGTGACCCGCCTTCGCCGCCTAAGCCTGTATCAGTGGGTCTCACACATATATACATTTCAGTTCGCCACTGGAGATGTAACAATACTTTATTATAGCTATGCCATTAAATATTTCATGTATTATTGGAATGAAAAACATATTTTAAATTTTAATAACTCCTTTAAATAGCTCAATTTGGTCTAGAGATAACTAATATTTAACATGGCTGAATCTAAATATAAAATAAACGGTGGTGTTAATTTTCATTTTTTTTTCTTCTTTACTCGTCGAACTTATATTGCCTATGTGTCTTTTATTTAACATTTTATGTAATGATACTATGAAACCACCTAAGCTCGTCGGAGTCAAACCCACCTGATAAGATTTGAAAAACTATTGAACACTCCATGATAAAGTTGAGAAAAGATCTATTGACAAAATATTTGCTTTTCAAATTTTAAAGAAAATATAATGGTTTGCTGTGTCTTAAAATATCTTGCAAATTTATGAAAATGACATACAATTAGCGAAAAAAAAATGAATGATTTAGCCAGCCGATGAAGTTTTTAAAACTATTTTGTACACAAACCTGCATCTGATATTTGCTAAGAATTCTTCTAAGGAAGAAATAGTTCAAAGGTCTATATATGAACCGAGTTGTGCCTGTCATGAGAAATTTTTTGGGCACATATTCGTTTATTTATGGATAAAGAAATTCACGACAATTCTTTTTGTGAAAACTGCTAATTGACAATAAAGTCCAACACATTTGATGTTTTGAAGGAATCGTTCGAAAAAAAAGCAAACCCTGTAACTATTATATCAGTAGCTACAAATGGAGCAGTAGTAGATCTTGATTTCTTGATTGCAGGAATATCTTCAATTTGTTATCAACGCAGTTATGAGAAACTACATACGCAATTACTTGCTCAAAATTGAAGAGAAAATGACAAGAACATTCATCATTTGAATCACAAAGCACCAGGAGAGGACCAAATTACAGCAGAACTAATTCTCGGCACAAAGGAGTGCATGATGTATGTGTGAAAAATTGTTATATTTAACTATATAACTATATTTGCATAGTGTAGTTTTGTCTAGTTATAACTTTAACAAAAAGAAATGTAGACTGTACATCGTTAAGTATTTGAAATTGAGCTTCATTACTTCCTTGTCAAACAAGAGAATGTTAATGTGTCATTTTTTATGATGCAGTGCTCCTATTTCTTCTCTGTGGTTGTCATAGAGCTCATTAGTTATAATGATATTAATTTTTAAATTATTTTTTCTCCATTGGGCCATTCAATAGGTATTCCAGCTCCTTCGTTTGTGGTGGCTTTCTGAGAAGTGAGAACAATCCATAAAAACTCTGTTAGGGCAATGGTATTGTAGAAGAGTTCACTAAATTCTTTAGCTCTGTTGGAATATAGCTAAATATTTCTTTCTTCTAATGTAAGTCTTTGCAAACAACATATTTCTGTAAACAATATATTTCTCTATACTGCTGGCCGAGTCAACCTTGTCGAGTAATGATGTATTTTTTTTATTCAAATTATTATGGCTTAAGAAATCCACGAAAAACACATCTTTGTGAGACTTTTTACTCAACAACAAATCTCTATGAAAAATAATCCCCGTTACAATGGAAGTCGAGCTTGCAAAAAGTAAAAAAGTAGTTTTAAAAGACTTTTTCACTCCTCATGTCACTGGTTGAAAATTATTTAAACAAGATGTGTAATTTGAAATTCATGAATTTTCAAAAATTTAATATAACTGCAATGGGGGGGGGGAGGGGGTCCACGGAAAACCAGAAAACATGTGAAGGGGTCCACGAGACAAAAAAGTTTGGGAACCACTGATCTAAATACTTGATGGTCCAACTCCAAATCTCCTTGCAACGGGCATTTGTCTAGATCAGGGATGGGCAAATTACGAAGCGCGGGCCACATGCTGCCCGCCGAAGCGTTTTATGCTGCCCGCGAAAAACTAAATAAATCATTGTTAATATCTATAGAAATTATTGAAACTTTTGATTCGTATCACTTGTAATGAAGAGGCTAAAGAAACACTGTCTTTAAATGTCAATCTAAAGAGTGTATATTATATTTAATAGTAATACTAAATAAATTCAGTAAAAGACATAAGCCTTGGCCAGTATTTATTCAATGCTATGGAGAACTGCGTTGAAAGAGTTGGATTGGCTTGTACAAGATTGCAAGGGTAACAATTGATGGAGCTTTTGACTGAAAAAAAAATAACCTTTTTAATAAAATAAAGAAAATATCCCAACCATAAGCTAGTAACTGGAAAGTTTACACAAAGCTACATTGAATTCACAGCATTGTGGGTGGCAAATTTAAAAAATGTATTCTATGCTCTAAATTATTGAAACTATAAATCTATAATTAAACGTCTTTTATTTTACTAGCGGTTATTACATAGCTTCTTTAAAAAAAAACGGTCTTCAGAAGAGGCAGATCCCTGCGAACAAAGCCTGAAAAACCAACAACAGACCTAGCCGCTAGCCATCGACGATGTCCTAAAAACACGATTCAGGCTGCAATCGGTATCCCAAACGGACTTGGATTTGGCAGAATACATAGCATTACTTGAGAATATAAATGAAGATACACAGGCGATGTTGGAGAGCCTCGATAGAGAGACATTCAAAGTTATGCAATATAGTATTATTTGAGAATAGAACTGAAGATATCAAGCAATAACGAAAACCTTTACAGAGAGGCAATCAAAGTTATGCACAGATATGGCTGCCTGGTCGAGCGGTTTGCACGCTGGACTGTCGTTTTGATTTATCGATGGTCCCGGGTTCAAACCCTGCCCGCTCCCATCCCCCGTCGTCCTGCGGGAGGTTTGGACTAGGAAATAACCATATATAATATCTTCAACTCTGAAGAAATTTCCGAAACATGTAAAACATTTTTACAGAGGCTGAAGATCAAGCAATACCCCCGTCAGTTGGCCTATCATTCACATTTGGCACTGACATATAAAATCTAGACTTATAATGTAACAATAACATTCACAGTCAACACATAGGCCTGCCTTTTTCTTCCTTATTGTTTTCACAAGTACTCCTGTGGGTCTTCATTTGTGGTGTGCTAGTGTGAGCGTGTGACCCTTGAGCTATTTTTTATATGTATTTTTGTTTTATAGGTTAGAGCCATTTTTGTAGATGTTCCTATTTTTATAGGCTTGTATCTCATTTTATAATTTATTCTTATATAGGTTAGGGCTAAATCTATAAAAGCTGATGTTTTCAATGCTTTTAGGACAGTGTCCATTGGTCTGTACGTCAGATCCTTTGTCTTTGTGGCTAGAGGTCTTAGTGATCTAGAGAATTATTTTATCAGTTTATCAGTATTTTATTCTGTACCAGGACGGCCTGTAAGTTTGTAACTATTTTATTTTTACTAGTATCTATAATATTACTATGTGTAAATATACTAGTTCTATGTTTTAATTTAGTTTCTATTTTTTTACATGGAATATCTACTATCAGAGTTCACAAGCATGTAGATATTTAAAATGGCGGCGCCCAGGCGTGCGATGAATGTTTAGATCTAATAGAATCTAAAATTCTATTTTCTTGTTATTTTATAGGCTATAATTACTTTTTGCTGCAATTACTGCCCGCTGTAACAATTATTACATGCTGTAGCTTTTGCTGCTATTTTGCTGTATTTATTATTGTCTGTTTTAAGTCGATAGGTTCTAGATCTAGTAACTAACTTGTATATTATTCGTTAACGTTGCCTTAGCTTAGGCTTAGTCTCAGTCAACTTAGTGACTGTAGTCTGTTTTTACTAATTCTGAGTGAATTATATAGTAAGGTCTAAGGCGTTTTAAGTAGTTTAGGTTTATTGTATTAGTTTTGTAGAATATTGTAGATCTAGAGTTTCTAGACTAGTTTATTGTGGAGTATTAGTTTAGATCTAGGTCTAGTCCAGTTTAGTAGTAGTGGTTTAGTTAATTTAGTTTGATAGTTAGTTTGATGTGTTTGCGTTATAGTTGTATTTAATAGGACTGTTCGATTAGGGTTTGCTTAGTATAGTAAGTTATTGTTAAGTTAGCGAGTTATTGGTTCGGTTGGGTTTTTGTTTTGATTTAGTTGCTTTAGTTGACTTAGTACTAGTAGGTTTAGTTTTTTATTTTTTTGTGTGCATATTTTATTATTGATTTTTTGTAGGTAGAAAAGTAGTTTATATTTTTGGTGTCAGATATTGAGGTCTTATTATTTTTATGTAAATAAAGTTTTGTTTTGTTCTATCCATTTTCAAAGTAAGTTACGTTGGTGTTTTCATTTAGTTTAGCTAGATTAGTTAAGTAAGTTTAGTCTAGTTATCTGGTTACTCAGACAAATCTTGTCCCCCGGTCGCAGACTGGGGTGCCACAGACTGAACCCACCCAGTAGTGTTACCATCTGGCTACTGGTAATTTTACGTAAGCTGAAATAAGCCATCCTAGAGCCTGACAAGCTTACACTAGGTCGCAATGAATCTACGCCTTGACAAGGAACAATGACTCTTTCGACTTTAGAAAATTTGTAGAAATTCCTCCTTGAAAATATTGAGCTTGAGCTGACAATGCGATCGCCGTATAAGATAACCATTAAATGTCTCACTAAAAGTGATCCAACATTTTTGCCTCTAGTGAAGTAGATAGGCTCTATTCTGCGAATTCAAAGTCTTCATCACATTGTTCTGTTGTCTTCTCTGATGAAATAAATGTCATTTGTTACTATGGCCGAAGGTTAATGAGGGTTTTATGTGGCCAGCACAAAGACCAACCACCTTTACTTACTGTTGCTAACAGTCGTTGACTTGAAGCACCAAACTGTTGGTACAACAACTAAAAACCTTGTTGGATAATTATATGTTAACTTGTAAATTTTAAAATAACTGGAATGAATAACTTGGTTTGTGAACAAAATTGAATATCTATATATATAATCCACAAAGAATTAGGTCAGACAACAACAACGAGTAAATAGGTAAGATCCCCTGGCGTACGCACCACGGTGTGAATGGACCCAATCCGCACTATTTCATTCACAAAATAGCATAGCATGCGGCGCAACGCTATTTTGTGAATGAATGTGGAATAATTTGTTCTTCATCTGCCAGTCTATATATATATGTCTATGGGTTTATATAATTCTCTTCTCCTCAAAGTTCAAAGGTTCAAGAGATAAATAAGTAAGGGGAAGATCCCATGGCGCACGCACGCGGTGTGAATGAAAGTGGTGTTTACATAATTCTCTTCTTCTCAGATTATTGTCATATTATTAAAAGTATTTCCAGATTATTGTGTCGTTAGACTATTGAAACTAGAACAACAATACACAGATAGAGTATACTTTCAGGTTTCACTTTAGAAAGTACTTTAATTACGTAAATTCGTTCATTAGACATGATTACGAAAGGTAACTTATCTCTCTATTCCTAGATCTAGATCTAGATCTAAATAGTAAAACTTGAATTCAACTCTAAGAAGATTATAGAACTACTCTTCGCAAATATAGTTTTATGATTTTGAACATGAACTAATTATAGTCCATTTAATCAAATTAACATTCAAATTTGTTTTTCTAAACCATTGTTACATGAGTGCAGCTATATTCTTAATATCGCGTAAATTAAGGTCAATTAGCCATTTTTTTTTTTACTCTATTCATAGTATTTTTCATTCATGAATTCAAGCATTCGCTTTACTTATATCAAGCAATTGGGAAGATCCCATGGCGCCACAAGTTGTGAATGGGAAATAATATATCCAAATCCGCACTATTTTCATTCACAAAATAGCATAGCATTTTTTTTTTACTTTAAAAAGATTTTAATAATGTCCGGAAATTTCCAGGACTTTTTCGACCGGCGGCATAGCATTTAATAACATTTCAGGAGATTTCCAGGGGGCTCCTGGTAACTTTTATTACAATAATAATACAGCAGACAAATTCAACTAGAGGTGAAATAAATATAGTAGACTTTAATAATAATATTTAGAGGTATTCTGAACAAAATCTCACAACAAAAACACTCAATACTTTTCATTCTGGTCCTCTGAAGTTGCCTGGTATACCCAAGACAACTTACGACAGTGCCGCTTAACTTGCATCATTCACACTGCATAGCCTGCAACCAATCGCTAACCCTTCTCACCATCACCATAGAAACACACACATATACACACTTACCCCAACTGTTATCTGGTTTCTTGGGTGGCTACAGTGACGTCCTAAAAATCCTGACATTCCAATTCTCGGTCTTCACAAGAATTTGAACCCATTCCGGAAACCAAGCGCGTTTCCCACTCAACCACCACACACATAACCTCGAGTGTGACTAGAGCATATTAGTAAAAAATGTACATTCAAATTAAACACTTCGTAGACACCAAACAAAAGCGTCACAAGTGTTGGTGTCAGCCGGTGCGGATAGCTTTTTTAAAAAAAAAAAACACTATCTCTGTTCATTTGTTTTTAACAATTCTAGAATGAATTTATTTAAGTTTGGTCAACAAGTTAAAAATGTGTGTTATTCTAATGTTTGATATGTGGGATTTAAAAAAAAAGACATTTACATTATTTAGTAGAGTTTGTATCAAATTCAATATGCAATATCACCAGTTTTGTAAGCCATGTCTGTCCCATTTTCTATTTTAATCATTCTTGGATGAGATTTATTTTTGAAAAGCTTTCATTATTTTTTTTTTCAAAACACGTCACAAATTCGCAGATGGTAAGAAAAAAAAAAAGATGGTAACAATATTTGTGATGTTTTGACCTGGACAATGCTTCCCAGCCTCACTGTGGCGCTCGGGTGGAAACGATCGTTAGAGGAATCGATTTGGTCAATTGGGAAGCAAAAGAACCCACTTTAAGGTGCCTAAGGACGAGTCTATTGGACTGGCAATGATGAAAGAAAGACGCAATTAACATGTCACTATTATATACACACAGTTTCTCAAGGGCACGTTTTGATGGTGGACACCTGTGATACAGAAAAGGAATATAGGGGAGTTTCCCCGATGTGTTCGGCCTTTGGCTTCGCTTCTAATCCGAGCATCATGTGATACGAGCCATCGGTAATAGTGATGTAATAATTTACATTTGCTTGGATCTTTCCCTGACAAAATTTGTTCAGACACTCAGACTGAGGCAAGCCTAGAGTTCTAAGCGTCTTAGACTCAACTGTCATGACAAATATAAAAAAGAATAACAATTGGCTTAGACTACTAAACATATAAATGAATGAGACTTCATCTTTAGTGTACTAGAGTTGACATTAAAAGCTCTTATTTTCATACATCTCAACCTTTCAAGTATTTTGTACAAATCATCAAAAACTAATAATAACGTAATATAAACACATTGGGATTGGGGGCGCGGTGGTTGAGTAGTTAAGCACTTGGCTTCAGAACCTGGGGTCCTGGGTTCGAATATCGGTTAAAACTGTGATTTTGGGACTTAGTGATTTTTAGGCGCCCGAGTCCACAGAACTCTAATGGGTACCTGACTTTAGTTGGGGAAAGTAAAGGCTGTTGATGGTTATGCTGGCCACATAACACCCTGCTCGTTAACCCTTAGCCAAAGAAACAGATGACCTTAACATGGTATGGGAGGGAAACTTTACTTAATGTATTTTCTTCTTTTAGTCATAAGTATGTTTTTCTTTGTCTCAGAGACACATACAGCTGTCATTGAGAGAGTTCTTCGGCTGTTTTTTTTTTCAAAATGACTTTTAAAGCCAGTTACTGACAGGAGTTCTCTATGCCAGTTAAGGTAGGCCTAATCTGATGCATGAGATGGTAAAATTAAAACGTTCCCTGAAAATATCCTAAGCATATCAAAAATTCTGAATTAATGCCCCAAACAAGCGCACTGACAAAATAAACATTTTCACTATACAGTTCATTAGGCGTTGGCATATAAAGTGTGTTATTATTTAGACTATTAATCTAGCAATAACATACATATTGATTTGATAATACATGAAAAGAAAGTGGTTATTAGGATAACACCTTTTATTATGTCAATTAGACAATGTAATACATTTGATATTTATAAAGTGAAACATTGGAACAGTAGACCATGAGTAGACAAATAAATGTTAACACACAGGTCTGTGATACTTCAAAATACTCTCCACAATGATCACAATTCAAGAAAATGAATATGACTGTGATTTGTTGTACCGGTACCAGTTATCATTCTTGCTGTTTTGAATTCTTCATGTGAATGTGGACAGTGTAGACATGACTTGCTTGACTGACTCCTGTACACTCCCAGGGGAGCATAGGGCCGCATCCACACCTATACCCATGTTCATTCCAGTCAGTGTATTACAATGGAACTATTACAATCATCTTTTATCTGTAGCATATTTTCTTCGAGCTGCTAAGTAGATGTATTAAGACTTTAATGTTTTGATTGCCTAGTGTGGATTGCTAAGTCTCTTCAACTTTTTAAAATGTTTTTTTTTATAAGTACAAATGCAATATAATGAGCGTTTGGGGGGGGTGTTAAAAAGTTTAACTTCTTAGTTTTGGGCTGGTGGGGGGGGGAGGTCCAACTTCTTGGTTGTGTCTGTAAATGGAGACCCAACTTGAGACTTGAGGGAGTAGCAAAAACTGTCAATGTTAGGTCTTCAACCTTTTTTAACCCACCGCCCCCTTTTCGTATATTTTCTCTTTAAAAAATCTCCAGCGCCCCCGTAACGGACATATACTAATAAAAAAAAATAATTCAGAAGGTAAATTGTACTAAAAGAACATGTATTGATTTATATTTACATTGTAATCAAGAAAATAATATACAAAAGCATAATAAGACCAGCAGCAAGTATTCAAGTGAAACCCTGGCTATAACAGAGACAGCCAAAAATCTACTAAATACTTAGTAACGAACAATTCTTATGAAAATGTACGCTGCTATACAAGATGAAACAGGGTGGAGGACACGCACTAACCATGTTATATTTCAATTGTATGAATACCCACCAATAGTGACAGAAAAAAAAAAGAACAGACTACGTTGGGCAGGTCACCTTGAAAGAATGCCAGATAACAGAGGAAAGAAAATTTTATACAGGCGAAAACCAAAAGGCAGGCGACCCAAAGCCAGACCCCGAAAGCGATGGATTGATGATGTGGAGGCAGATCTGCAACAGCTTGGGGTAAGGGCGTGGAGACGAAAGGCTCAGGAGAGATCTGAATGGAGAGATGTGTTGAAGCAAGTCAAAGCTCTCCATGGCCTGTAGCGCAACTAGTATGGATGGGTGGATGCTAAATTATAGAACACTACAAATTTTTTTTTTACATTAAAATTTTACATTTAGTCTTATATTTAATAAAAAAAACAATTCATCACACATAACTAAGCTTGAACTAATGGGAGCCTTGTGCCTAATGCAATTTCAGCCATATAAGTTGAAGGAAAAGCTAAAAATAGCAATTCCATTTTTGACCATAGTTTTGGGTATTTGACAGGAACAAATCGACGCAGCCACATCTCTTCTGTGCCTCCTCTTTTGAAATTCATTTGACTGGTGATATTATTTTGTAACTCTACCATTTCTTCCTGCAAATCAACTTGAACATCGGTGACAGATGTTTCAAAAGGATTAATCTTCCATGTTTCAATTTTTAAATTTATGATATCCTGGAAGCGAGTTGCCATTTCTTCCTTGATCATTTTCATGTGAGTAGCATAGACGTCAATGTCCTTAGGCAGTAATTCATTAGTCAACAAAGCGAGTTCTGGGAGATTGTAAAATTCCTTTCTGGAAATATTGTGGTAAAAGAGATTCAATTGCTCAATAAAAGAGACAATGATCTGCTTTGTATCGATAAGGGTTAACTTCTTTATTTGCAGATGCAAGTTCATTTCATTCATTTTACGATAGATCCCTGCAATGTAAAATAAATCTTTTTTAACCTTATTCAAGTCATTGCAAACAGATAAATCTTCAATTCCGAAATTGTATTGAAAAGTTCAGCAAAACGAGCAAGACTATTCCCTTTGTAAAGCCAGCGAAACTCAGTGTATAATAAGAGTTTAACATGTTGCTCATTATTTGTTTCACACAACTGTTGAAAGATGCGCTCATTTTTGGCATGGGTTTTTAATTTATTTACAGTTTTTATAATCAGATTTAAAGATGAATGAAGTTGTGGGCTAAGTTGTTTAGCAACAAGATGTTGCCTGTGAATCACACAGTGAATAATAAACATTTTGGATGTTCTTTTTTCATAAAACTTATGAAGCCTTTGACCAATAGTGACCGAAATAAAAAAAGAACAGACTACGTTGGGCAGGACACCTTGAAAGAATGCCAGATAACAGGGGAGCGAAGATCGTATACCGACAAAAACCAAAAGGCAGGCGACCCTAAGGCAGACCCCGAATGCGTTGGATTGATGATGTGGAAGCAGATCTGCAACAGCTTGGGGTTAGGGCGGGGAGACGAAAGGCCCAGGAGAGATCCGAATGGAAGAATGTGTGCAAGCAGGCCAGAGCCCTTCAATGGCTGTAGCGCCACTGGGATGGATGGATGGATTATGAAGCCTTTGTGACGTCCAACCATTGATGGTGCTCCATCACTTGCACAAGCTACTAAATTTTGCAAAGGTATTTCATTATTTGCAAAAAAATGTCTTTACTAAGATAAAATCAGACTCCCCTTTTGTGTCACGGGTAAGTTTTTCAGAAAAGATAAGCTCCTCATTAACACTGAAATCATCATCAAAATATCGCACATAACCAAGTAATAATGACAAACAATGTTGACTCAACTTTTTGCAATTAAAATTTTCTAGTTTGAAGTTCCCTTAAAAGTTGTTGCTTCACATCACTGGCCATTTCATCAATCCGTCTTTGAATCGAAGTGTCACTTATCGGTAATACTTTCAAAACCTCATTGGGATCTTGATGCATCCCTGTGGAAATGACTTCTCTTAAAGCTGGGATGATCAATTTTTCACCAACGGTATATGACTATTATGACTTTTGATTTTTTGCAATTAACTCTGCAATTTTGTAAGAGGCCATCAAACAGTCTTCTGCTTTGTTTTTTTTTAATATTGTTTGAATAGTCGAGCGTTTTTTAAATTGCTCATGAATAGTTTTGAAATACTCAATGGACTTGTCCTTTTTGTCAGGATGCAAGGCATTCATATGTTCCTGAAGCCGACTTGGTTTCATCGCCTCATTGGAAATTGCTTTCATGCAAAGTAGACACAATGGAATACGTTTATCTTCAGGCGATTCTATGAAACCCATGGATAGATAATTTGCTGAATACTGGCGAGCTTTTTTCTTGGTAGACATTGTCAATCCTTTCACTGTAAAATGAACATTACACTAATTTATTTTAACGCTATTTTTATTATTTAAACCAAATAGCATAAACATTGTTTAATATTATTTATTATATAACTATGTTACTGTAGATATAATAAACTATAATTTAAAAAGCTTATTACCTTGTTTATTTATCAATCTACAAACTGTTTTACGCGCTTAAAACTATGAGCAACAATATACCCTTCCTGCTGCAGTAAAAACAAAAATAGCAATCGGTTTTATAAATCATAGAAACAAAGAATTCCCGAAGTCTAAAAATAAAATGATTATTTGTCTATATATACTTTGCCAGTGCCGCTTTAAAGAAAATGTGCTACGTTGAAAACGTTTTTAATTTTTTTTTCTTTTGTTTCTTCTCTGCGCCACCGATTGCCCCTTATGTGTCCAGCGCCCCCTTACCGCCCACTTTTGTGCCAAACGCCCCCGTACCGCCCCTTTGGCTCCCAGCGCCCCCCAAAATCTCGAAATCGCCCCCAAGGGGGCGATATCGCCCCCGTTGAAGAACACTGACCAATGTGATGAATCCGAGAAGTTATGTATACAGCATTTGTTAGTGACGTCAACACATTAAAAGATATGGTAAATGACAGTATAATTGTAAAGGTTAGATAAAAACTATAAGTGCGCAAAAATAAATCTTATCTTCTTATCTTATCTTATACAATACAGACGTTACTTCAAAAACAAAATTTGTGACACACATTGTTTTAATGAAAAATTCAAAGGGAAAATAAGAGAGTTTTGTGACACAATTTTTAAAGTAACAAGCTCAATAAAAGGAACCCGATATCGATGATGTCAGTAAAACTAAATTTCACAGCCCAGAGATCATTTGTAGCAATGTAGACCTAATGTTTTGAACATTAACTACAGCAATTTTAACAAGAACTTAAAATTGTACACATTTGACTAAAATGTTACTTTCACATTTAAAAATTCATAGGCAGGATAAATGTTTTAAACTCCGAAGAAACTTTAAGTCCGTGAACTCTCTCCGACTGACACCCGCACGAAGTCCAGACTGCCCAGGCGCTTAGGTCACGTAGGGAATGAATCTGTTTGCTTCGTCTGGTCAACTCGTCTCTAACTGCTCGGACATAGGTCTGAAGCTGTAAACAGAGAGAAAAGAGATAGTCAGTACTTCAAGTAGGGCACAAAGTTTGGTCAAGTTGTAAAGTGAAACTTTTTTTAAATTAAAGTGAAACATTTTTTAAAAATTCAAATTATTTTATTTTCTATCAAGATCCTTACTTCTACTCAACAACTTTTGGCGCCTCTAACCCAACTCTAATGGGTACCTTACATTAGTTGGGGAAAAGTAAAGACGGTTAGTCGTTGTGCTGGCCACATGACACCCTTATTAACCGTAGGCCACAGAATCAGATGACCTTTACATCATTTCCCTATAGACTACAAGGTTTAAAAGGAGACCCTGTAATATGCTACAACTCAATTCCCAGTTATGGTAGATGCCTTTGGAAAATTTCAGACAGAACTAGAGTTGAAGAGCTATAGGTAAATCCTGTCTGTTGAGAGAAATCCTTTTCAGCGTCTTAAGCGGGGAAGTGGAGAGGCACGGCCGCTTCGAGAAAACTAAATGGATTTCATTGAAGGTTAAAGAATAGTGTCATAGTGTGCCGCTGTTCAGGTTTAACTTTTAAATAAAGAGCAATTCATTTCATTTAGAACATTCTGTACTCATGAACCAAACAAACAAGGACTCTGCGGAAGTACCTACGAGAGATGCAGGAATATAAATATTCAATAAATCAGCAAACAGCGTAGTGCTGTAATCTGGTACTCCCTGAAATTCGGAGATAAACAAATGTAAAAATAGAGTTATTGACCATGTTTAGTACCTGATCAGAAAGTGCTCTCCCGTGGTCCTTAACAAAGATATTCAGACAATCTCGGATGGACTCTGGTTTCATAAACATACACAGCCTACACATAGTCATGGAGTCTTTCAGATACTTGCCGGTCTCCGCGGGCTTGGAGTTGCCGGAAAGTTTCTGGAACAGCCGGTCAAAGTACACATTGATTGCATACTTTCCATCCACTTTGAGGTTCGGGTCCGCCCCGTGGCGCAGAACACATCGGACCATGGCCGGATTGACCCCTAGCGCTACACTGGACTTCGCCAGCTGATGAAGCACAGTGCCTTGAATAGTCCTGGTAACAGAGAGTGAATCTTTGGCTCATCCATAGTGCACAACGATAAAAATGTATGCAAAGTTGACTTAGTATCAGTGACAGTTTTAAGTAATGGCTAATAAAGGAGGAAGTTATCCATATTGATTCTAAGAAATGGTTGGGAAATGGCCGAATTTAAGTACGTGAAGGGGCAGAGTTTTTTGTGGAGGCCCCCTACCCTTTATCGAAAGTCTTGATAAAAATACTAATATCATGCTAAATTATAAAAGAAAGAGAGTACATGTAAATTTAATGTAATTTTCCTTCGTTTTAAAATTTAAAAATAAAATATGGATTTTTTTTCTGTTGTAGGGGCCCCATTCCTGTGGAGTTCCATGGGTTGAAGCCCCGCATGCCCTCCCTTTAATACGGCCTAACGTTTTATATAATCTTTACTAAAACTACAATACTATAATGATACAAAACAAAACAAACTTATGTGACTTCATAACTTTTCCCCCCCCCCCCCCATCAGAATGATAACTAGACTTAGACCATTCCACTACAGCACTCAAAAGAACAATCACTCTTGAAGTGGAGAAGAAAAAAACAAGCAAAGTATTGAAAAAAAATACTTTGAAAACAAACAACAACAAAGATTTTATAATATGAAAGGAACAGCAAATTTAAATACTTAAATCTCGATGCTGTAAAATGTATTTCCTCTTTTTCTCTATAAAAAAAAAATTAATTACTACTTATTAATTAATAAATTGGTAATTTAAAAAAAAGATTAATGTTTCGCTAATGACAATGAATAAATAAAAGTAGAACAAATAACATACCCAGAATTATTATCAGACAGACAAACTCACTTGACAAAGTTGATATCACTTTTGTACAAATTTAAAAAAAAAATTTCATCACCAAAAATAGGGACTACAAGGACGATATAAATTTGTTGCTGGATTGGTCTTAAAAAGACGACCAGTATTAGTTACTTGATTGGACATAAAGAGTTATCAATTAGTTACTTGATTGGACATAAAGAGTTATCAATTGGTTACTTGATTGGGCTAGAAGAAGGAAAACTGAATTCAAACCTCTAGACTGTAACAGCCATACCCAGCCACGGGAAAGGTTTCGGGAGTAAACCATGAGGAAAAAATCAAGAGCCCGCGATCCCTAGGCAGTATGCAGCACTCAGTGCTACACCTTGGCAGAGCTTAAGATGACTCGGACCCCAAACTGTATCGGCACTTGCCGTTTCTTTGGACACTTCAGCTGGAGACGGGGGAAACTGATGGGGGGAGGGGCGTCATCGTTCTGATCACAGCTAATGTCCAGGCATTCAAGAGATGATCTCTACGCGACTAAAATAGGCCATATTGATTGGGCGGGCATACATATGGCATAGATAGACGATTAACATTAGTTGCTTTATTGGGCATACGTACAAGATTTGTAAAAAGTTGTTGATTGGGCATACATAGAAGATTAAAAATAGTTTCTTGATTGGGCATACATAGATGATTTAAATTTGGTTAACAGAAAACATTGTTGTTGTTTTTTTAGACATATTTGCCCAATCTATTATAGTTACTCAATCGGGCATACAAATGCAGTTTTCATTAGTTGCATTTGGCATACACACACATCTAGTTTTTTAAATGAATTACTTAAACGAACACATTAATTTCTG
>JADKLZ010003044.1:11977121-11991618 GCA_021533235.1 Biomphalaria straminea
TTCACTTTTTGTCCAGCAGTGGTCCATTTATTTTCACTTTTTGTCTAGCAGTGGTCCATTTAGGTTCACTTTTTGTCTAGCAGTGGTCCATTTAGGTTCACTTTCTCCAAATTCTCATTCTCCATTATTTATTGGAAAATAATTCTAAAAACTATTTTCTAGGGACCTGCGAATCAGGACATTTTTGTTTAATCGAATATCAAATCAATATCAGAAAATATTTGAATTTCGAATCGAATATTCTTGAAAAAACTTGACAACCAACAAGTGTAAAAAAAAAACTTCAAATTCAAAATTTTTATTATATTATATTTATTTAATACTGAAACACAAAAAGTTAGCAATAATTAAATTGCAAAGCAGGCCTTTTAAAAAAGTAGATCTTTATTTATTTTGGCCCAAATCAAAGTTTCAGCATTATTTTCAGAGAGATTGTGACGATTGTCAGAAATAATTTGTCCTCCAACTGAATTAACTCTTTCTGAAGAACAATTTGTTGCCTGAATTGCAAGCAAATTCCTAGCTGCTCTGGCCAAAAGTGGAAAAATATTAATACTTTCTTTCCAAAACTGAAGAGGATCAATGTTTCGATCTACAACTGCTTGCTTTGAATACAAACTGACTTCATCCTTAATTTGCTCAGAAATGGTGGAAATTTTCTTGATTCTGGTATCTCCTTAAGCGTCATGCACTTTCTTGAACATTGAATCCATAAGGCTTCCTCTATTCCTGTCTTGAACAAGACTTTCACGTGGCAATTCATCAGAATTTTTGCCAATTTTGCTTCCGTCAGAGTTTTCTAATATTGTCTCTACAAATAAGACAGTTTTTTTAGTTTCAGCTTCTGAAAATAAGTAGTGTTTAAATCTTGGATCAATGAATGTGGCTGCCAGGAGATGATCCATTGTCAAATCAAATCTTGCTCCAAGTTGTTTCAATAGCTCATCTCGAAATTGTTGGAGACCTGTTGGTGATTTGGACACTAACTCTTCCTTCAATGTAAAAATGCAAGGATAGATCAAACTTATGCTGACATTGGAATCAGCACAAAAACTGTTGTTGCTTCTGCTGGTCTTAGAATTGGAAGAGTAGCTTTCAGAGTATCTTGTAAAGTTTGTGTTAATGGTTTTGGTGGATTTCTTGCTCATTTCTTTTTAACACCACATTCTAAAAGTGCAAGAGAGGCAGGAACAGAGTTTTGGTCAATCCATTCCAGCAAATAATATGTACTATTGAATCTAGTAATAACATCTAATGGAGGTTTTGATTCCTTCATTCCTTGATCCGTTTGATATTTGGACAACATAGTTTGACCAACAGTTGTTGATGAATGAAAAAAGCTTAGGTTCTGAATGATTTTTTGAGCATCTAAAGCAGCAATTTGTTTAAGAACAAATATAAAGTATTTTCGGAAATTCCGAATCGAAAGCAAGAAAAATCTTGTTTGAGTAACTGTAGAACTTTCAGCTGATACTGGTTTCAGAAGCTGCTTTATAAACCAGTTAAGTAACATTTTACACACCAAAGTACACACCAAATCCGAGCTTGAATTATCCACAAAAAAAGCATTACTTTTTATATTCGAATCGAATATTCGCAGGTCCCTACTATTTTCTTTAGGTAACTATAAATGTTACTTTTGCTTTTAAAGCAAATTTGTTTCTAAGGCATTATAGAAAAATGTTCTTTATGTATTTTAATGAATTATTATTATTATATACTCATTGGCATACAAGTTTCATGCTAAACAGAAATTTACAACTATTTGATTGAAATGTTTAAGACCTTGGTAACTCTTAGTGAAAGCATCAAATATCCACTTAGTTTTGATGTGCAAATTGAATGAATATTTCTGAAATATTGAAAAAAAAAAAACTAATGTATGTTAGCAAAGCTGCAGATACTTGACCTAAGAGAACAAAACACTTGTGATTTTGTTTCCTCTAAATTAACAAGACTCTAAACTCTGCATCTCTATTACTGAATGGGATTAACTATTAATGAACTCTAATGCATTGATCTCAATCAAAAAAATGTTGTTATCTACTTTCTGTGTGTTTTGTTTTGTTACTGATGATGAGAGATATATCCTTTAAAATATTCAATGCATTGAACATTTGTTTCAATTGTTCAAAAGCCTGAAAGAAATGTTTGTACAGATCAGTGTAAGCAAGTAGTTGTGATGAAATTTAAAAAAAAAAATTACTGACAAAGGTCATTTTGTAAGTATTGTAAGTTGGAAACACTAATACATGAACTCAACTAGAATTTTTGTATTGCTTTTATTCTAGTCTTACATTGCAATTGATTATTCTATAAATGGACTAGCAAGATTCAACAGGTTTACACTGCATTCTCCTCTATAGATGATAAAAATGTTTTGACTGCTGCGACAAATTCTAAAGGTTTATCTGCATGTACAAAATGAGCTGCTTCTTTAATAACCGTTACTTGTACTTGAGGGAAAAAAGATTTAATGACATCCATTTGGACAGATCTGTGGAAATAGATTAGACATTATTATACAATGGCATTAGACAAATCATGACATGTGAAGTTTTAAACTAAATAGATGGCTCTGTCTCAAGACAATGGATAAATTACTGGTAAGACCAGAGTTTCCTCTCTGGGTGTCAGAAAAAAAAAATTATAAGATAGTAGTAAACTTTGATACCAATTTTTAGATATGCCAAATAAAGGTTGTTATGAAAGAACAGAAAATAAAACAATTTAAGGTTTAAGCTCAAGATGATTGCTTTTTTCATTTGTCCACTATGCACCAATTAGGACCTTGGCTGTTAAATGTATTTTTAAAATAAAAAAATAATGTTATTTAAGCTTAAAAAGGGAAAGCACATTATATAACAATTTAAAGAATTGCAGTTCAATAACACAAGGAAATGCAGTCATACAATTGCAAAATACCACAGATTCACTGATAATCAAGAGATCTCTTGAACTGCCAAATGTAGGCTATTTGCATGAAATTTTGTATGCTTTTTCCTTTTACCTCTTTGGTGCCGACTAAAAAAAAAAACAATAATTAATTTGCAGTCAATTTTTTTTATATCCCCACCCCAAAATGCTGCTGTCCAAAGATATAAATACAATACAAATCCAGATATTCAATAGCATATTATATTTCTGTGTGAATGCGTGTTTGTGTGTACAAAATTATAAAAACAACTTCAAATCAATAATTCTTTGGAATGTAAGTTAAGTGTGCATAAGGTGCGTCTCGATATTAAGGCAGCATATGTAAAGTCTAGATCTATTATATTCAAAATGGAAAAAAAAAAATCATGTGTAAAGAGTGGGAAAAAATTCAAAGGTTAAAGTCTTTATGGGAAAATATTATGATGTGCACAGGGGATGGGAGTCTGATACTGCTGTATCTAGAAAATAAGACAAAGATTACCTGTAGTGAGGAGAGTTGGCACCAAATATGAAAAGTGTTGGCTTAATAAACTGTTTTGAGCTGAGGTCAGGAAATTGTGTAATCTTATCAAAGTTGTTGATAATGGCATTAAGATTCATTCTCCATCGTAACTCTCCACTGGGAAATTCTCTTAAGTTAGTTAATAAGAACTGAAGCACTGCACGATTCTGAAACACAAAAACTATTTTAGCAATTAAGTTTTTAGGTGTAAGTGCGGTGGCTTGGCAGCAGAGTACTTGGCTGTCAATCTCATCTTTAAATTACTCTAATTGTAATACTCTCACTTTCTCACCATCTTTTCAAATTTTTCTAAGCTGCATGATTTTAAACAAATCAAAAGAATAAAGATAACAGAAATGAAAAAAAGCTTAAGTGCATTAACTAAAGAATATATTCAATTTAGTAGACTATAACCTTTTATTAATTTCAATTGTAAATTAACTATCTTTATCTTATCTTATACAGACGTTACTTCAATAAAGAAGATGATTACATATTTCGCGTCATACATCTAGTTATGCTTCAGTATTAATGTTCGATGTTTTGAGTCTTGAGATCCTGTTAGATTTCATCCATGTAACAGAGGTGGTTGAGTCTTGAGATCCTGTTAGATTTCATCCATGTAACAGAGGTGGGGGAGAGAACAGTTTCTTGAGCCAGACGCAAGTTGCCCATAAAGAATTATTTTCAGGATGTGATTGTCCTCCATCCGTAAAAAATGACTAAGCCAGAGCAGGCATTGTCTGAGGATTGCGAAGATGCTGGGGAGACTCGTTCATGCAAGGATCTCAGTATTGCACACTCTCTTGCATGTGGTTTTCAAGATCGTTCAGAGGCAATGCAAATGGAATGAATTTAGTTTTTTCTCTTACTTTGCATATGTAGTCCTCGACTCACTGCCATACAGTTGTATGCTCAGAACACATGCCTTATAGACCTCCATTTTTGTCACTGTAATGAGCTTTTGGTTCTCCCAAACTCTTGGTCTGAGTCTAGCAAAGGTTTTAATAAGTTTCAATATTTAAATTCCAAATTCTTTGTAGAAATAATGCAAATCTCTAACAATTAATTGTTTGTTTCAGTTTATTAAATACCGGTAATATTAACTTAATTCAAGGTTATATGTCAAGCTAGGATTCCAATGACATTGCAAACATCACGCACCTAATGTTTGATAGAGAATTATCTGATTGGTTGTAGCAATAACTTGATTGGTTCATCTATTTTGTTAGAGAAAGGTCAAGTACAGTCACATAGACAGAGACTTGCTCTAGAGAGCTAGGATCCCTCAGTCTTGTAGCAGATTTCATAAAGTAAAGGTGTATTAATTCCTCAGTCTCAGAGATATATTCAGAAAGTGTAGAAGTATTTTTCATTTAGAATCTAGTAGTAGCCATTTATATGTTTTATTTCAAATACAGTTTGCTTTTGTCTTTGTGATTACTGTATATTTAGTGATTCCTAGTTGATAATTAAAGTTCTTGTATTTAAATCAAAAGGATCATTGAATCTATTAGTAAATATTTAGATCATCCTTTCAGCCGACATCTTTGAATAGAATCCTTGGCATCACAGTTATGAGATCTCAGCACCATCCAACAAAGAGGCAAGAAAGATTATTCAAGATCCCTCCTCAAGATCTTTTCACAGTGACAACACCATAAAAGACTATTTAATTGTGTATTCAAGTGAACACTGTAGACTTTAACACACACACAAAATGCTTAAATTGTACTAAAAGTGTATTTTCTATTTCAAAACATATCTATGAGCATATAATAATGATAACCTAAACTTAAACTACCTCATACTAATTAGCATTTGCAATTTGCTGTGCCCTACTTACTGTAACAACTGCACTCAACTGTGTTTCAACATTTTTCCTAGCTTGGATTATGGAGACACCCGATGGAATCTGAACATTTTTCATAGCTTGTGCATATTTATAGAGCTCTCTGGTGTCACTGGTGCTAGGGGTAATATCAACAACTATAAGAGCTGACAATCTTTCTGGCTGAAATATACCGGTTGTTACAAAAATGTGTCCATTTTATTTAAGTTATTTAAGAACATTTTCTAATATTAAAAACATTGAAAAATCAAAATAAGAACTTTCAAACTATTTCTACCTATTTCAATTCTATTTAGTACAAATGTAATTTACATAGGGAAAATAAAACAATGTTGTCAAACTATTCAACTTTAAAGAAGAATGAAGTTTTCTTTAAGATTGTATGAATGTTTTAAAAATAAAGATGTTTCTGTATTCTATTGCATGTATTTTTAAAATAAATAAATTTTAGCTCTTATATAATGCTACTTTCATGCTTATACCATGCTCAGAGTGCTATGGTCCCATCGCATTTGTGGACCTATCGAGGGGAAGGGGGTATCTGATAGAAGATTTCCATGCTGCATTTAGGCGCTTGATAAACACAACTCTGCTAGAGTTGCGTGTTGATCCTCGAACCCCCTTCATAGGTAGCCAAACCAAGCCAAGTTCAAGCGTACTTAGCCTCTGGACCACACTTTCCACAAACACTTAATTTCCTGTTTTCTTCTGATATTGTGTCCTCAGTTGAACAGATGTTTAAATAGAGCACAATATGAATATTATTTGTATCTATAAGAAACAATGATAGCTGTCTTATTATGTGCATCTACTTATTCTGAACAATTTGTGCATACAAAATTGAAAGCTTAATTTTTGTAGCACAAAGATCACACAATTCAAAAAACTATTTGATGTTTTTTTATAAAGCTAAACAATATGAGTTCAAAGAGCACTGACCTTTGTAAGAGCTAATGTCATAGCAGTTTTCCCTCCCATACTGTGCCCCATGACTACTGGATCTTTCAGACCAAGGTCAGTTATCAAACCATCCAAATCATTAGCCATGGAAAGATAATCTATTTTTGGACTATGTTGACTGTCTCCATGGTTACGAGCATCATAAGTCACAACCTGATTTATATAGATAGTAAAATAATATTTTTAAAACACTCTCTTACCAGTTCAGCATTATTTGAGTTTTAATAAGCCTAAAAAAATATTAATACTAATAGAAATGATCTAGGTGTGCAAGATTCTGGTCATAAAGAATGTAAAATAAATAAAACAATTTGAAATATATATATTTTTAGCTATTTTTTTTATGCCCAATGCTAAATTAATGTTTACTAATAAAAATGAGGTTATGACAATGAAATGATTAATTCTAGATTCTTAAACCTTTTGTCCATCATTGGATAAATGCTTGGAGACACTGTGCAGATTGCCTTTAGCACCAAACAGACCATGTAGAAATAGCAAAGGCTTTTTTGTTGATGTCTGACTGTGTTCTTGGTCAGGATATGTTGTGTAGCTTAGCTCTAGATCAACATCTCTGGTGTGTAGATGAATTAAAGGAAATTTTCAATTAAGATTTAATAATGATGTTATGAAACTTCAGTTTTTTTTTATTGTTAACATTGAACATCATAACACTAATAACAGTGCTTAAGCTTATAGCTGATGTTAAACAATTGCAGTTTTGGGAAACAGCATTTATTTTTATTTATTTTAGTTTGGGATGTTCCAAAAAAATGTATCTGATAAAAATGTAGAACAATAAAATATTTTATTGAAACTTTAACATTAAAGCAATCAGTCAACTTTAAAGGGAAACTCTCATAGTTTTTCAAATTTTAGTTATTGACATATTTAAATTCTGCGTAAAAAGTTGTAATAGTAAACATTATATCATTTTTTATTTAAATGCTTAGAAAATTGGACAGTAAATTTGCCACGCCTCCTAAAAAACGGGGTTCTTTGAAATTCTGTTTTTATCTTAGACATACGTCACTTCCATGAACAATACTGAAAGGGAAACTAGATTTAACCAATCGTATCGCTTCTTTCTTACAGTAGCTGTCAGGCTCTTAGGCTTAGTGACGGTATAGTCCAGAGCTATGCAATAGTTTTATATATAGAGATGTAAAAGCATTAGGATAACCAACTCGAAAAAAAAAACATTTTCATCAAAACATCTCCCTATCCCAAGAAGTAAATATATCGTGTGTCTGACTGATTCGAACAAACTGGTCAGTGTAAGGCTAATCTAGACAACGTGTAGTCGGTCATGACAAGACAACCAAGCGATAATGTTTGTTGTGTGTTAAGTGGTCAGGCGAGAAAATATACACTGCCGTGGTTAGTCAAGCATGTAAATCTCCTTTTAATACGCATTTTGTTCTTTGCTTACAAGATCCTAGATCTAACAGTATAGACGGCGATCTATTTTTTTAATGAGAATTTGTATCTGATCTATGGTCTCATGCTAAAAAATGAGTCAATAGATTAAATTAATAGGTTAGTGTGACGTCACATAGAAACCCGGTGAAAGTCTGACTGTTTTGGATGCGCAGAAAAATAACGTCAGAAAAACATTAAGTTATTATTTCAAATAAAAAAAAAAAGAATAATATATTCATTATCTGTGAATCAAAACACATATTGTATCAAAAATTGTCAAAACCATCGGAGTTTCCCTTTAACATTAAAGCAATCAGTCACTCAAAATATTTTTTCTCATTAGCATGAACACTATTTGAGTGTCTACTGGATCTACACTTCACTTTTAGATCTATTATTCTATACTATAAATTACTACTAATAGTATGCCTATATTGCTACTAATATAGTTATAGAATAATCTAGATCTAATGGCAATGACAATGTCTTCAATTCCTAAGATTAAGAATCTAGATTAAATATATACATATATAATAATAATAAGTATTTATGGAAGTTATCTAAAATAGCAATATACGCCATTGTTATATCAACCAAGGGGATAATAACAACTGATCTCACAGATTCCTTCAAGCCCCTTATGACATTCCTAGGAAGATTCTCGTTAGCTGTCAAAGGGCGGTACTGCTGCAGACCTGCCACATCACCTGAAAATTCCTCAGTGGAAACCGATAAAGGGACGACGATGAATTATGTTTCCCTTTAATGAAACTCAATCCTAGCAGCACCAGAGAACGAATACTCGTTCAACATAATAATAATAATAATAATGGCAATGTCTACAAAAATCAATGTCTACCAGGTGGTGGTTCTCTCAACCCTTCTATATGGCTCTGAGACACGGAGGCTATACAGAAAACAACTAAGACTTCTTGAGCGCTTTCACTAAAGATGCTTGCGCTCCACAAACAGCGATGTCCTTGCGAACGCAGATATGGATAGTATAGAGGGACTTCTCCGATAGTTAAACTGAGCAGGGCATGTATCCTGTATGAGAAAGGAACGTATGCCGAAGGCAGTCCTTTTGGGTGAGCTAAAAGGTGGTCAACGTAAAAGAGGCGCCCTATGGAAATGCTTCAAAGATAAGCTTAGGTGTCAACTTAATTTCCTTATCTGACATAGAAGAGAGCACCTGTTTGCATGCGGCCTCAGAACAATACAGCTGGAGGTCACTCACGAAGGCTGGGGATACACATTTAAGACCTAATAAATTCCGCTGCTGGGCACAAAGGCAGACAGCAAAAAGTAAATCTAAATTCACCACCTGCGGACAATGGTTACCCTTGCCCTGGATGTGGCAAAATATGTAGGTCACAGCTGAGGCTGCACAGTCACAGGAAATACTGCATTCCTCACTATTCTTCGGACTCGAAGACAATCCTTATTATTTGTAATATATATATATATATAATGGCCACCGTCAGTCGCGAAGCGACTATGGATCATCTCATTTACATGATGATGAATGCCTGGGCATAAGCTGTGGTCGGAACGATGTCGCCCACACATCAGTTCCCCCCTCTCCATGCAGCTGATGTATCCAAAGGAACGGCAGTGCCGATACAGTTTGGGGTCAGCAGCGTCGCAGGTTCTGCCAGAGTGTAGCACTGGGTGCTGCAAACTGCCTTAGGGTCGCCAGCTCCTGATTTTTCCTCAGGGTTGACTCCCGAAGCCTTTCCCTTGATTGGGTATAACTGCAAGGCAGCAGAGGTTTGAATTCAGAGTTTTCCTTCTCCTAGGTGGGTAGCCAGCCATGTTATGTGTGTTTGTAATAAATAATAATATAATTAACTCTTTGACCTCGCAACGACGCTCCCATCGATCCTATCCAGACATAAAGCTATAAATTCCGTCTAAGCGTGGAAAATAATTTTGGTGTCAAAGACTGACAAAGAGTTAATAATAATAATATTTATAAATTTCATTTTTTAAATAAAAACGTTAAATTTATAAGTTATCGAACCCAGATTCGGAGGATAACTGCCTGTGCGAGTGTCGGTTTTGTAATGAACAGCTGTGCTTCTTGTGCCATTGTTGACCGTTTGTAAAAACTCGATAAAAACAACTCAAACTTAATCGCGATCTTATTTCCATGACAGATGATGTGTTGACTCTTGAAACTGCAGATTTTAGAGGAGTTAAAAAACTTAATATCGGAAACAGATAAATAGTGCGAAAGCTAAATTAGACTCAATCCATTTCACTAGAGTTGTGGCACTTGTTTAGCGTTCCATTATGATTATGGTTACCACAGTAAACTAATCTTCTTCTAGTCTAGATCAACTAGAAAGAGTGATTATGTCGAAAGCTAAAGTTATCATAGTTGGCCCTTCAGGGGTAAACTATATATTACAATATTTTTTTTCATTTTAAAATTTGATATAGATCTAGATCTCTAGTCTTAGTGATAGTGATCATAGTCAGTGACTCAGTGTAGTCACATAGACTGATATTATAACTGATAGAGACATACTAGTGACTGACACTAATTCACTAATAAAGACTAAAGACTGTAATAGTGTAAAGACAAGACTAAAGTAATAGTTAAATAGATCTAGTATACTATTACTAGATAGATAGTCTAAGTAAGACTAAATAGTTAAAAATGATCTAGTCTCTAGTCAATCTTTCTAGATTAACTACTATTATTATTATATATATATATATATATATTGTAATAAGTTCTAAAGTAGGCAACTCAACGAAAAGCAGTATATAACAAGTAACTAGGCGTTTATTAAAACTACAAAACTAACAGGCATGGACTCCAGCTATCAAGTCCCAGAATGTCCTACTTGCCACTAAGCTACCACTGCAGACCACCGACACATTCCCAGTGTCGCCCCTGGTCCTCCACACAGTTCATAGCACAAAGGACGTTCTCGAATCATAACAACAATAACACTGCAGCCGGATCTATCCCAATTGTCTTTCCTGTCTCTGTTCACTAGTGCGCTCGGGCGCACCACGAGCACTGGTGTAAGGCAGGGTTACAACAATATATATAATAATAATAATATATATATATATATATATATATAATATAGACAATATAGTGTAGACTATAGGCAGATTATAATTTAATTAGATTTTAGTAGATCTGGAAGACTAGACTCTAGTTAAACTAGTTATATTATAATAAAGTTATAGTATAGTTATTTTTGTATAGACTATTATTGTTTATACAGTATTACTAGTATTAGCTAGTATTAGGGTATAATTAAGACCAGTTAAGTTAATCATATAATCATAATGGATAAATGTTATACTGATAATGATACTGATAGTGTCTTTTACTAACTTTTAGTGACTGTGCTAGAAAAGTATACTATAAGTTCTATAACTAGTATTTATAGACTCTATTATCTATATCTAGATGTATATTTCATATATTATATTATATATAAAATCATAAATTACTCCTCTAGCTAGAATATATTATAATTATAAGATCAAAAATCTCAAATTGACAATAGACTACTTGGCTCCAGTGCTATACTGTGTAGTTTATTAAGAGTTTGAAAATGATAGTGTAACATTAAAACCTACATTGTTAAAACAAAATTTAAAAAATCATTCCAATTTTATCCTTGTAATTGTATGGCAAGTAGACTATAGATCTAGATCTTAAAGAGACAAAAGGCAAAGGATTTCTTTTGTTGGATTTCTCCCAGTATGTGTACCATTTCTCATTGATCCATTCTCAGATTAAGAGTCATAGCTTTTTTAAGGGTTCTTTGGTTCTTATTGATATGGCCAATATTCTGTCCTACACAAGAGTGACATCAGGCCATATTCTGTCCCACACAAGAGTGACATCAGGCCATATTCTGTCCCACACAAGAGTGACATCAATCTCTTTTCTCTCTGTTGTGCCATGTATTGTTATTCTGATCACCATTTTTTGCATTTAGCAAGGCCCTTTACACTTGTCAGTTGAAGTTGCCATCTCATATGCTATTCATAACTGTTCTACCCATGTCTTTATTATTTCTTTTTATATTTTATTATTAATATCCATCATTGTACTCTAGTTTATTTTCATTTTTTTCATAGGCTGGAAAAACTTTTCTCAGCAATTTTTTATCTGATGCTACAGAGTTTTCTGCAGGAGAATACCATCCAACTCAAGGAGTCAGGTAAATAGCTTTTTTTTATGACAACCTAATGCACAGTTGATATGGAAAAGAAAGCTCAACCACAAAAATGTCACAATTTTTTTTAAAATAGTCTTTATATTGCACAACTTTCATACTTATAGATTACTCAGAGCACTATGGTCCAAAATCTCTTCTATGGACCAGTGTGGGAAGGGGGTATCATTAGGTCCTCAGTAAACACAACAGTGCTCAATTCAGGTGTTGAACTCAAGCTCCCTCGATATGTAACCAAGTTGTTTAAGCTTCTTGACCATACATGTAGCCATAGTGAAACTATAGTTTTATATTGCCGGCATATCAAATACCTATATTTGTATTCTCCATCATTTGTCAAATGCCTAATAGAATATGGAAGATTCTAAAATACTTAGCCAAATAAACCAGGACTTGAATCTATAACCAATTTTTGGGAAATCAATCTTTTCTTTCAAATAGTGATAATGTCCTATCAATTAGTGATACCGGTACTATCAATTCCAAGTATCTAATGGTTATATATATATATATATTTCAAACTAGTTTGTTAGAATTATTTTCTTAACATGATTGAATTTAAATACAGATTAATTAATCACCTTTATGTTCTCAGAATTATAGAGTTTGAAGCAGGTTCAGATACAAGTCGTGCATCAGTAGATGTTGAATTATGGGACTGCAGTGGTGATAGAAAGTATGTCTTACTTCTACTACCAATGATAAAATTATATGTATTAAAAATATGTTTTTGTTGTTTGTTTGTTTTTATTAAGCGTAGTGTTTGTTTGTTTTAAACGTAGCAATGTTTCATCCTATATTTCAAATGAAGAAACAAAGCAATTGGTATTATTCTGATGGAAAGAAATGTTCAAGTGAGACGCACAATATCATAGGACACTCTAATTTTTAGAAATGGCAAGAAAACAGCATGTTAGAATGAATAACAGGAACAAATTTCCCAAATGACTCTGCCGTGGTTCAAATCTACTGCACTGTATTATGGTCACCAAGCTTTACCCTCATTCATGATTTCCTATTGGTACAAGTTTTGACAGATGAGAGACAAAACAACACGGGGGGGGGGGGGTTGTGTCCTATATTTTATAACAATGGCTTGAGAAAGATCTGTCAAGTTAAAACAAATGCTGTGATTGAAAGAATGACAATGGCTGCTGAATTCACTATTTGATAATATAAAGCTATTCTAACTTTAAAGAGTTTATATTTATAATATTAAGACATTAGTACTTTTGCATATTTTAGACTGTTTATTGTGATAGATAATATTTCTAAACAGCAAAAAAAATAGGGAATATTTTCATTTTCAAATCTATGTTTGATATATATTTGATTTAATCTCCTTTAATACATTTAATTATTAATAACATATAAAGTAATAATGTAAATATTGTTATATTTATAAAGAAAAACCTGTCATGTAATAATGCCCTGTTTTGTGAAATTAACTTTCATGGAGAGGAGACATTCAGATAAGTCATTTGAATTTGTATTTTTTTTTTTTAATGAAGGTTTGAAACATTTTGGCCAGTATTTGTCAAAGATGCTAGTGGTGCAATATTTGTTTATAATCCAGACCAACCAAATCACGATAAAGAACTAGATTTATGGTAAGAATGATTTCCTTTCAGCAATTACCCAACATTCTGAAATATATTTTTAAGATTTTAATAATAATAATAATCTATATTATCGTTGATGAAATAAGTCTTAAAATTCATGTACAATTAAGGTAACTTAATTCAAAGATTTGAAGTCTTCTTACTGTATATATTTAAGTAGCACCCAAAAGGGGTAAGCAACTTTTAGTTTTGTGTGGTCTGTCTGTCCATCCATCCCATTTAGATAGCAAAAACTAGAAAAGTCTTTGGAAATATCATGATATTAGATATTTTTAGTTCTTACCAAGTTCTGGTTCAATGGCCACCCAACCATTTAATATTTAAAATAAAATATTCAAGCAGTTAACAAAAAAATACACTAGTTTTTAATAAAATAAACTTCTGTGAGGTAGTCTTCATAATAGTTCACAGACTTTTTCATTGATAACTCCATCATGATTGATGGATTAGTGCAACAAAAGTTAGCACCTAAGATTGCAATTGAAAAATATTAATTAATTTTTTTTTTATTAATAAAATACTCATTAAATTTTTTTGGCTTGAATATTCTTTGTTCATGGGATTCAGTGGAACTGAACTGATCTTGTTTTACTCAGTAATTTTACATAATCAACTTTTTATATTCTAAACTAAAAGGACATAGTTAATTAGTTTTCAAATGAAAAAGAAATATGATAACATATATGAGTATAAAAAATGTGTATATAAAAGTTAGTAATAAAATTAAGTGTATTGTCACTACAGGTATAACTTTCTTATTGGTAACCAACATTTAAAAGAGAGTCAATGCTATGTTTTTGCCCATCACAAACCCAACACAGCTGGCGAGTCATCTGAACTCTGTAAGTCAGTACTTCATATTCAATAGCATAGCATGACATAGATGTAAGTTAGTACTTCATATTCAATAGCACAGCATGACATAAATGTTTAAGTCAGTACTTCATATTCAATAGCATAGCATGACATAGATGTAAGTCAGTACTTC
>JADKLZ010003044.1:11996641-12011450 GCA_021533235.1 Biomphalaria straminea
TTTTTTTTTATTGTTGTTGACAGATTAAAGTCACTGAAGACTTGGACGTACTTCAGAAACTTCACATATTGGTTGACTATGATGATGAAGGTTATTTGCTGCAGATTTTCACTAAAAATATGCAAGATAGACCAACATTATTTCTAGAAGTCATTCAGAGGCATAATCATCAGGTTTGTTTTTTTTTCATTGTGACATCCTCATCTCAAAACAGACACATAAGTTGTTTTAGAAATGAAATCAGCAGATGACTTATTTCATATTGAGATCTGTACAGTGAATTAGATTCACTTCATTATATGAAAACTTAGAGACACATTACAAAATATAAAGTACAAGTCCCTATTTCTGCCATGATCATTGTTTATAAAATTGCTCAATATTTCTTTTCTTAAATAAATAAATAATGTTAAACAATGCTCATCATTTAATACCAAAAGCTCTGCTCATTAATGTTGACTGTTCTTTCTATCTTTCTTTTTTTTTTTTTTTTAAAGTGGCTTTTAGTTGTGTGTGCCAGGCTGTGTCTGTCCATTTATCTGATCTGCTTAGATCTAAAAATTAAAAGCAGTTTTGAAAATCCTTTTTTTATCATATTTTGTGAATGCTAAAAGCATGTGCAATAGTTTTGATTTTCTATTTTTAAATTTACATATATGCAAATCAAGTTCTGCTCTTTGTGATAATAATGTTGTTTCATGGTTTACAAAAAAGTTTTTTTCAAAAACAAAAATTAATCACATGCGCATTTTTAAACACATTTTTAATTAACAGACTTATTGTGCAATAGTTCACATGGTCTAGTTGCACAGTGTTATCAACAACTTGTATATCTTTTTGTATAAAAGAAAGGCAATTTTCATACTTACCATATTCAGACATGAAGGACCTCAGAAAGATGAAAAGGACTTTGTGTGTTAGATGTTAATGATTTAAAAAAAATTGTATGAATTGTGTTTAATTATACTTAATCCACACTTGAAATTTTTCTAACACTGTTGTAATCTAATTTCATCCATATGTTCATCATGCTAAAAATATCATAATCTTTTGTGAACTCACACTGTCTGTGTGGTAAATATTTTGTACACATTATTTCAATCTCCTATCAATCTGAAATTTTGCACTATAATTTATTTTGCACAATTAAACAATTTAAACCAATTATTTAATTAACTATTGGTAATTATTATTTGGTTTTGAATCTTGAATAAGGGAAATAAATTTTACTTGACTGACAAGGTGGTATAAGTTGAATTAGTCCCCTTTATTGATTATATAAAGAAAAGTTTGTAAATGATTATAAAACTTATTTTCATAAGCAGCTTCCTGGCACAGTGGTTACTGTATTGGCCTGAGGAGGCCTTAGCTTTCCATTTCGAACTTAAATTTAAAAAAAAATAAATGCATTTAAAAAGTGATCACCCAGATACCCCTTTTTCCATCTGGTCCATACAAGTGATAGGATCATAGCATATTGAGAAAGCTAAAAGCAGGGAATTGCAATATGCAAAAACAATTGGTAAAAATATTTCTAATTGCATAGATGTAATATTGATAGTTTAGATCTATTACAAATGTTATTAAATTGATATAACATGTATGTAAGTGTTCATTTTTCTTTCAGGGATTTGGTGCAGGTAACTTTAAGTCTTTGTTTGAGGCCATTGAAGCTGATCAAGCTGAGAGAGGAAATCTTTGAAATACAACAATCTATCACATTAAGAAAGAAATACAATTTTCCACCTAGAAAAAAAAACCTTCTTCTAAAAGAAGAGTTTGTAAAAAAAAAATATTTTTTTGCAATCATTTTATGCATTTATTCAGATTACTAAGCAATAAATTCTTTATATTTTAAGAATAAAAAAAAAATAGGTTTACATACTAAGGCCTAAGCTTATTAGTTTTTAATTACAATGGTATGAAATTTTTATGTGAAATGATGCTTTATATATAAATATGATTATCTTGTTACATATGTATACATTTTTCATGTTCTTTTACAATAAACAGCTTATTTTTAAAGGTCAGGAATCTATTTATGTACCTGTATACAAGTGCCTTGATGTTTGACTTAAAGTTTACTTCCATTAATGCACTTTATTATTTTACAGTATTCATTTTTTGATATTTACATTTCTTTTGTCTTGGTTGTGGGCTTCCTCATAATTGTGATATTTGAATTGTTAGCAGCTCATTAGAAATATTAATGAAATGCATAATATAGAAGTAGCTTGATAATTTAACTCTTTATTTTTTTAAAGTTAACAATACTTTATTTTAACCTAATTAAAAAAATCAAACTATAACATGTTTGTTACATTTAAGATGTTAAGAAATTCGCTCAATTACAGCTGCATCATATTTTTAGCTTGAATGAGCACATGCTTTACTTGTTCATTGCACAATTGCTCAGATCTTAAGTTTGTTCAGAATGTAACTATTGTCCACTCTAGGCTTGTTAACAATGTTCATTGTATTCATTTCTCATGTACCCAGTTTGATTAGAATTTATTCATTGCTCAAATCTGGAGTTTTATTTGTATGCCCCTTCTGGCAGCTTTATGTATAGTCATTTAATCAACTTTTGAGTTTGATAAGTTTATTTGATTCTGATAATAGCAATTGTAATTTTGTTTTTACTTCTGTTAGGCATTACTCATGTTTTATTTGTGTGTATGTAACCAAGGTCATTGATCAAAGAAATAATACAACTATTATCAGAAGTAAGCATATCAACCAGTCAACAGAGTAGTTTGGTACTTATGTACTAATAAAGTATTTTGATATATACCAATGACCTTAGTAACTGTACATAGAAATACTTTCAATTAGAGCAATGATTGATAAATACATAACAATTTATCCTTCTTGTTATTCAAGATGTTGAACTTACATTCCAATAGTTTTGTATTGGCTCACTCCAACAGTCTATATTTATTTGATCAGATGCATTTCATTTCATATTACAATATTATTTGAATTGCTCTACAAATTAAAGTCTCAATGAATGAAACTTGCTTTCATTGTCTGTGTTTCATTCTATTCATTATTTAATGTAGCAAGCAACTAGGAGAATGAGTCCACGCAAATACTACTTTTGAACTTTAGAACAGAAATTTTACTATTCACAAGTAATTTACATGCATTGGAAAGCTTGAACTGCATGAATGTGTTACATTCAAAGATAATTAGTGACTAACAGGGGTGATTACTATTTAATAATAGCATTTTTTTTCTACCAATGCTTTCTGTTGTAATTTTGATTACTTAGCAAAAGAACTAATCTATTTCTTAAATAAAGATGCATATTAGAATTAAGGTCATTTTCCTTATCACTAATAACCTTTAGGTGCTCCAACAACAAAACAAACCCACCACCAAACACCATTTATCAAAGTGGGTAACAAATTAAAGATAACAGAAGATCCCAGTTTAAGGGGAAAAAAAAAGATAATCCTAGCAAATTATTGCATTTCAGGATAGTCGGCTATATAAACATTAGTTATACAGTCCATTACATCACACACTATCATGGTTCTCACACATCGAACCCCTGTATCTAACCCTTTGTAATGAATACATTATTTGCTCTTCTCAATTTTCTTGCACAGGACTCAATAATTTTGCTGAATTAATACTACCACTCAGGCTTGTCTTTGAAATGAATGATAAGTTGAAGACAACAAGAAATGCAATTGGGCATATACATTTAATAAATCATGAAAGGTATACAAACTATGTTTGAATAAAGGGAGAAAACTCTATAGCTGTCGTTCTCAACTAAAATAATAGAAACTTTCAATGTAATGGTTAGAACAATGTAAGAGAAGATAACTACAAAACTAAACCAAAACATCCATTTATCTGGCATTGTATAACAAGTTGGAGCATTAACATAACATTCAATACATTCACATACAACCTGCCTAGTTATCATTTCATCACTAATATCACATTCATTGCCAATGGTGTAATTGCTAGTAAATGAATATCTCTACTAAATATGATAAGAAGGAGGCATTAGTTTTCATTGCAGGACTATTTGTGCACATATTACACTCCCTCTGTAAAAAGAAACAAACAAACTATTCTCTATGCTATTTATCTTGTTTCTAACTCAAAAGAGAAATTTAAAACCTTGTTAAAAAAAAAAATAATTTAAATCCAAAGAAAAAATCTTCAACATTACTTCTCCCCTAAGACATAATTGAAATGCATCCACAAATGCAGCTAAATTAGGAAGAGTGTAAGGCTGGAAAGCCCAGGTACTTTGAACACATCTTTCAATTGCACATACACATTGGAAATGATAGTGTCAGTCAAAAAATCACATTTTGTAACAACAAGTAGTCAACTTGGATTAGTTTGAAATGAATAATCACTTATGTGACTATCTTAAATAAACATTTTGATAAGACAAAAGATAACATTTTTCTGTTCAGTGGCATTAAAAATCTTAATACAATGCAATTTTAAAAATGTGATTATAAGCATTAGGAAAAAAATTATTGAAAAATTTTTTTTTTGTCATGTTCCTTTAAAAAAAAATTAGTTTTACTTGTTGATTAAATTGCAAATTAAAACTGTAATAAGAAAAGAAATATGCTAAAAATATACTACCTTTAAAAGCTTGTTATATTTAAAAGATTGAAAAAAAAATGATTAAGGTAAAAACAAAACTCAATTGAACTAATTTTAAATGCTTTAACATGAATAATTTTATAATCTATTAAGGCAAACTTGCCTAAAAATGAAGACATTTGAACATTTTTTCATTAACTGGCTTACATTTACATAAGCTTGCCATTTAAGAGTGTTTAAGAGTGAGAATCACAAGATGTTCAAAGAATAATGCACTAATCAAAACCAAAAAAAAAGGTTAATTGTTGCTACTATGCATTTCACAAAACATTGTCATTATTTTAAATGAATGTTAACAAATATTTCTATTTCATATTCGCCATTTCAAGCAATTTACTATTAGATTTCAGTTTTTCTTTAATTACTAATTTAAAAAAATCCTAGCTGATGAAGGCCTGTTGATTATATAACTCTTTAACCATAATCAATAGTTTTGCAATGTGGTTGCAGAATATACAATAACAATTGCAATCCATGAAAATAGTTAGGTATGTAGAGACTTCCATTATGAGAGAAAAAAGTTTTACAAAAAACTAACACACAGATAATGTTAAGTTGAACAATGGACAGTAACTTGAACAATGAATTATAGGCAAAGATGAACATGAGCTTCCCCTCTTTTGCTCTCATTAGAGTGTAGTTACTAAAGTAGGTCATGTTCTCAACTAGCAAGCTAATTTGCTAACACCATGGTAGCACATGTGTATAAATTATAGTTCAGTTTGCAAGAATTGTCTGGTGCAGTTACATTCAAGAGATATATATGAACTAAGACATTTATTAAAAAAAAATACACAACTTAGTAATAAATTTTCATACAAGATTGCATTGCATAATTCTATGTAGTACCCCAATGTTCCACTTAAAATGTTCAAGATAGATTGTATGCTTATTGCATGTAAGGAAACATAAGAAAAGTTCACGAAGAAAAATTTCAAAGAACAATATTAAATAATTTTTTTTAAATGCCTTGGAATTAAAATGATTTCAGATTTGTTTCAAACTTTGGTAAAAAGATAAGAATCATATATACCAGACCATAATTTTAAACCAGGTTGACTCCTCAACAACCAACTACCTTGCAGAGAACTGTAAAACAATTGCACAAAACAGTAGGCTACTTTTCCATTGCACTTAGTGTGCAAGAGTCTACATCTCAGCAGCTAACTGATGGCTAAAAGAAGAAAATGAATACACTAGCCTTTGACTAATTTAAAAGAAAAGCCAATAAAAATATGAATTTAAAAATTGCCAAAAATGTTCAAAAAAAAAAAAGAAAAAAATTTCTCAAACCAAATAAGTTAAAATTATTATATAAATAAAGTTTTAGTGTTTTCTATAAAAATTCATGACCATTGTTTACACACAAATAAAATAAAAAATCAACTATGTATATTTAATTTCTAAAATGTACAAACATTTTTGGTTTCTATTAATTAATGTTCTAAAACATTAAATTCTTAATGAAATTAAATTGTTCTCCTTATCTATCCTGTTTAGGTAGATCAAAATAATAAAAGCTAAATAGTTAAAAATCTCTTAATGAAGAAATATCACTGTAAGTTTGCATTTGTCAATGTCCATGGGCGCTCTTTCTCTCTCTGACGCTGTAACGACTCTAAAGCTTTCTTAGGAGGTAACATATTGTCTGTGACACCATATCTCCTTTTCTTTTTCATACTACCCATATAGCTGTCATCCTCTTCTTCCTCTAATGCTGATCTTTTACTGTCCGACAAAGCAAACACAGAAGGGTGATACACAGAAATAGTGTGGGAAGTGCTGTTTTGTGTATCTGTTGGAGAGTGGTCACTGTCTGGTAGAGTCCTGATTTCTGGATCATGGAAGAATCTGCAATTTTTTCCCATGTGGCACTTTCCCTTTTTAAATTTCCAGCATACTGGCTGGTGGGCAGGCTTTCTGGGAGCAGCCTGGGTCAGTTTAACATGCCTTTCAAGCATTTGGTTTTTTGCCTGTTCAGCCTCTTGGAAAGGGTTCTTGAAAACTGAAGTGCCTATCCTTGAATTAACTGCTTCAATGAGGCTAGGCAGTTTTTTTGTCGACATTAAATTGGGTAGTTTGTCAACTGGTTCTCTTTTAACTGTGACTTTACTCTCTTCATCACTTTCACATTCTTCAGCATCAAAAAAATTAACAGGTTTTTGTTCACACTGAGGTTCCTCTTTTATTCTGTAATAAAAAGAAAATGGAAAGAAGATTAAAAAAAGTTTTAATTTTTTTTTAAACTTCAACTATACGACTCTATACACTCATCCATGGGCTAACTTATTGAGGTTTTAAGAAGCATGTCTGTTTTAGTATTTAGTGTTCTAGGTTCCACTAAGAAGAGATGTGGATCCTGTTACATTTTAGAAAGAACATTCTCCTTTACTTGACTTTTATAGAAAGATATCACAAAGAAGATAGGTGACAGTAACTTTGGAAGTAAGAGAACAAAAGAATATATCTTTTTAAAACAAAGAAATGATTTATTTCAAGAAGTACAAGAGCAAAAGAACAATAGTCTAAGGATTTTGACAGATCCTTTGGAATTAAAATCTTATACTCATGTCTATATCTACTGACTTAAAAAGCCTACTAAACCTAGGTATACTAAAACTATTGACCTGCAAGTCTACTATTAAAGATGGAAGCAATGTTTTGGCATAAGAGCAAACAAAGTGTCAAAGATAAAACCTAGTGTGATGTTGCAATGAGCCATCTGTCCAGCCCACGGGTTGCAGCAGTGCAGGGTTCAGGCCTTCTGTAATGACTGGTCTGGATTTAACCCCCCCCCCCAACAGTGAAGGTCAAATATTAAGATATGCTATTCACTGCATTGTATTAAAGGAGTCAAGTAATAGTAAAAAAACAACAACAGACCAATGAGTGATACATTGTATTGGGAAGGGAGGAGTGTGGATGATGTACCACAATTAAAGAGAATTATCTAAACACCAGGGGAAGAATAAAATAAAATGGTATGATAATGTTGGACATACTTTTGCTGAAAAATCAAATATATATATATAATAAGGCTTGTCTTTGAGTCCGAAGATAAGCATGATAATGTTGGACATACATTTATATATATATATATATATGTTGTGTTTGTGTAAATAGGTATAACTAGTAATATTCTAGATATATTCTGAAGCTAGATGTGTTTTTTTTACAAAGCTTTTATCAACACACTCTGTCTGTCCTTCTGGTTAAAAAAATGAAATCTGGCATAATTGACAAAAGAATCAATAAAAAACAACAACAATTAGTTAATTAACTATTGGTAATTAAATAATTTGTTTGGTATCTCAAACAAGGGAAATAATCCCTTTTATTTTTTGTAGAAAGAATAGTTTGTAAATAACAATAAAACTTATTTTCATAAGCAGCTCCTTCAGTGGTAACTGTATTGGCTTAGGGAGGCCTTAGCCCTCAAGTTAGAATTCATGTCGCTCACTTTTATATTGTTTTTGTTTTTAAATTGATTTAAAAAGTGATCACACAGATACCCGCATCTTTCTCCCCCCTACCCCTTTCCAACAGAAGATATACCTGGAAACCCATTATGTAGATCTAGGTGTGGCATGAAGAGCAGCCACTTAAATTGACTTAATAAAGCTCTACTACCAAGTAAACAATCTAAGTTCCCTTGTAAGTAAAGTTGTGACCTCTAGGAGAGTGTCAATATGTTGACATAAAAATGGGATGGGAGTTACCTCTGGAAATATAGTGATATATTCTACCGACAAAGCAGGTAAATGTGCCAGCCATTGTGAAATGGTGAAAAAAAAAGGCATATTGATTAATTTTTGGCAGGAGGAGTAATGAGTAATGTTCTGATGAATGAATGATTTAATTTATTTTCTTAATATTTCTAGAAATGTGAGTTTGCAGTCCAATATAGATAAATAGTAATTCAATTGACATTTGAATTTGTTACTTATAAATTAATAGACTAAATTATAGACAGTAAATTTGAAAAAAAAAAAAGAGTTATAAATTATAATGATTAATTTTTAAATTAAATAGATCTACCAAAAAAAGATACTTAGGCCTAGATAGATTAGATATTATTACATCCGGTAGAGGGAGCCAGACCTAGGGGCCGCCCAAGATTAACTTACAGAGATGTCTGCAAGCGAGACATGAAGGCAACGGGCATCGACCAAAGCATGTGGGAGGAGATAGCCCAAGACCGAACAGCATGGAGACAGACTGTGCGTGCTGGCACGAACTTTGCTGAATGCAAAAGAAATGAAGCTGCATCGGCCAAGAGAATGAAAAAGAAGGCTTCCCTGCTGTCAGCCAGCCCTAAAACTGAGGAATATAAATGCACGAACTGTGGCAAACTATGCAGATCCAGAATTGGCTTGATCAGCCACTCCAGATTCTGCCCCGTCTCAAGACGTAACCAAAGCCAGTGACTTAAGTGACTCATCTCGGCGCATCCATTGTCTTCCGAGACAGAAGGAGCCATATACATCCGGTAGTGGTACTACTAATAGATTACTAGATCTATCATAATCATCTACTACTCCACTGCCACTAGACTAGACCTGACTATGTCTACTAGTGTCTAGAGAGTCTAGCTAGTCTAGTCACTTCACTACAAAATTGAAAAAACGTGTAGTTGACTAGTCTAGAGTTTAGTCTAGACTAGAGATGCAAGAGAGTGAGAGGCTTCAGCCTTCAGATCTTGTACATTTGATTTATGACTAGCAAAAAGCGTAATATTTGTAATTTAAATAATGTTAACGTACTTTATTTCTTCTTGGTCTGCTTCACTTTTGAAAATTGTGTTTGCTTCACATTCACTTTCACTGTCAGTATCAGAGTAATCAGCAACCAGGGACGCCATATTGACAACAACAGTCATTCAGCAATATTTCATACGATTTTTCCCATTGGTTAAAAACAAATGAATGCTAAAAATAGCAGTACACATGATTCCGGTTACGAGTTACACGCAAACACTTAAAAAGTTTAAATAGTTTATAATAATAATATAGATCCATATATCTAGATTCTAGATCATTAGATTCTAAATCATAGTAGAACTAGATCTTTAGATCTAGAAAAATCTAGATTAGATCTACCTATAATACTACACTATTGCCTGATTGTGCAAGAAGTTGAAGAACTTGAAAAATAAAGTAAAGTTGCAAAGCAGACTAGCACACTAGGTGACTAGCCTTAGCCTTAGTTAGTTATTTTACTACTTAGTAGTCACTTAAGTCACTAGAATACTGAACAAGAATCAGATGAGGAGTGCCCTATACAAGACTCTACTATAGATCTAGTCACTCACTAGTGACACTAACCATTAGAATTCATTAGATTAAATTAGTTAGTGGCACTAGCACAGTAACTTGAGTAACAATACTAGCAATAAAAGTAACAAGCAGTCAATCTAGAATACTAGAATCTAGACAATCTAGACTGTCTAGAGTAGATCTATATTAACTCTATAGAATAATAGATCCTCTATATTTCTATAATAATACTGTTTATAACAGTATGGAGTATAGATCTAACTAGTAAAATTGTTAAAAGTATAACTATATTAATTAGGTTATCATGAACGAGAGCCTCAAAAAGTATTTATCGCGACATTCCTTGTTGTCACTGCCTGGCCAAAAACAAATCCAGATTTTTTTATCAAAAATAATTTTGGTATCATTAAGTGTTGCCAACTCGAAATGAGAAACACTCATTAACGTACAGATGTATTAATGCTAAACAAAATAAAATACTCTAGACCTAGACCACAATGAAATAGTTCTTTTTTTTTTTTTTTTTAAAGATTTATTGCAATGAATTTATGTTTGTGCTAAATAGATGTTACTTTTCATTGTAATTGAAGTATGAATTATTATCTGAGAAAATACTTTTTTTATGAAGTAACCTACGTCTGTTAAGTTACTCTACCCTCTCTTCTGCAAGATATGGGAAAATGAAGAAGTGCCACCAGAATGGAAGGAGGGCTACCTTATCAAACTCCCAAAGAAAGGCGATCTTAGTTCCTGCTCCAACTATCGAGGGATAACGCTACTGTCCGTTCCAGGCAAAGTGTTTAATCGCATCCTGTTAAACCGAATGAAAGATGCTGTAGACCCACATCTTCGTGACCAACAAGCGGCTTTCGAAAGGAGAGATCATGCACAGATCAGATAGCAACACTGCGCATAATTTTGGAACAGTCTATGGAATGGAACTCCCCTCTCTACGTCAGGTTTATAGATTATGAAAAGGCATTTGACAGTGTGGACAGACAGACCCTCTGGAGACTGTTAAGACACTATGGAGTGCCTGAAAAAATTACTAACATCATCAAGAAGTCATATGAAGGGATGACTTGCAGAGTAGTGCATGGCAGACAACTGACAGAGGCATTTGAAATCCAAACAGGAGTGAGACAAGGCTGTTTACTCTCTCCCTTCTTATTCCTACTAGCCATAGATTGGGTCATGAAGACAGCAACAGACCAGAAGCAAAACGGTATACAGTGGACACTGTGGAAACAGTTAGATGATCTCGACTTTGCAGATGACTTAGCTCTTCTTTCTCACACACAGCAGCAGATGCAGGAAAAGATAAGTATTGTTGCAGACAATTCCACTAGAATGGGTCTTACCATAAACAGAGGAAAGAGCAAGGTGTTCAAAATAAAGGCATCAAACACTACACCCATTATAGTCCAAGGTGATGTACTGGAAGAGGTGGAAAGCTTCACCTATCTAGGCAGCATTATAGATCACCATGGCGGAACAGATGCAGATTTCAAAAGCCGCATCGGTAAAGCTCGAGCAGCCTTCCATCAGCTGAAGAACACCTGGGGATCTAGGGAATTAAGCACCACCACCAAGATAAGGCTTTTTAACACCATTGTTAAGCCGATACTACTTTATGGAGCAGAGACCTGGAGAACCACCGTCACCACCATAAAAAAAAATCCAGGTATTCATCAACACCTGCCTGAGGAAGATTCTTATGATCCGCTGGCCAGACAAGATCTCGAATGAGGAACTGTGGCAAAGAACAAAACAGCAGCCCATTGAAATAGATATCCTTCAGAGACGCTGGAGATGGATAGGTCACACCCTGCGCAAGCCGGCATCCAAATAAGACAATATCTGAATTTAGATTTTTTAAAATAGCTTTTAAATTTTTTTGGATTTTGGGATTATTAAAGAGCACTGCTTTACAGTCCGTATCTTGATTCATTAGTTTCTTCCTTAACGTCTCTCTTTTCAAGCAATACTAATGCTCAGTTCAACCTGTTTTGTCTACATCCTAAAACGATGCAAGAGCATGAAACAAGTATTTATCATCTTAACTTATATCTTACATACGTTACTTTAAAAAAAAAGATAATTACGTCCTACGCGTCATGCAGTTACAGTGAAATTAATATGGTATGGGGGAGGGGGCACCCGTTTTTTTCTTTAATATGCTCGGGGAAAAAAATTGAAGCTACGATTTTGAGCCATAGGTGGCAACTTGCACCCCCCTGCAAAAAATCCTGCGGGCGCCCATGAACACCCGAAATATCTTGTGTATGAAATATACAATGAAATATGTCTTGATATGAAATGAAATCAACATGTTCTTAGCAGCTTGTTGCCCATATACTTAATTACTATTAAAGACGAGCACATCAATTTCAACACCTAAAGCTAGTCAATTAATTCACAAAGACTTTTATAATTGCTTCTCGCGTGACTTCTACTTTGACCTAATCACTTCTCTTACATCGCTACTTTTCTAACAACTCTCAGGTCGACCGACTACTAGCCTTAGTAGCCTACTTAGTTACTAGACTTGGATTTTCTTCTACATACATTTTTTTTACACGGCTACTACAGCGTGACTTTCTTCTTAAATGGCTTATAGCCTGGCCGATTCTTTTATACGTGGTTCAACGGAAGCAGGTCCAAACGTCATCCTTTCACGCTCTATATTGGCCAAAATCACTTAAATATTAGAAACTGTCATATGATTACTATTTTACCAGTGAATCAAATATAACTGAACAAAACATAATATTGATCATGTATATAGATCTAGCCTATATAGACTTAACTATTTAGAAAAAAAAAAGAAAAACAAGCAGAACAACACAAAAAAACAAACAAGTTCTGCATATATTTGTGTTATTGCAATTTTATTAATACATATATATATATAATATCAGGTGGCCGAGCCTTGCTCGGTTAAATAATTTCATATACCCGAAGTCATTTTTGGATTTTTTTTTATAATTACGAAAATGAACGATTGGATAAAGACTACTAATTCGAAAAATTTCTTTAGTATTCTGTTTGTTCTATATGTAAATTGGTACGTTCAGACATTTAATTTTGGAATTAGTATATTCAATTATGGCTTTAGTACGAAACATCGAGTGACGCAAATTTCTACGTTATTGGGGAAAACTTCAAAGACTTTCTTACAAGCCAATAATAGTAGGCCTACGATAGTTTTACGCTGTCTAGACTGTAGGAGGACTTAAGAGACTATATATTTAATCGCCATGTACAATTACATATAGAACAAACAGAACACTAAGACTGTCAGACCATAAGAAGTTCATACCGGCTTTTGCCATCCATCTATCCCAGTGGTGCTACTGGTGCTACAGCCCATGGAAGGATATGGCCTGCTTTTACACATCCCTCCATTCAGATATCTTCTAGGCCTTTCGTCACCACATCCTAACCCCAAGTTTTTTACTAAGGTTTATAGTTAAATCAAAAGTGGCTGCAGCGTACGCAAACTCGTTGACCGCTTAGAATATTGTGTGTTGGTTTCCTTTTCGAGTCGATGTGAAGCTCGAAGTCGCAGATCCTCAAGTTTCCTTAAACGCTCCTCAGAATTTTCTAGCTTGACGATATTATTAATGATTGCATTTACGAAAAATAACGTTATGTCAATAAAATATTAACTTCACGTCAATAATAATAATAATAAAATTATTATGTTTATATAAATAATGTTTGTCTAAATGAATCTATATAAAAGACCTTCTAAAAAAAAACAAAGATTTAGATCGAACAAAATTATAATAATATTTGTCTTCTATAAATTTAGAGTGGAATTGGCAATGCTGTTACATCTAGATCTAGTCTAGGAAAAAAAGCGATTGAAATCTGGCTGAAATCCTATAGCTCAGACGTAGACGTCTAGATCTATTTGTTTTCCTGAAAAGTTGTGAACATCTTTTCTTCTAGAAATTACAACAGAAAACCTATTAGATTATTATTAGATCTCTTCAACGCCGCAAACCTCCTGCTATTAGGGAAGAATAACGGCGAGCAACATGGCGGTTTTTTCGACGGAGAACTGAGAATCTAGTTGTAAGTCTAGAATCAAGACCTAGATCTAGACGTAGATTGTTTGTTTGTTGTTTTACATGTTTCGGATGTTCCTTCAGAATTGAAGATAGTTACTTCCTAGTCCAAACCTCCCGCAGGATGACGGGGGATGGGAGCGGGCAGGGTTTGAACCCGGGACCATCGATAAATCCAAACGACAGTCCAGCGTGCAAACCGCTCGACCAGGCAGACATCCAGATTCCAGATTCGGTGTCCATATCTTTCTTCTGGCCTACATTATAGCTAATTAAAAATATACAATTAATCAAATTCTTATTTTAACGTGCCTTATAATAAAGGGATCAAGCGATTAATTTGTAGAAACACTTGGAAGCACTTGAGCGTCTTCAGATAACCACGTGCTTGATTGATGTTCACTGTTTTAAACCTTCAACTACGGTGCGCAAATAGTTGTGTCTATTCATTCAAACGCGATAAAACTTGTTGCAAAGAAATGCTTTAGTGAACGTCTGTAAGCCAGTGACGTAGGAGGTGTACTTTTTTTTTTCATTTCTTGCTGTGAGCCTAGTGACGTAGGGGGTGTCAAGTTTTTTTCCTTTGACGTCACTTTCATTCATAAATTGGAAAACTTTCATTCATAAATTCTTCATGTCATTCATAAAACCTTCAAACCAAAATAAATTTTTCGATAATGAGACATTTTTCAAACCGATATAACGGTCAAACTCGAGTTTTCCCGATGTGGCCAATGAGCTGAGAATTTTTTTCTCACTAACATTTAGATACGTTGAAATTTTAAAGAAAATCGTTAGAGCCGTTTTCGAAAT
>JADKLZ010003044.1:12041539-12053426 GCA_021533235.1 Biomphalaria straminea
TGCGATCTGAGCAGATATTGATGAACACATGCGTGTGTGTGTAGATTTCAATGCGATCTGAGCAGATATTGATGACCACGTTCAGTAGACAGTTGAATATGAGCTAATAAAACATAGGATACATTTATAACCTTCAGACCATCCAATAAATAAACATAAGCCTCGTATTGAACCAATACTGTGCGCAAGTTTTTTTTCAAGAACTCTTTCTTGGGTTTTGGGTTCAGGTTTTAATTCATTCAATGCATTGAATGAACATCCCACAAAAACATTATAATAAATTTGACAATACGCTCGATACAATACAATGGAATGTCTAAATTAATGCCTAATTTTTGTCTTATTTGTGAAGGATACAGTGTTAATCATAGACATAAATAAATCTAGACTGGAAAAAGGAAATAACTTCATGTAACTTGAAAACATGTATATGTATTGTATTCGGATTTCCGAATTATGAAAAAATTAAAAAATTGCATTATCTTCAGTCTTAGAGATTATAAATACATTCATAGACATAAATAAATTACACAAAATTGCAAGTCACAAATTTTTGTTTCATAAGACTCGTTAACCGGCCAGTCTATATTTATGTCTATGGTGTTAATGTTTTAAGTTCAGTAGTCTCTCTAGTGTCCCTATAGACTGTCGCTGAGTTGGAAGATCAGATAATACATTAGTCAAAATGTGCAATTAATACCAAATAATAACGTTAGATTTGATTGGTGTGGAGACGAAAGAAAAAAAAGATGACCAAGACACCCAGGAGGACATGTCCGCCTTTTTGAGGTAACATCCTCGTGTCGACACGAGCTGGTCTGTAGTGAGAAAATGTCGAGTGTTTACTTTGTCGGTCCGGCGTTTACGTTGAAGTAAACACACTTACCGGTATTGATGATGTATTGTGTGGGCCTTTAAAGAACAGAGATAGTGAACAATGTAGACATAGAACTAAGTTCATTATCACAACAGAAACATGAGTTGTTTCTTTTTTTTTTTTTAACAACACACACAAGAATGAATTCGACTCTCCAGTGACTAGTGAGTGAGAGGCATACTTTCACTATCTGGAAAAAGTTTCATGGCGAATTTGAAAGATTAAGATTTTTTTAGAAGGTCCTATTTTCTGGACTGCGAAATATTTAAACCAGACTGCTAAAACAATTATTGTAAAATGTTCCAGAATGAAGGTTGTACAAGAGTTGGTCAACATTCAGTTTTCTAAATGTATTAGTTCAGACTCACAGAACAACGTTTGTTTGTCAAATATTTGTTTGTTTGTTTGTCAAATATTTGTTTGTTTGTTTGTCAAATATTTGTTTGTTTGTTTGTCAAATATTTGTTTGTTTGTTTGTCAAATGTTTGACATGTTTCGGATGTTCCTTTCTTTAGAGTTGAAGAGAATTTACTTCCTAGTGCAAACCTCCCTAAGGACGATGGGGGGGGGGAAGGCTCCGGGTAGGGTTTGAACCCAGGACCACCGAGAAGTTCGAACGCAAGTCCAGCGCACATACCGCACGACCAGGCAGCCATCTTCACATATATGTAAGCAACTTTAAAAAATGAGACTTCAAGCTGGTGCCAGAAATAAAAAGATGATCACCTCAGTTTACTATTAATGTAACTATCTCAGTTTACTATTAATGTAACTATCTCAGTTTACTATTAATGTAACTATCTCAGTTTACTATTAATGTAACTATCTCAGTTTACTATTAATGTAACTATATCTCAATGAAAGGTAAAATCAGCGTCACACCTATCACTAGTCATTATAAACAATGAATAAATCATGCTACCCAACAATAATGGAATTGCCTTATTTTAAAAATTGACCAAATCACTGCTTCTTACATTGCTACATTTAAAGACATGCCTCATCATAATAGAGTACACTGATTTATTATTATTGTTTTTAACAAATCTCTTCTTAAAATATCTAGAACAATATTAATCTAGCATTTGCTAAAATATATTTTGTTGTATACAAATCTTTTTTTTTAACATTTAAGAGTTAATCTTTGAAAATAATTTCGTATAAGACAAAGTGCGTGACCAAGTGACATAATGGTTGGGTTTGTGTCGAAAGTGTTGCCCATACTGTTGTAGTGTTCGACTAACGACTTGATGCCACAGGATATGAACATTTATTAATGTTATTATTATTACATTAGTCGACCGGCGGCATAGCATACGCCGCTATTTTCCAGGGAAGGCCTTAGGCACTGCAACATATGCGACCGCAGTGGGTCCCGCACTCTCTTTGGACCCGTGCTAATTTTTAGGTGTATAAAATATTAAATTAAACCATTTTATAACATATAACAAATTATTAAAATCTTTTGTATTGTAAAAATAAAGTAAACAAAAAAAATGCTATGCTATTTTGTGAATGAAAATAGTGCGGATTGGATTTGGATACATGATTTTCCATTCACATCATGCTGCGCATGGGATCTTCCCATTTACTTGGTATAAGTAAAGCGAATGCGTGAATTCATGAATAACAAATTTGCCAATTTACCTTATTTACGCGATATTAAGAATAGAGTTGCACTCATGTAACAATGCTTTAGAAAAACAAATTTGAATGTTAATTTGATTAAAATATGAAATGAATAGACTATAATTAGTATGTTCATGTGCTAAAGCATTAAACTATCTTTGCGATGAGAAGTTCTATAATCTTAGAGTCGAATTCGAGTTTTAGATCTAGATCTAGCTCTAGGAATAGAGAGATGAGTTACCTTTCGTAATCATGTCTAATGAACGAATGTGCCTAATTTGCGATATTAATGAAAGTACTTCTAAAGTGAAACCTGAGAGTATACTCCATCTGTGTATTGTTGTTCTAGTTTCAATAGTCTTACGACACAATAATCTGGAAATACTTTTAATATTATGACAAAAATTGAGAAGAAGAGAATTAAATAAACACCACTTTCATTCACAAAATGGTGCAGATTAGGATGCACCAATTTACATTCACACCGTGCTGCGCCATGTGATCTTCCCATTTATGTGTTGCTGCTTACTTGTTGTTGTGTGTTTGAACTTTTGCACTTGTCTTTTGAGAAATATATATATAGATTATATTATTACATTGTTTATAGTCATAGATTCATGTGTATTCAATGAAATTATATTTATGACGATACGGTTAAATGTGAACATTGCCTAATTGATTTTATTAAATGATTCTATAATTGATTTAATTGTTTGTAAAGGACCAATCTCTCATTCAAAGCCTCATCAAGGAAACTTTTTCCTTCCTCTTATCTGTTACTGTTGGAGTGTGCGGTTTCGTTTTCACGTTTACAATATAAAACACTTTTGTTTTAAATTATGTTCCATTTATAAGCATACTTATTAGATTTTTTCTACTTTATAAGCATACTTATTAGATTTTTTCTACTTTTTTTTAAAGTACACTTTTTAAAATAATGACAGAAATTACTTAATTTAGTAACACAATTTTTCTTACATTTTTTTTTCAAAATATCTAAAACCGTTTGCATAAATGTGTTAAACATATTCTGATTGGTCTTGTCCGTTATTTAGTATTCTTCTCTGTTTTTTTTTTTTTTTACTTATAATAGTGAATAGTAAAAACAGTGTACATTTATTTTTAAAAATGCTTGCATAGTTGATTTTAAAATTAAATGTTTCGCTTTCAGAAAAGAAAAAAAAGCATCCATCGCATTAGGACTTTAAAAGATCTAAAATATTCTAAAATATCATAATGTCTAATTCTCTACATCTTTTCAAATTTACGAGATCTAAACGGGACGGACATACAGACCACACAAAACCGAAAGCGATTTCAGTTTTTGAGTTTCAGATATACGGACAGAAAAACATTGCTCAAATCAGATATCGTTATATGTGTCACTGGAGCTACTAATAATCACATTGTTAAAAACATTACAGACGAGTTTTTAATAGCATCTAGTTCTCTCTGTTGCTATACAACAACACTTACCTAAACGATAAGCATCCAGTATATACGGAACTAGTATTGGATTTCTGTCTATAAAAATAGTTTGTATGTAATTCTTGGAGGCAGTTTCTTCCAGTTGACCAAAAGACGCCATATTGTCGTGACTGGACTTTAGCTGAAAACTGGCTGGCCTTTTAGAAATGTGTCCGTAAGGCCAACTGGTAGTGTACGTGTTTAAAGGAGATGGGGTCTCAAGTCTCCAGGGCGGGTATGTACGTTGTGCTGAGCCGACATTGCCTTCTAACGACGCTGGATGAAGCTGCGATGAATGAAAACATTCCGAGGCTAAATGACCTGAGCTTGGGTCAGGGGGTGAAGGCTGCCCAACAAAGACATATTTACTTCTGTCAACACTCTTACGTCCCCTGGGCCTCGGGCCGCTGCGGCCATGTTGGTTGTAATCTGGCAAGAAGGAGACTTCTGCATCTACCTGAAACTGCACTTGGTTGTCTTGGAGTGCCGTGTGAAGTGGTACACTAGGATCGATGACGTCAGCCAAAAGTGTGTTTGGCAATGAGAGTAGTGTGTCTCGTGTGGTTACAAACACTTCCCCACCAACGTTGATCAACACCTGGCTGTTAGTCATACAATCTAATTTCGACATATCCAAAGTGTATTTTAAATGTTTACGCCTGACTCTGCTAGATTCCAAATGGTTTGAATGATTTAAGTATCACGCAATTTAATTGTCAGATGAAAAATAAACATATTTACATTTTTTAAAATGTGGCTGTGTTCATAAAAAATGAAAAAAAAAAACTGCTCAAGTTTCGAAGCTGTCACATAAAATATGAAAGTGAGGCGAATAGTTTACGTAGTCCCATGAGAATGATGCTGCCCTCTCCATGCAAATATAAAAGTGCATCTGTAAATAAACATCTGCACATTGTCACACAACATCAACTTATAACAGAGTGACGAAAGCCACAAGTGACATAGTGTTGGTTTCAAGTAAGACCAGATGTTGGTGTGTGACCCACGCCTCATGAATAATCAATAGTAATAAATTGTGTTTCAGCTTATTTTCACAACTTTACTAATTATTTCATCTAGACTCTGCTAAGTATGCTATAGATCTGACACCAACGTTTCGACCAAGTAGGCCTACGTCATATATCTATAGCACCAATGTTTCGACCAAGTAGACCTAAGTCATATATAGATCTATGACACCAATGTTTCGACCTAGTAGACCTAAGTCATATATAGATCTATGACACCAATGTTTCGACCTAGTAGACCTAAGTCATATATAGATCTATGACACCAATGTTTCGACCAAGTAGGCCTACGTCATATATAGATCTATGACACCAATGTTTCGACCTAGTAGACCTAAGCATGGGCGCCCGCAGGGGGGTGCAAGGGGGTGCACTTGCACGACCCTGGATTGCGAGTAGCAAAATTCTAGACATTACCATTTTATTTTTTGCATCATTAAATCAATTAACTTCTTAGTAGCCACTGAGCAAGTAGTAATTCCACTGTAGTACAATCGTAAGGATAAGTTAATGTTCGAGTTGACTTGTCTAGGTTTTAATAGGAATATATGGCCGACGTGCACCCCTCTAGATTCTAGTAGCCACATTGTAGCAAATTTTATAAAAATTAATTTCTTAGAAGCAGCAATTTAAGAAGTTTTGCTTCCACTGAAGTAGAGCTGTAAGGAAAAACTAATGTTTCAATAAACTAGAATATGCTAATCGGGTGTTGATGGCTGACCATGCAAGCTTTATTATAGTCTTGCAAGTTTTTTGTGCTATAAAAAAAAAGTGTGAAATATTCTATTGCACGTAAGTCGTGAGAATTTGTTATCTTATTGTTATATTTAGTTAGGGCCTAGAATATATTTTTTCTTTGTCTTGGAGAAGAAACCCTTGCTGATTTTATTTCAATGCGATAAATGTGAAAGCTTCTTTGAACAAGAATGAGGAGTGCAGTCATATGTGTCAATGTATTTATGTTATGCGAGTTAAGGTCGGTTTTAGTTTTAAATAGCAGGTTAAACACGTCCACCAGTTTACGATTGCAGACTATACAAAAAAGCTCTTAATAATAATAAAGTTTTATTTATAGAGCCCTGTTAACAAACTTGATGTAGGCTCAAGGCACTGTGATAACATTACAAACATAACAAGGTTACAAAGACAGTTTGTGAGAAAACACAAACTCATTACCAGTTCCCGAAGCGGTCCACCCAGTCAGGTAAAAAGACAGGTATTATTATTTTCAGAAAGAACATAATAATTAAATTCTTTCAAAGAAAAATGACTGAGAAAAATGGAAAAAGAAGGTTGATAGATCTTGTGTTGTCCAGTAGACTAAAGGATATGTGAAAGTGAATGTGGAGTCAATTTTTATGTGAACCTGGCCATAACTGATGTCTTATAATGTCTTATTGATCTAATTTTCTGTTAGGCTTAGAATATGTCCTTTTTTCGGCTATGGCGGTGTAAGAGCCTAGTAGTTCACGTGATAATATGAGTAAAAGTTCCCCTTTCAGACCTTGTGGTCTATTAACCATCTATAGGGCAAATGATGTAAAGGTAATCTGATTCTGTAGCCCACGGTTAACGAGGGTGTCATGTGGCCAGCACAACGACCAACCGCCTTTACTTTTCCCCAACTAATGTCAGGTACCCATTAGAGCTGGGTGGACTCAAGGGCGCCCGAAAATCCCGAAAATAAAAATCCCACTCTTCACCAGGATTTGAACCCGGGGCCTCCTGTATGGTAGCGAAATGCAAAGGCGCCCGGCCACCGCGCCCTCGATAATATGAGTACCTACTTATTAATTGTTGTTTTAAATTATGTTCCACTTATTTGCATATTAAATAGATTTGTTTCCTTTAAAAAAAAAGGAAACATAATTTTTGGATAGGTGTTACAGTTTGTATGATATAACTTAAGTAGCGTAGCGACACAAATGTAAAAAAAAAAAAATTTTCTACAAAAAGTCTAAACCCATTTGCATAAATTTGTTAAAAATATGGTAAATAATTACCTCCCTTACTAAAGAGCTTCCCGTGTTTGTTACTATTTATAGTGAATAGTTGTAAAAGTGGTGTATTTTATGAAAAAAACTGCTTGCATAAGTGATTTAAAAAATTAGATTTTTCGCTTTTAGAAAAGCAGAATCTAGTTGTGACAAAAATAAATTAAGCCAGCGTGCTAGGGCCTGACCACACCCGCTGGCACACCACTCGGCCCATCCCACCTCTAATCAATCTGAGTTTACTATTGTTCCTTACTCTCTTGACTTGGCCTGCCTGGCGCTAAAGCTACTACCCCCCCCCCTTTGTCTTTTCTCTAGGCATCCGTATCACGGTGTAATTTCTTAACCTGACGCACGTCTAGCACACTCTTTATCGACGTCTAGATAATATCGTGGCCATCGGACCATCTTGGAAAATTGCGAGTTGACCATATTTGCCTATGGACGGGCAGTCTAGACACGAGGTCAGGCGGAAATCCTTTGTCCAAGCAAGCCTAGCAAGCTGCCATATTTGACCGTAACGCCACTCCCCTTTCGCCCAACCTCTCTTCCATCTGTAGATGGACACGATTTAGAAAATCGCCTCATTCTTTCCGAGAGCTATCTGGAGGAAACACGCTTGTCCGAGTTTTAGCTTACTTTATCAATTTCACATTCCTTTTCCTTACTATTGGACTGGTGGTACGTGCTTCTATATGGTTTGTGTTTAATGGCCTCTTACTATGTGTATTTATATACTTGTGCATATATTTGTGTACATATTTGTGTAATTCTTATCTTGGAGTATGTAAGTAGTCACTTTATGTATTATATTTTATTATCATGACTTGTACGACTAAATAGTCAAAGTCATCCACTTTATCTGGACTAGAATTAGTTATAATTCTTGCCACATGTATTTAGCTTTCTAGCTACTATTAATTTATCACTGATAAATTACCGCTCGCCACGAGCCCTCTATATTTTATAGATAGATTCCTTGACCGGGAACTATCATAATATTTATGTAACATGTCATATTACCAAGTATATTTTACTCTCATTCCGTGACAAGGAATGCCGTAATTATTTATGTACTATATTCTATTTTATCGGCCTGTCGGCCAGATCACTTTACTTAGGTAAATCCATGTAAACATTATCTTATTTGTCTTATCCTATCATTATCTTACCTCGGCCGATCGCCATGATTTTAAATAGCGCACTGACCCTGCGCCCAGGATAGACTTGAATTATTTCCCCTTGTATTTAATTTCAACTTCTAGAGATTACGTTCCTTGAACTAGCCCTGTCTCCATTCAAGCGTGCTCTATTGTTCGGGCCCAACGGCCAGATGTAAACAATGGACACCTGGTCACTGACCATCAGCCCTCTGGGCCGGCCGCTGTTCACTTTCATCTCGTCATTCTAGCCACTCGTGACGATCTCACCTGAGCAGATGTACATCACTGTTTACTATTTATCCTCCTTTAGGAGACCCTCCATTTATTGTAGTCTCCCCTTATAGAATACAATACTCATGTGTTAGCTCCCTTGATATTTGTGAAACTAAGTTATAGTTTCTTCACATCATTATTACAATACTATGTATTATCGCCCTTGTGAGACTTCACTATTATTATTACTGTCTCCCCTGATGAGATGTAACATTTAATTGATTAACTCCCCTCACTATTGTGAAACTTTATTATGGTTTCTATTTAAACATTCTGAAGATGTCCTTCACGGAAAGGCGTCTACCTCCCTGTGTCATCATTGTGGCTAAGTCGATCTACGCATCTCGTTGCAGCTTTTATTACAGGCTACTTCGAATAGAAGCCCTAACTAAGTAACGCGGATACCAGTCTGCTGACACCAGATCTGGAGATACCAGCCTTACTCACTACTCAGGAGAGTCCGACCAACAACCGCCTGCCAGAAGATCCGCCCCTGCAGCTACATATAGTTGGACTGTCCCGTGCGCTAGGACCGATCAAGCCAGCCCACCCACGGACAACTCAGCATCAGCCACGCCGGTCTCGCCAGAGCAGCATAGGACTCAAAGCTAAGCAACAAAGCCCAATGACATTCAGACCACTTGTTTCTCACATCTTATGATGATAGTCCCATTAATGTAAATAATTAGGCCCCGCCCTAACACTGTACAGCTTTTTACCTTTTTTTTATTTTCATTCTTATTATTAAACTGTACATATGTTTTACATAAAAAGTATTTGTTGCCTGCATTCATAACATTGTGCCTGTAGTCCTTATGTGCAAGTTACGGTCCTCAAAATATTTAATTCCCCTAGACACCTAAACGGCCACCATCTTTGACCTACTTGTCACACTAGTCTTGTTTTCCGATGGGCTATTCGTGCGGCGTTATTCAGAATTCGCTGCAGCTTTGCTATTTTGTCATCAGATATACCTGCTAGCAAGGCGATGCAGTAGTCAAGTCGGGAGAGTATTATGAATGCTATAGCTAGCTTTTTGTTGACTCCGTCGTCAAACATGGTCGGATATGACCTAATCATTGAAGCTGAAGATAACGGCCCTTGCAGAGTTGACATATGTGGGTCGAAAGATATGCCATGAATGCCATCACATACCATCGTACTAGGCAAAACGACAATTTGAATTAACGGAGCAATGGCAAAATCAAGAAACAAAAAAAAAAAAATTACGAGCATCATCATTTGCTGGGTATTTTTGGCGATGAAACTGCAGATATCTGAGTCACTTTTCGGTTTGTTTGTTGATGGCGATCGTATTTGAGAACAAGTTACTGTTTTTTTTTCCTGTTCAGAGAAACACAGTCTGTGTCTAGCATCATTGTCAGCGAGTACATTAAGCATAGTCTAGACATGAATATAGTATATATACTACTCGGCCAAGATTGCGATGGCTGCCCGTGATGACTAGCTTTCAGAATGTGTTCAGGCAAGGATTGGTGAAAAAAAGTTTCGTTTTTACCTTTTAGTTTGAGACACTATGGAGTGAGAAATAAGAACTCAGTCACAATTTTGAGATGATTTGTTTGGCGGATGTTAATTGCAATTCGTTGTTAACTTTTTCTGTTAGATCGACCATTGGTAGGCATAGACAAAACGGATAGGCTTAACAACGCGTAAAGTAAATTGTTTGTTCAAATGTTAAATATTTAATTTGAAAGAAATATGTACAGGTCACTTAATTATCGTATATGGGGGGGGGGGAACCAGTTCCTTTCTTTACTATTCTCCGTAGACGGAAATTTGCACCCCCCTGGAAAAAAATCCTGCGGGCACCCATGGACCTAAATCATATATAGATCTATGACACCAATGTTTCGACCAAGTAGGCCTACGTCATATAAAGATCTATGACACCAATGTTTCGACCAAGTAGACCTACGTCATATATCTATAGCACCAATGTTTCGACCAAGTAGGCCTACGTCATATATAGATCTATGACACCAATGTTTCGACCAAGTAGACCTACGTCATATATCTATAGCACCAATGTTTCGACTAAGTATAATTAAATCATATATAGATCTATGACACCAATGTTTCGACCAAGTATGCCTACGTCATAGATTTATGACACCAATGTTTCGACCAAGTAGACCTACGTCATATATCTATAACACCAATGTTTTGACCTAGTAGACTTAAGTCATATATATCTGTGACAACGTTAATTTACTACTGGGTACGTCGTACATATATTAGGTTGATAGGCGTTGATTGGGTGAACTAAAACTGTGCACACATTGTAAGAAAAGGAAAGTGTTCACTAATTATCACCATGGATGCTACTATTAAGAATGTGTAGAGTCAACTCACATAACGGTGTGTGTAGATGGGATGGCTCATTTTCATCCAATCATTTCACATAGATAAAAATGGTGTAGGCCTAATCATTGGAGGAGCTGTGTGACGGCGTGAAGAGAGAGAGAGAGAGAGTGCGTGAGAGAGAAAGAGAGAGAGAGAGAGAGAGTATACCTTCAACGTTCACTGATTAGTTAGTATATTAGACTTATGGTACGTAGTTGTAGTGACGTACTGAAGATAGTGTAAACTCTGTAATGTATGTTGTGTCTCCATTTTAAACGATGAGCGCAAATCAAGGGGAATAACTAGTAGGCGACGTGGGACTTTTGCTTGCAGGGTTACGACAAAGAAAAAAAAGCTCTTTACTTTGAGCTGTTTTACTTTTTTTTAGCGACCCTCGAAAGGAATCTGTCTGTCTGTCTGTCTGTCCGCCCCGTTTAGATCACAGAAACTTGAAAAGATATTGAAAATCCGACATCATGATATTTAGTACCGTATTTTCGAATTTCAAATGCAACGGCAATTTTTTTTTGAAAGCGAATCATTTAATTTTAATATTACACGCAACCGCAGCAATTTTTTTTTTCCATTTATTACTAAGAGAAATTTTTCTCATGCAATACCGAATTTCCAAATTTCCAAATGTGTGTTTTTTTATTTTTACTCACAATTCAAATAATGTTCACTTAGTTAAAAATATATATTCAGTCTATAAATTGAGCATAAAAATATGAATAAGGAGAAGAAGAAGAATTTATAGTACACCATACACACTCGTACACATGCAAAACACGCACACACTGGTACACACATCCAAGTGCATCACACACATTTACATTTCACACACACATGTGCACATTTACATTTCACACACACATGTGCACATTTACATTTCACACTGGTACACACATCCAAGTGCATCACACACATTTACATTTCACACTGGTATACACTTCCAAGTGCATCACACACATTTACATTTCACACTGGTACACACATATAAGTGCATCACACACATTTACATTTCACACTGGTACACACATATAAGTGCATCACACACATTTACATTTCACACTGGTACACACATCCAAG
>JADKLZ010003044.1:12084969-12096336 GCA_021533235.1 Biomphalaria straminea
CACGGATAGCTTTACAAAACATCGCTGTCTGTTGACCCTGTTTTACTACTAGAAAGTTTAGGGATTCAAAATTCTGCTTTTTTTGTGTTTAATTTACTTCCGGTTCACAGACAATTCATACGCAAAACCAACAAACTTCCTCAAAGAAAAAAAGTTCAATAATATAGATCTAGATTCTATTAACAACTAAAATAAAAAGCATACGTGAATATTTTTAAAAATATCGTTTCAAAAATATCTTTAGCAATTAAAATTTTTAAGTCTCGATTCAACTAGATAGATCTATAATTATCGTTAAAAACTTTGTTTTGTATCACAACACTGCCGTCACTGCGCTGACTGTCCACTGACCTATATTATAAACGTGGAAGGAAAAGCTCGCCATTTTTTTCGACCAGACCGCCTTCAACGGCTCTATATTTTATATAGGTATGTTTCTCAAAATTTATCTAGATCTACATTTTTCAGACATGCCTATATATATTAGAAAATACTCGTTGCTTTAGATGTAGATTATATTACAATTACATCAATTAAAATTAGACCCTCTAAATAAAAATAGACCTAATATTAAACAGACTCAGTCAGTGTCACTGTCGCTGTCAGTAGATCAAGTAACCTCTAGACTCTAAGACTACTACTACTAGTACTAGTCACTAGATCTAGAGTAGCCTAGACACCATCAATTCAAATCAAATTCAAATATCAAAGACTGATCACACACCTCGTCCTAGTCTCCTTTTCTTTAACTTTTCTAGACTTTACTTGACTCTAGTCTCTAGAGTACTTTAGACACTACTTTTACTTACTTAACTAACTTAGAGTAGACTTAGAGACAGTAACTCTAGAACTAGAATGGTAGATTCAGATAAGATTATAAGATTTAGATCATACTAATACTATTAGTAGTTAGTAGTAAGTAAGTAACTAATAAACTATAATATTAATTATTAGTATTAATTTATTATTAGATGTTAAAATAGTATCATAGATCTATCATCTAGTGATCTCTACAGAATACCACTAAAATTTACTAGTCTACAGATAAACATAGAGTCTAGTTGAAGCTGCGTGCTGAAACAAATGTAAATACATACTGTAACATACATATATATATAATAGAGAACATAAATCAACTATACTACTATAGCAGCATGGGGGACAAAGAGAGAAAGTAGTGACTTAAATGCTACGAAAATAAGGGACTGCGGCGACCGAACCTGCAACCCCGGCAATGGCAACACCGCCTAACAATATAACGCACACCCCTATGCAAATTACCACCCCAGTGGTCAAATGCCACACGCCACAGCCAGCCCACCCCCACCTCGCATCATCCGTTCATCCACAACTAGAGCCGACACAGACAGCCGTCTCTAGTTTAAAATTCCAAGTTGTTTAGTGGGCGGTCATGTGATGCATTTTTTACCGCGAAATCTTTAGAAGTAATACCAGACTCCAGAGTAAATATTTAATAAAATAAAATGATAAAGATAATGCAATATATATATATATTATATTGTTAACCTACTTCAACAAAAATGTCTGTTCAATATTAATAATCCTTGCTTCTAGTAGAATATTACTTCAACTTAAGTAACTTAACTGTCTTAACCCAAGCCCAGGTGTTCCGTGTTACATCAAAAGATGCCATTTTGTGCACTATTTCACAAATTGTCTACAATTAAAAAATTTCAATAGGCACCTTTCAAGCTCAAAATATCACAATAATTTATACACATAAATGTCTAAACCATTTCTAAGTGCAATGAAAAGAAAAATTGTGACATTTTAACAGAATTTTTTTTTTTAACAAAATAAAAGGATTCTGCTCCCAATTCTGTTTCTGTTACTAAAAGTATCATCAATGATTAATTTACACACTGTAATTTTTCTTTAAAACTGTACAAAATGTAAAAAAAAATTAGTAAAATAGGTCTTGGTGTCCCAGGTGAAGAACCACAAACACGCTTTTACAAACAAAAAGGATAATATTTTTTCAAACAAAGTTATTAATGTGATGGGAATTACTTAATGGTATCTTAGATACACAATTAGCTCCATTTTCTTGGGAAAAGGTTACATAGTAATTAGTCCTGAGACATTAATAAACATGGTGTCCCGCATTTTTTCACTGTAGCACCCGAAATACTGCATAGTGAATCATAGCAGAAAATCTCAGAGATCTAGATATATATAAGTAATTTTCTCACCAAAGTTTTGAAAAATAATTAAAAATTTAGCTTATAAATATTATTCTCAAGTTTAATCTAAAATAAATAGAATACTATTTTTTAATCTAATTTAATGTAAACCTTAAATTGTTTTATCATTGTTTGTGGTGCTTCACGGGACACTATACAAGTCTTGATCTACATATTGGTGTCGTGTAGATTTAAATCTACACTATATATTTCAAGTTATAAATATGTAAATCTAGTTTTTTTATCTTGTTCTTGATGCATTGAAAGTCAGAAAGCTGCACCTGTTAGTCTATGATTAGGTCATGTTTGAGGCAGTTATATCTTTACCTAATATAGTTTTATAATGATTGTTGAACATACACACTCAAAACCCTAGTATTCATTTTATATTATAGAAAACTATTTTGTTAATCACTCATAAAAGAAAATAGTTGGTAATATATTTAGAGACTAACTAAAAAAAAAGTTGTATTTTAGCATACTATACATGTATTACTAAAAAAAAACTACAATACTGTGTTTGCATAGTTATGTGAAACACTGCACTTACGCTTAATCTTTGGAATCGCTGCACTCACCCTTAATTTTAAACCATCACAAAGAAATGCTGTTGCAAGAAATCTTTTTTTTCTTAGGCAAAAGAACTATTTAGCAAAAGCCAACTTTTTAATTTTAACTCCACACATGTAAATAATGTATATGAGAAAAATTGTTAATTTACATTTTGTTTGCAAACATTGTAATAATTTGTGTGTGTGTGTTAAATACACTAAATTAGAACAAACAAGATTACAAAGAGAGTTTGTGTGATACACAAACTCAGAGGCGGCCCCCGTCGGAGTCGGATCCCTGTCAGATCCGCCTATTCGCAAGATGTTTCGGATGTTCCTTCTAAGTCCCTGGCTCAATTCCTGTATGCTCCCATCCTTAAACTATCACAATATTTCTGAAAGAGCAGTAAAGGTTAAATCATATTTTCAAAAGCCATTAGTGTTTTTTTCTAACCGTGACGGACAGACCAACCAACAGACAAAACGCACAAAAATATGCTTGTTTCATTCTAATGGGGGCACTAAACAATTTTTTAAAAAAAATCTGATTTTTTTTTAAATTTAAGAAATTAGTTTAGAATCATGTCATTTCCGGGCTTTACGCTAGTACACGAAAGCCGCTGCTAAAAGTTCATTTTAAAAAATGTGTGTGATATCTACATGCATCTACATGCCAAAAGCATTTCTTATAGTAACATTTCCTCCCTTACATTTACGTAATTGTTTTAGAATTGGTGTTTTGTTATTAAAAAATCGCTTGCATAATTAATTTTATAAATTAAACGGTTTGCTTTTAGAAAACTAAAAGTAGCTGTTGCATCTAAACTTTTCAAGCCGCATTTAATGGTGAAAAAATATTTTTCGTATCTCTTCTAGTTTTGGCGCCCTGAGTGTGACAGACGGACATTTTTCACAAACCTAATAGATAGAGGCTTTTTCCCCTTACGGGGGCCGCTAAAAAAACAAAATTATTTTTAAGCACTAACCACAGTCTATGCTTGTTTATTTGTTCCCATTGTATACATATTTGTTTAGTTTTTTAAGCAATACACCATCCTGCTTTTTTTTTTGTTCCTGTACAACACAGAAACACACACACACCTCCTTTTTTCTCTCCACTCTTAATAAAACAGCCCACATTTGGTTGCTTCCTAACATACTTTTGGCCAGTAAATTGCAATATCTGTTTCATTGAATCAGAATGGACTAGATTATAATGCCTCCTCCCTGCTTGTAAAATTACTGTATATATACAATGCTGTATCATTTATCATTCTTATGTTTACATGTGCTTGTAACTTATCACAAGAATATGTTCAGGGAATGTGTGTATATTAAAGTTATACTTAGCAGACATGGTTTTTTGACTCTGTTATCATTATGTTCATAGGTAACAATTACATTTAATAAAAAAAAACTGACTCATTTTCTTTATGCTGAGGCAATGCGACAGATTTATTTTGTGATTTGGGGTCAGTTTTATTGATGCAAATAGTACACATGATCAGTAATATAAAATGTCAATTAGCTTAAAAAAAAAAAAAGAAATACTTTGTGCAAATTCAGGCTCAATTCCTCATTTTTATTCTAAGTTCATTTCTAGTTTGCATTGTTTGATGTTAGACTTTTGTATTCTTAGATATTACACTAAAAAATTTTTGCTGTTTTACATTAAACTATTGATTTACATTTTTTTCGATTTCAGATTCTGTGTATTTGATGACTGACAAAGATTTAACCATGAATATTGACAAAGTTGTTGCTGTTGAAAATACCAGTACTTTGAAAATAGAAGGTGACAATTCAGAAAATATTGAAGTAAAACTTATTTATAATGAAGAAAGTAACAGCTATGAGTTACAGATTTCGGATCTCATTGGTCAAATGGCTCCAGACACAGAGCTGATTATTATTAGTGAAGTAGAGGATAATCCAATAGATGACCATAAGGCCATCACTTATATTGATGCTAGAGATTTGTCATCCTTAGGTAATGTTGTTCTCAATAAAACTGGGAAGCCAACTGATGGTGCTTGCAATACAACTATTGTATATACTTCTGAAAGTATCAAACAGGAAGACATTCAGGCAGAAGATATTCATCAGGAAATACTATATCAAATATCTGAAAGTAAACAAATAGCTCTTTCTAAAAATGAAGAAATAGACATTAAACCAAATTTAAGTAAAATTGAACCAGTTTTGTTCATAGATAATAGCAACAACTCAAAAAGTGGACAAAAACCAGAGACAATTGAAGTCAAAGTGTTTGTATGTGAGCATTGTGTGGAGACCTTCACCTCTAGTGCAGACTTAGTCAACCACAAGTTGTCAGCTCACAAGTCTTTGATTGAATGTGAAATATGTAATAAGCAATTCTTGGATTCTAATGTCTTTAAAGCTCACATGCTTCTCCATGCAATGAAGAAAAATTTCAAGTGTGAAACTTGCAACAAAATATTTACTCAGAAGGGTCTTTTTAATAAACATCAGCTACTTCATTCTAGTAAAAAACCTTCAGTCTGTGAAATTTGTGGCAAGACTTTCTCTAACCATGGCTACTTGATAAAACACCAACAAATACATAGTGCTGGAGAGAAACAGTTTCAATGTGAACAGTGCAGTAAAGTTTTTCTTCATGAAGCTTACTTAAAGAAACACATATTAGTCCATACTGGGGATAAGCCCTTTGAATGTGAAACTTGCCATGCAACCTTTGCACACAAACATCTTCTAGAAGCCCACGCTGTAAAGCACACTGGTACAAAACCTTTTGCTTGTGATCTTTGTAGTAAGACATTCTGTCAGAAGCGTACCTTAGATAAACATTTGGCCTTACACCATGAAGAACTCAAAAAGATTGATTGTGACACTGTTCCAATACCATCCAATGGAGTTAACACTGTTGACAACCCATCCAATGAAATTAAAATTGAAGAAACCCCATCGAGTGTACCTAAAACTGAAGAAACCCCATCTAGTGAATCTAAGACTGATGAAACCTCATCAGTTGAAGCCATTAAAATTACTATTAAAAAAAAGGATCCAGATTTAACCAGTGAAAATACTTATGTGTGTGAAATATGTAACAAAGGCTTTTCCTATAAGGGTAGTTGGAAGACCCACAAAGTCATTCATTTAAAGGAGAAGCCTTATTCCTGTGATGTTTGTCATAAAACATTTTCGTTTAAAGGGAATCTAAAGACGCATAAAGCTATACATCTTGAAGATAGGCCTTACAAATGTGGTCTGTGTTCTAAGGCATTTGCCCAATCTGGTGAGCTTAAGCGTCATTTACTCATGCATACAGGAGAGAAACCATATCACTGTGACGTATGCAGTAAAGCATTTTCACATGGCAGCTATTTAAAAAAACACAAGCTAGTTCATAGAGATGACAAGCCTTTTAAATGTGAATGCTGTACCAAAGTTTTCTCTCGTCAAGGTTACCTGAAAGATCATATGCTGGTTCATACTGGAGAGAAAAAATTTAAATGCGAATGTGGTAAAGCCTTCTCTCGTAGTGGATACCTTAAGAGACACAGAGTCTTACATAATGGACATATTGCTGATGATAACGGTATGATACAAGAACTGTAGGATACACAACATCCACTTATTGGATGTTGATGAACATTACTTTTCATATTTTCTTGCTAAAACTGATTCCATTCAATCTGACGGTTGTCTTGGTGGCTCTGTGTTTAAACTCTGCCTGCCACCACACCCACACCCCATCCTGCTGGAGTTTTGGAAAAGAAAGTAATAATTCTCAATGCTGAAGGAACATCCAAAGGGTGTAAAACAGATGAAAAACAACACTAGTGTCTCAAATTAGATCATAACAATCCCATAAACATTGACAAGATGCACGAGTTTAAAGTGGAGTGATAGATACTTAAGACTACTGGCAACAAAATAGCATAGTCAGCCACCATCTCAACTTTCTGATGAGACTGGAAAAATTATAATTCATATTTGTGGCTATATTGTGGAAATGGTTGTCATATTCTATAAATGCATGCTTTGTTGATGATAAATTGAGTAACTGTGGCTAAATTGGAATTTGTCCCACTTTTAAGTTTAAGCTCATGTAGTAATATGATATTAGACCTTACTTAATTATATATTATATATATATGTCACTTTTTTTTTGTTGTAATCATTGAGATGTCACACCAACTCACTTTGTTAACATGGAAGCCATTGTATTGCTGACATTAATTCTTTCTCTCAGCCCAACAAAATTATTGATTTTGTCCCTTTGTAGCTCACTACCATGTTATAGTTAAACTTCAATTACTTTTTTTTTTGTTCAGAATATATTTACACATTTAAAATGCTTCAAACTGAAAACTTTAGCTAATTATCCATGTCATTAGCATTTGAGGAAAAAAAAATTAAATAGTGACAATGGAAAAGTAAACTTTCTATAGACTAGATTTAAGAAATATACATATAAAATCCAAATTTTTAACTGTAATAAAAATATTAATTTTTATATGTATCCATATTTTTACTAAATTGCTTGAATAGCTAAAGAGAGAAAGGGTTATAAATCTTTATTTCTGTAAATAATTTCAACAATAATTTTAAAAAAATGGAATCTTTATTTAAAACTTGATCTCCTGCAGTAGGCCTACTTTTTGTTTTCATATTCAATGGTAATTTACCCATTAAGCTTTTGAGTTATTATCTTTTTAATTTATTAAAAGTCTTTAGTAATATGTTTTAGCAAAAACATGAAATGCATTACTAATAATAAAAATGATATCATTTTGAAAGTGCTTGTAAATATTATCATCACAATGTTTTAGTTTTTTTTTACTTACTTGTAACTGTATATTTTCCCTGCTTTTGTTATGAAGATCAAAAGTTAATGTTGCAGTTAGATATTAACAATTGTAACTGCCAAAAGTTAACCAAGCTCCTTAATATTACACTTCCCTTAGACTGTCTTCAATTATATATTTTAATGACCAAAAACTATCCTTTGCAATTGCTGACATCCGAATTTTAAATGAAATTTAAAATGCTAGAGCACATTTTAACTAGTAATCTGAATGTTGTCCAGAAATTACTTCACTGGCTATGTCAAGATGAATTTCTGAATTAATTGATCATAAGTAGTTAGCTAAATTACGAACAACTTTATTGCATTGCTTTTGGTGTCTTGGCACAAGATGTGACAAAGTTGTTGTTTTTTTTAAATACAGTTTTTAATAGCCACATAATAGGCTAGATCTGTCTCAAGACAATAATTATTTTGATAATCACCTGTAAATATACTTCTGCTTTTTTTATATAACATACTTAGCTTTGTTCTCCTTTCATTTCAAATGTGTAGATCTTCAACAATGATTTGGCCCCAAGTGTAAACTTGATTTTAAAAAGTTTCCTGGGTGCTGTTGAAATTGTATTGAAAGTCAAGGCACACCAGTTAAAGTACTGCTAGAATTACATTATATAGAGGCAATGTACAATTCAAGTATCAATACAGTTGTATGATGAAGTGGAAATTACTTTGTAAAGTAATATTTTATATTTTACATTGCTGAAGATGTACATTATTTTACTATAGTATTTTACCATATGTTTTGGTTTGATTTGCTTGCAATTTTTGTATGTTTCTTGAACATATTTTTTTTTTCAAAATAAATCTATTAAAAAAAAACAACCTGTTATTATGATTTTAATTAAGAAACAAAGTCATACAAATTTTTACAGATCAATTAAAAGCATTCAGGACTAAGTTAAAAAGTAACTGTGTAGACCAGTGATGCCCAAAATACGGCCCGCGGGCCACATCCGGCCCGCCAAAGCGTCGGCACAAAGTTAAAGTTTAGAAAATCCACTGTCCACAAAAAAAAAAAAAAAAAAAAGTTAAATATCTTACCCTATTGCTACCATATTTTTTTATACAAAGAAAGAGTGGCTATTTTTTAAATTAAAACAGATCTATGAAATCAAAAAAAAACTAAATAAGGCGACATTGTTTTGACGAAATTGTAAAATGACAGCTAGACTAAGAATTGATGACAATCTATATATATAATCCTCAAAGAATTAGGTCAGACAACAACAAGTAAATAGGGAAGATCCCATGGCGCAGCACGCGGTGTGAATGGAAATTGGTGCATCCCAATCCGCACTATTTTGTGAATGAAAGTGGTGTTTATAAAATTATCTCTTCTTCTCAGATTATTGTCAAAATATTAAAAGTATTTCCACATTATTGTGTCGTTAGACTATTGAAACTAGAACAACAATACACAGATAGAGTATACTCTCAGGTTTCACTTTAGAAAGTACTTTAATTACGCACATTCGTTCATTAGACATGATTACTAAAGGTAACTCATCTCTCTATTCCTAGATCTAGATCTAAAACTCGAATTCAACTCTAAGAAGATTATAGAACCTCTCTTCGCAAATATAGTTTTATGCTTTAGCACATGAACATACTAATTATAGTCCATTCATTTCATATTTTAATTGAATTAACATTCAAATTGGTTTTGCTAAAGCATTGTTACATGAGTGCAATTCTATTCTTAATATCGCGTAAATATAGGTCAATTAATTATCCTTAGTTCCATTCATAGAATTTTTTATTCATGAATTCACGCATTCACTTTACTTATAACAAGTAAATGGGAAGATCCCATGGCGCAGCATGGTGTGATTGGCAAATCCGCACTGTTTTCATTCACAAAATAGCATAGCATATTTTTTTTTTTACTTTAAAAATATTTTAATAATTTCCAGGACCTTTTCGACCGGCGGCATAGCATTTAATAACATTTCAGGAGATTTCCAAGAGGCTCCTGTTAAATCAAGAGGCCGCGGGAAATCTGTTCAATTTAATAATTTATACACCTAAAATTTAGCACGGGTCCAAAGAAAGTGCGGGATCCACTGCGGTCGCATATGTTACAGTGCCTAAGGCCTGCCCTGCAAAATAGCGGCGTATGCTATGCCGCCGGTCAATCAAGAGGCCGCGGGAAATCTGTTATATGTTATAATGTTATAAAATGGTTCAATTTAATAATTTATACATCTAAAATTTAGCACGGGTCCAAAGAAAGTGCGGGACCTACTATGGTCGCATATGTTGCAGTGCCTAAGGCCTGCCCTGCAAAATAGCGGCGTATGCTATGCCGCCGGTCGACTAGTATTTATATAAAAGAGAAAAAAATGAGTCTCATGACATATCTCAAAATCTTGGTATTTATTAGCGATAAAAACTACAGTTTTGAAATTGAGTAGTTTAAATTGTACTTATTAGGAGCATGCATGCGATCATCAGTGGCGAAACAAGTTTCAACCATCACAGAGAATCTCTCTTTTTTTAGAAATTAGTGGGAGTGACTACTGATGGTGCCACAAGTGTGGTTGATAATAGGAATAAGTAATAAGAAAAGTCGTCGAGTCAAAGGGAACCGAGCCTGTTTGGACCATCTGCTGATGACGGTGTTCAGATTTAATAATGTTCGTCAATCTTCGGCCATTGTATTAAGTGCGCAGAGTTTACGAAACTAGAACTCCCTGTTTCACAGATATCAAATGATGCAGACAACTACAATTTTTTTCAGTTATTAACATCTCGCTACATACTTTGACTTGGCATTTCATCTATGCAGCCGAATATTTATATGTTGTTTAGGATAAACTTCTAAAGAATTAATGTAAATGCTAGATTCACGGGTTTTAAATAAAATGGTTTATTGTCTATTCCCCCCCCCCCTTTTTAAAAAAAAAAAAAAACCTTTGTGTAAATGTGGCCCGCGACACGAGTGTTGGAAATTAAAAATGCCCGCCGGCCGAATAAGGTTAGGCATCACTGGTGTAGACTATAATTGTACCATTTTTTTTTTGGGGGGGGGGGGCGTCTCCCTCTGGAGCAGTGATTCCCAAAGTCATCTCACGAAAGTGAAAAAGTAAATTTAGGGTCAATGAGAAGGGCACGGGCGGTCTACGATAATGAATCTCATTTCAGCAGGTCGTGACTTTAATTTTGATAATGGAATTATTTTATACACACATTTATGATTTGCACTTTACTAAATGCTGGAATGAAAAAAAATGTATTAAATGTACTAACTATTAAAATGGCGTAATTTTGTCTAGTTGTAACTTCAACAAAAAGAAATGTTGACTGTACACGTTGAGTATTTGAAATTAAACTTTATTCCTTCCATGTCAAATCAGCGAGTGTTTATGTGCTTTTTATGACGCAATGAAACCAATTTAGTTGGATGATGATCATTTGATTTGTTGCCACCCTGATAAAAGATAAAAGTTTGAAAACCTTCCGAACACTCAGAGATAAAGTTCAGAAAAGACCCACAAAAAATCTCTATCGACATCATATAGAAAGATGAGATATAAAGTTATAACAGTAAAAACTTCATACTTCATACAATATTGGAGGGTTCAGATGACTAGACTAGAGCCTGTGTTTCTCTACTTGTTTGGGTGATTTGTTAGCGTAAAACTTGATAGCTTTTACTAGTGTTAGAGCCTGTGTTTCTCTACTTGCTTGGGTGATTTGTTGGCGTAAAACGTGATAGCTGTTACTAGTGTTAGAGCCTGTGTTTCTCTACTTGCTT
>JADKLZ010003044.1:12102385-12113780 GCA_021533235.1 Biomphalaria straminea
ATACATGTTACAGTGAACCTAAGGACAATGTTTTGTAGATACATGTTACAGTGAACCTAAGGAAAATGTTTTGTAAATACATGTTACAGTGATTCATTGTTGCTAACAATGATATACAGCTGTAATAGCTGTAATAGGCTTAAGAGATTGTGAAAGATTTGGATTTACTAAGAGAATACTACAGACATAAAGAATGAACTATTAGTAAAACGTTACTATTGTGTACCTATTTGAAGGATGGAGTTGTCCAGTTTTGACATTTTACGATCCTAATAAAGCGTTGAAGTTTCATACTGATGCATCTAAATCAGGCTTGGAAGCTGTACTGCTTCAAAAAACACGGAGGCAGATGGCGTCCAGTAAGTTTTGCATCTAGATCTATAAATAAAGCGGATAAATTATGCGCAGATTGAAAAAAGATTCTTGGCATTGCATTTAGATTTGTATGATTTCACCATTTTTTTTACGGACGACATATATTAGTAGTAGAGACAGGGCATCAACCTCCGGTGGACATCTATAGAAACACCAAGACTGACCAGGTTTAGGTTACTGTCCACCAGGAACACCAAGACTGACCAGGTTTAGGTTATTGTCCACCAGGAACACTAAGACTGACCAGGTTTAGGTTAGGTCTTTACAAACATCAGATAATGTTGTTTACTTTCCAATTAAAGAACTATGGACTGCAGAGATGTGGTGTGCACGTTATCAAATCATAATTTAAACATCTGAGAAGTGTGAATGTGGAAAGTGGTTGCGAGAAGACATGTTGCTACCAGAGTATATGAGATTGTAACTATAGAAGAAATCAGAATGATTAGCTCAACATAAGTTCTTGTCAAGATAATGTATGTACTTTTTCAAACTATAACTTAACAACTGATTCAGAGGAAGACTTAAATTAGATCCATTAGTGCTATCACCAGACTCTGAACTTGATCTTTCTGTTTATTTCGTCTTGTGATCTGTACAATTTAGAACAGTTTTCAGCAGCTGGCTACAATAAAGACAGACGTCCGATTACTTTCCGGTGAATTGTTTGTTGTTTTTTTTAGGGAGAAATGCAAGATAGAGTCAACTACACGACAACTTTTACACACACGCAAGGAATGCGGTATCGACATTCACGGCTGGGAAGCATTAGCTCTAGATCGCTACGCATGGCGAGAAGCTGTGAGTCTCGGAGTCTCAAGATTTGAAGCAAGTAGAGTGTCCAGTGGCCAGAGCGCCGAATCAACAGAAAGCAGAGAGAAGAAGCAGGCCCATCTGCAACCGACAGAACCCACCCATGTCACATATGCGGCCGGCTTTTTAAAGCGAGGATTGGACTTTACAGCCATCTTCGAGTCCACGGGAAATGAGAAATGTGTATATATACATACATACATACACAGACATAAACATGAACAATTGTTTTCGAAGTCCTACAACAGAATAAACTACGCATACCAAGAGTTGCGATGACATGGAGACCAATACGAGGAAAGCGCAAACATGCCCGTCCTCGTTTAACTTGGCGCCACACTTTCATGGAGGCCTCACAGCAGTGGTCACTAGGTGGGAAAAAGACATAGCCAGTGACAGATTTTTGTGGAAACAGCTTGCCACCCAATGCGTCTAAGTCTGACATAGAAGATCTATATCAATTTTTAAACACTTAAAATATACAGTAAAACTAAAGGATTTATTTCATAAGTTTATTACAAAAAAGTCAGTGAATTTCGATTGAATTAAAATATCAAAGAACACAGCGACATCTAGCGTCCATTCAAACACAGAGTGTTTCATTCATTAAAAACAAAGATCACAGTTTTAACCAAATAAATTGAAGCATACGTTGCAAGATCCAAATAACAACTTTAAAACATGCCACCCATACTATTCAGATGCAGTCAAAAGCAATAGTACAACATAATGAGAGTAATTGGTCTAGTAAAAAAAGTCTACAGAACACTGTGAGCAAAATGAATGAAATATTGAGTGTAAGTCTTTAAATGTACACTTATACATGTATATTAAAAGACCTTACTGTGATGATTCACGACATTTTCTATAGAAGTACAACAGCATCAATACAAAATACAAATATAATATTTTCAATAAATTAAGATTTAAAGGAATTTTATACAATCAAGACTTTCAATAGACTTTGTAAGTTTGTATTGACCTTAACTGACTTGCCTCTTACCACTGTTTAGTACTATCCACAAAAATAAGAAATATTTATACACTTTGTACAGGAGCGTAGCTGCCCTGAAGCAGGTGGCGAGAACAGAGGTCACAGAAACCCTTTTTCAAAGTCATTCCAAATGGTATTTGAAAAACAAAAATACCACTATAATATGATTCTCTTTTAGTAAAATGAACTTTGCAACGTGTACACGTAGCATGCTGCTTTGGTTTCATTTGAATAAGAACCAAATCTCTAGCCCCAAACTAATAAAAAAAATCGGATTCCTTCAAAACAATGGACCTCATTCACCAATCGTAAATAAACAACATTTAGCCACATGTTAATATTGATAAAACAACGGAAAAACTGTCACGTGATAGCCATTGTGTATTAAATAATTTGTATAGAAGAGATAGAGAACCACGTGGCAAAATAATGTTTGTTTACGATTGGTGAATGAGGTCCATTTGGTTCTAAGAATAATATTTCCCTGTATATAAATATTTATCTGCACTTAATTTTCTTTCGCTCATTTCAATTATAATCTCTGATTAATTCTGTATAAAATATTTTGTATAAATAAAATATAAATGACCTTACAATATTAATTATTATTAAATGCAAATAGCTTTGAAGCAACAATTATTTCCCCCCCCCCAAAAAAAAAAACAACTAGAGATGGCATTTCTTCAAATTTTGGGTCTTTTGTAAATCCATTCAGTCATAACTTTAAAAAAATGATGAACCATTTTTGAAGGCTGCATTAATATTGTTTAACCCTTATAACATTGAGATGACGTATTACAAACACTTCCAAACACAGTGTCACTGACAATTAAAAGCAACATTTTAAGCTCACTGTTGTTCAGTAGGCTTATCATTTTATAATTATCATTATATAATCATTTTGATGTTTGAAAACCTCCTTATTTGTGCAGCATTGATAGTATCAATCACCAACAAAAATCAAACAACAGATTAATGCTTTAATACAAAGTGTGTACAAGCTGTATTGAGCCCTAGGATACATATGGCACCACAGCCACCTCTTTAGAGATACATTCCTTATTTCCTATAGTTTGTATCCAGATAATTGTGCTAAGGTTGAGTTTTCCCTTCATGTCCCATCAAGTGTCTTTATCAGGCACCAAGTTTTTGTTTAAATTGTGCTATTTAAAGGTTGGGTCTTCCCTTCATATCCCTTCAAGTGTCTTTATCAGGCACCAAGTTTTTGTTTAAATATAAATGTAAGAAAATAGAAACCAAACAATTTTCTGTTTACATTCCAACATTGTTCACAACCTTTTTTATTTGCATACATTTTTGTTTTGCTGCTTGACTTTTTGACCTTTTAGTGTCATGTACATACACCTGAAGATTTGTGTTCAATGAGATATTCTGAGGTAACAGAACATCTTCATTCATCTAGGCCAGTGCAGGGGAAAATCATAACATATATACATTTATTATAAATAGACAGGGGACGTAGAGTTTAAGGACGGACAAGAATTATTCAAAGTTTTTATACTGTTGTATACTCCACATCAGTCTTTGTTATCATTGTTAGTGCAGCCTACATTTAAAATGTTTTCAATTAGAGATGAGCATAAATGGCTATTATTATTAGGAACAGACTGCTTGGTTCTGGAAAGGAATTGGTTATAAATAGATAACAATAACAGCTGACAATAGTATGTATATATACATCTAGACTGCCTGACATTAGTATGTATATATAGATCTAGACTGCCTGACAATAGTATGTATATACAGATCTAGACTGCCTGACAATAGTATGTATATATAGATCTAGACTGCCTGACAATAGTATGTATATATAGATCTAGATTGCCTGACAATAGTATGTATATAGATCTAGACTAAACTGCCTATAACAGGAAATGCTCAAAATGAAAAGTTTGAATATTGCTTGGCATTCTCACTGGCACATTTAGTTGTGAACTTGTGTCTGTGTCTGTGTGTGTCTCTGTGTGTGTGTGTGTCTGGATGTGTATAAATGTTTGTGGTCACAATTTGGCACAGACTATGATGTCTCTAAGGGGAGGATGGAAAAGTGGAGCTCTATGTTTATATATAATACTTCTAGCACCACTGCTGAATAGGAATGTAGTCATTACAAACAGAATGAGCTTTTGAATTACTTTTCATTTCATTAAACCATTACTAGATCTATATGTCTACTATATGTAGAGTAGTGATATTAAGTCATGAACATTATCACGTCATTGTTTTGTTTTTTATAAAAATAAATAAATAAATAAAAAATTTAGCTTTTATCAATGATCTGAAACTCAAGAAAGGGCGAGAACCTTGCAGTATCTTTGTTTAGCCGTGCGTACAACTTAGCAGCACAGGGTGTTGTACTAGTAGTCAAGCTAGCTTCCCAGATGTGGTCAGGATGGTTTCTAAAGTGATACCAAGCGTCCCCCATCAACAATGCCATATCGCAGACAAGTGGCGCCCTCACCCGGAAAGACATCCTGGTATTTGTGGGGAGGTCACCATGTACAGGTTCCAGCAACTGACTGTGACACCATCGGTGACATGCTCTAGGCAGTGGCGACTTGTTGGTGGCGCTTTGTTTGCAATCGATGAGATACCGGAACAAACATTCATATTGTCCGTCTGCCTCTTCCGGATTAGCAGATTTAGCTCCATAAATAGAAAAGACGTACTTTCCCACATGTGGACAGCGCACTTGTAGAGCCATAGAGGTATCATCTCTGTGTCTCAGGAAAGCGTAGCGCTGCAGGTCTGCATCAATGGCGTCTGCTCTCTGACAATGAAACGTCAAGGAGTAAGACAACCTGACTGTACGGCTGGCGGCAAACTGAAAATTGATGTCGTCGTGGTTATAATACACAAGTGGGTCAATGTGTGTCTGTGGCAGTAGCCCATAGTTAGACATGACCAGAGTTGGTCCAAAAAAGGCAACTTTGGGATATGGAGGCTTTATGGCCTCCCTTCCTTCTCGGCATGTTATCAGCATTGCGCATGCGCTTTGGAGAAGGTCGGAACTGCTGTCATCTTTGACATAGATCGTGAAATAATATCTGCCTCGTTTTGGAGGCGCAATGGTAAACATGGCTTTATGACCTATGATCCTAAGTAGCACACGGCCATCCATTGAGTTCTGACTTGCCATTCGTTTGTCCCTTGGGACCAGAGTATAACCAAAACTTAGCAGTTTAGGAATCTTCAGCTGCAGAGTGATTTCCCCTTTCTGGGTGTGCTGTTTACAATCATAATGTGTGGCGAATTTAAGTCCTGCGTTAAAGAAAGGTGACTTGACAATTGGGAGGTCAAGAAATTCTGACATGGTTATAGGTACCTCCAGTAGCTGCCAAGCTGGATCATCTGGGTAGTGTTGATAGATGTGATCCTCTGGGTCAGTCATGAAATAAAACTCGTCACATTGATAATACAAAGGTTGTTTAGACACATCACATCCAGGGTCTTCTCCAATCAGACTCTCACCAACAGTACTAATAGAATCACGTCTGTCGGACCGTCCACCAGAACTGTCACTGTTTCTCCATCTGTGAAATGAACAGAGTTAAAATATAGAGGATTAGTGAGAATTATGTATCTTGTTCAAACCAATTTAATAGCACAGAAAATAACATTGCATCTAATTTTAGTTAGCTGACAAACAACCACCATAGTCATATAACCTTTGTCTTTAATTATATTTATTACTGTATTTTTTTATATTTTAGTCTAGAATCTAGAGCGTGTTACATTTAATCTCACACTAGGAATGTAAACATAAAACTCACCTTTCTGATTCTGACTGTAGTGGTGAGAGTTTTTCCCCTTGACTGGATGTATTTAAGGAAGTATTTGCGAATCTGAAAATTGAACTAGGTGGCGATGTTTTCAAAGGTGTGACGTAAGCCATGCTGCTGGCTCTGCATAAAGACTGTGGCGGGGATGACTTGACTGAGTTGGCAGAGTTATCTGATCCTGAGGAGTTTCGAAACGTCGACTGGGGTGGTGAAGCCCGAGGCCCACAGCAGCCATCTTGGTTGTGTCTGGACCTGAACAAAGATTGAGGGGGAGAGTACCTGGCATCACAATCTTTTTGGGAGGAACCGGAGGAATCAGAGTGTACACTAAATGCCCCCCCTGTGGAGCTAATGGAGGCAAAGGGTGAGTGTGAGGGAGACATGTTCTCTGTGCTAGATTTGCTGTAGCCACTACTGTAACTAGCAGTGTCACCATCTGATAGTCTGGTCACTGTCAACTTTGATTTGATATCTTTATTATAGAATGCATCTAGCAAGGAACGTCCTGTGAAACCATCTATAGACACAATATCACTCGGATCATTAAGTCCATTCTCTTTATTGCTCCCAGAATCTGGTAAATGTTTCCTGACCCCAAAGGATCTTGAATAAGGATTCTCAGAACTCTGTGAATATCCATTGGATACAGAAAATTGGCTTCCATAGCCATAGCCATTGTAGCCAAGAGTTTTGATTGGGTTTGAATTGCTGCTGAATCCCTGAAGTTTATTCCTTGGAGAGTTTTCAGTGATAGAAGTCAGACGTGAATCACTGGAAAACAGACTGGAACCAAAACCATAGTGGCCACTAGTAGAATTGGCCGTGGACCCAGGTCCACTTGAGTTTCCACTTTCCCCATTGAGCTGAGGCACACCACTGCTTTCACGGTTCTCCAGGCTGTCCCTCCTGACTCCACTTCTGTAGACGACATCCCCATTGTCTTGTTCATACAGAACCTCCACGTTGTTATAGTGTGTTTGAGTGTTGCTGTCCAGTCTCACCCCTTCTCTCTTCTTCTTGTGTCCACTGCCTGGGTCACCTCGACCTTCACCTTTCACATGCCGGGCACCCCAGTTGCAATTGATGAAGCACCAGGAGCCATCAATGCTAACAGCTGTCCAGGAGTTCCTGTAAGAAATGAACGTTTTGAGTTGGGAAGTTATTTTGTTATTTACTTTTCACAAGTATTATAAAACGGATTATCTGCCCACTAAGGCTTGATAATCCATGCTTCACAATACCCAAATAGTCTAATGTTGATATTTCTTTGATCTTATTTTGACCCTTGTTTAGATTTACTGACTGTATGTTTAAATAATCCCTTGGTTTACACAGCTTCAGTGTAGTAAATGTCATATTTCGTTTATTTTTTACAGACGTCATACTTTAGTAAATAGAGTATATAAATAATAAGATAAGTTATTATGCACCTGTGAAATACAAACTTATGAACAAATCATTTATGTTTACGTAATTTATAGATTCCCTGCTATCAAGTTACACTTCCATGTTTAAAATATATTGTACTAACTCTCTAACCTGAATCTATCACTTTCCATCTTCATTCCAGGTTTATATCCAGCACCTTTTGAGTAACCTTCAATGACTTCACAATAAAGCCCAGCATAGCTAAACATGAAGTGAAAATAAAACAAAATTTTTTATGTATCTGGTCAATCTCATGACCACACCAACAGAATTAAAGAATGTCAATCCATATTTTTTTCTAATTAGAATTGAACACAAAAATATTCTAATATCAGTTCTTTTTCATGAAACATAATTCTAAAAATATATAAAATATAAACAGAATTATATTCATAACAGTCCTTTCGGGCATTTTGTAATACTTAAAAAAAACTTTTCACAAAATCCACTAATGTTGGATTTTATTGAAGATTATAGATTAATGAGTGAACCCTGAGGAGTTAATGATGTACCAAGTATGAGACTGTCTAGCCTGAAAGGAGTTGTGTGATTTATTATTACCATGATAACAATGCAAAGAACTTTATAATGATGGGACTTACACTGACTTTTTGAACAAGTTCTCAATATTCAAAAGTTCTACTTGGTATTGAATTAACAAAGTTGGGGTTTATTTAAAGAATCACAACTAAGTGTCCAAACCCTACAATACAAGAACAAAATAAGTACCCATTTATTATGTCGAAATCTGCGAGGCAGAAGGACATCTGTTTCTGTGGCCAGTGGTTAACAAGGGTATCATGTGGCCATCTCAATGATCTAATGCAAGTTAACCTTAAAAATCCAGGAATTCAAAATACCAGTCTTTATCCAGATACAAAGCTGTGACCTCTTATTCAATAGCCAAGTGCTTTACACCACAAGCCCTCTTATAATTGAAACATTTATAAAATCACTAGAAAGTTCTAGAAATTGTAGAAGACAAACCTGCAAAGTCGTCTGCATAGATCATGATATGTTTCTGTTCCATACTTGATACCACGCAATAAGCCCATTGGACTATCAGGACACACACTGTCCTCTACTTCCAGTTCATTCAGGTCTGTCCAAGTCACCCACCGGAATATGGCCCTGTCATTATACAATGCACAAATAGGTACAATTTTAAGTTAATTTAATGAAAATAGAAATAGAACATTCAGGAGTTTTATATGAAAGGGGAGGCAACTTACTGGTATCAATGTTTTGTGGTGTTGTTTCCCTTATATTAAACCCCGTTTCTTCTCTGTTTCACTAACCTGGCTTTATCCAGATCTGTTTCACATACAACAATTAAATCCTTCACAAGTTCAGTAAATGTGGAATATTCCTTTTGAATGACCTGTACATAGACAAAATAGTTGTGACAAAGCTGTTTTAATCTAAATGTGGAATTGAATGATTTTTTCAATTGTAGATATACACTCAACAGTGAACAAGTGTGACCTCTCATTCTTAGCTCTCATTTTGATCTAAACTCAGGTGTCAAACAGTTAATTGACTACGCCCTTAAGTTGAACCACAGCAGACGATAGTTAAATCCAAAAAAATATGTAGGTCACACTTTCTTATACTTCGTACAAATTCTTAGTCTAAAATGTTTGTGAAATGTTTTACAAGTTTCGGATGTTCCTTTAGATTCTGAAATCACAAGCTAGTCCCACGGGACAACAGGGGGTGACAGCGGACAAGGATCGAACCCTGAACCATAGTGACCATTTAACTTCAGTCCAGAGCACATACCACACAACCAGGCAGCCATCTAAGCAAAGTAAACTAGTAGTGTTTCATTGGTCTATTCAAATTACGTGGGTAATATTGTAGCTATTCAGAAAAAAAAAGTCTTGTTAATTGTCATTTTCTATTTTGTTAATGGGTCCCAATGTTTAAGTCTGTGGGTCTTTCTCCCTCTCACTCTATGGAAGACCCAAGGCTGACAAGATGCACAAATGTTTGAAGTTTTTTCAAGGAATAAAAAATCGGTTAATAGGCTATTTGCATTGAAATTATAAATCCATATTTGAATGCAAGTGCAAAATGATTTTATGACCAATGTTTCAACATGTAAATATTTGAGAAACACAGGTCTTAGATAAAATATATGTTACTACCATGGGCGCCCGCAGGGGGGTGCAAGGGGGTGCACTTGCACCCCCCTGGATTCTGAGTAGCAAAATTCTAGACAACACAATTTTTTGCATCATTAAATCAATTAACTTCTTAGTAGCCACTGAGCAAGTAGTAATTCTACTGTAGTACAATCATAAGGATTGTATGTCAGGGGATGCCTCGCGGTATTACGCCTGATAATATGAATACCTACTTATTAATTGTTGTTTTAAATTATGTTCCGCTTATTTGCATTTTAAACATATTTTTTTTCTCTTAAAAAAAGGAAACATTATTTTTGGATATGTGCAATGCTCTGCATGTTAAAACTCAAGTAGCGTAGAGACACAAATATAAAAAAATAATTTTCTACTAAAAATCTAAAACCATTTGCATAAATGTGTTGCAAATATGGTAAATAATTACCTCCCTTACTAAAGAGCTTCCCGTGTTTGTTACTATTTATAGTAAATAGTTGTAAAAGTGGTGTATTTTATGAAAAAAAATGCTTGCATAAGTGATTTAAAAAATTAGATTTTCGCTTTTAGAAAAGCAGAATCTAGTCTTGTTTTCCGATGGGCTATTCGTGCGGCGTTATTCAAAATTCGCTGTTGCTTTGCTATTTTGTCATCAGATATACCCGCTAGCAAGGCGTTGCAGTAGTCAAGTCGGGGGAGTATGAATGCTATAGCTAGCTTTTTGTTGACTCCGTCGTCCAACTTAGTCAAACAGAGTCGGATATGACCTAATCATTGAAGCTGAAGATAACTGCCCTTGCAGAGCTGAAAGACATGCAATGAATGCCATCGTACTAGAGAAAACGACAATTTGAATTAACGAAGCAATGGCAGCAGCAAAAAAAAAAAAAAATACGAGCATCAACATTTGCTGGGTATTTTGGTGATGAAACTGTATATATATGAGTCACTTTTTGGTTTGTTTGTTGATGGCGATCGTATTTGAGAACAAGTTGCTGGTTTTGTTCCTGTTAAGAGAAACACAGTCTGTGTCTAACGTCATTGTCAGCGAATACATTAAGAATTGTCTAGACATGAATATACTACTCGGCCAAGACTGCGATGGCTGCCCCGTGATGGTTAGCTTTCAGAAATATGTTAAGGCAAGGATTGGTGAACAAAAAGTTTCATTTTCACCTTTAAGTGTGAGACACTATGGAGTGAGAAATAAGAACCCATTCACAATGTTAATTGCAATTCGTTGTTAACATTTTCTGTTAGATCGACCTTAGGTAGGCATAGACAGAACGGATAAGCTTAACAACGCGTAAAGTAAATTGTTTGTTCAAATGTTAAATATTTTATTTAATTTGAAACAAATTTTTCCAGTTCACTTATTATCGTATATTGGGGGTTGGGGGGGGACCAGTTTCTTTCTTTATTATTCTCCGTAGACGGAAATTTGCACCCCCCTGGAAAAAATCCTGCGGGCGCCCATGGTTACTACATTTTACCTGAAAAACATGATTGTCAATTTTCTCAAACTCCTTTGGAGATTTGACCAACTGACTCTTTTTAAACTCTGGTGGTGCTACTGGGGGCGGTCTGGAGAGATCCATAGTTGGAGATGTCTCATCTGAATCACTGGACACACGATCCTAAGACAACAACAAATTAGTGGACTTAAAAAATGTGCGTTACTATATGGACTCAAAGATGATAGTCTGTAAATCACACACATATATATGAACTCACAGGTGAAAGACACAAACATACTCAACCTGACAGGTTAAAGAAACACACATGCATGAGCTGTCAGGTGAAATAAACACACATATACCAACTCACCAGTGAAACAAACACATATACCAACTCAC
>JADKLZ010003044.1:12201410-12221165 GCA_021533235.1 Biomphalaria straminea
TACTACTAATAACAGCATGGGAAAAGTTCAATATTGTTCCTCTCTTAAAATAAGGTGGCAAGATTATTTTAATTACAATAACAATATCTTGGAAAAAATATAAACAAGAGATCTTATCTATTTATCAATGTAACACAGTTATTAACAGCAGGATCCACAAAAAAGTTTTGTAAAAGAAAACTATGTAACAGCTAAATTAGTAGCAGACTAAAAACAATATAACCTTACTTGTGTGAGAGTTAAGTATATGCGGTCTGTCAGTGGTGTTATTACTAGTCTACCATTCAGCCCCATGTACTCGTAGCCATAGCCAAACTCTCCAGTACATTGGCGGATGACAAGTTGATCAGGTTCCTTTTCCCAGTAAAATCTTAGTTGTGACTCCCATTCAAATTCACGTGAATCCATTATGCTATACACGAGGAGCAAAAATGATATTTTCAGTTGACTGATAAAATTAAGTCAATTAATGCATCAAAAAAATACAATGCAATAAAATTGTTGATTAAAAAAAAACAACAACTAAATAATATATTTCATCTCTTTATAACACTGTGACTTCACTAAAGTTACCTGTCTCTAACAAAGCAGTCAATAATATCCCTGGCATGGACATCAATAATTAGCACTGAGTTAAACTTGGATCTGTCATTTTTAGATAAAGGAGACCTCACCTGCAGCACATAATAACTTGCTGTGAAATTTCTGTTATATTTAAGTTGTTAACTTTAAGGTTTAAATAATATAACTATAACTTCCTCAAGGAGAAATTGATTGTATTACAAAAGAGGTATTTACCTTGACAACAAGATCATCAATCTGTTTGTGCAGCTTTTTAGCATATTCTTTCATGGCTGTTTTAATTCCTTTCTTCACTTTGCGGAAGACATCTTCAACTTCCCATGTCCACCAAACTTGATTACCAGCCAGACAGACCATGCCTTGATAGTCCAACATCCAATCAACTCTGTTATTAGAAAACATGATAGTCCAACATCCAATCAACTCTGTTATTAGAAAACATTGCTTATTCATAGAAATAATTTGATAATTGGCTTTCACTTTGCAAGCATAAAACCATTGAGGAACAGGAGTGTTTACAGTGCACATCTGAAAGATGAAATTTAAATGGTTAAATTTACAAACTACAGGCTTGAGGTCTCTGAGATGACTAAGCTCATTAACCATTAGCTGGCTAAAGTAGATGAGACACACAAATCTTTTGTCACCAGTGGACTAAATGTCAAAACTTTGCATTAGAATCATGGATCAAAAACTTACTATATGCTTGATTAGAAATGAAAGCCAAGCCAAAATTCAAATTAAGCTTACATCAAACTTCTAATTATGTTTATATTCAATGAGTCTAAATGTTCTCTTTACATATCTTGAGGTTTGCATGGCGCGAACAAAATCTTAAAAAAAAAAATAATATATCAATATAAAAAAGTTGTAATTCCATATAAATGATTTCATGTGAAATTAGTCAGTAATAATAAAAAAGAGCTGCTTAAACAATATTTTACTTCATGCTATATATTTTAAATCTTATAAAGTATTTTTAAAACTCTATATTTTTGTTAGAAACTACCTGCTCTTTTTGTAGCTGTAATAAAAGATTGCCTCTTTTGTAATAAGACGGTTTGTAGATCTCATTTCTGACAGAACTGATGTCATCCAATCTTCAACTCGACCATCTGCAGTCACATTGGTTCTGAAGTCCATTTCCTCTTTTTCAGCAGACACCATTCCAGTTGCTAGCATTTCATTGGTTGGACCTTTCTGAAACTTGAGAGCTGCTATGTTATCAAACATCTGAAAATAAAGTCAACAAGAATGATAAGTTGATGAAAAAATTGATTTAGTAGACAAAATAAAAACATGAATTAACTCACTAATACTAAATCATCCAGACAAAACAAATTTACTTTGATCATGTGTTCCTGGACACATTCAGGGTCTGAAGATCCCAGGATGCTAAGCAGCTCATCATCAGAAATAAAGAAGAATCGTGGGAAGGCATTACGTTTGGAATCAAGGTAATCATTCAATGATTTCTGACATTTTTCTAGACCCAAACTCAAGCCCTGCAAGTCTTGAAGCCTATTGGGTGCATGGCAAGAAAGTTTGATGAGAGGAGTTTTATATGTATCTCCCATGATCTGAAACCAACAACAAGTAAAGTTAATCTTTTAACCATAAACTAGACAGGTAAGAATTTCTGAAAAAAGGCAAATAAGAAGCAAACATTATTTTGATACAAATATTTACAATTAATTATTTGTCATTTTATTCAATATTAAAATATACAAAGTTTATAGCCCATCAGAAAACCTGGCAATGTTTTTTTAATGCAAATTATATTATAGCTAACCTTTTTAAATGTCTTATCAATCTGATCAAACTTTTTGGCCTCTTCTGGCAACTGAGAACGGATATCTCCTCCAATGAAAATACCTTCTAAGTACATCCACTTGCGTTGAACAATCATCCACACCTTATGAAAAGTAATTCAATAATGATTTTAAACAATCAATACTAATAGTAATAAGAAGTAATAATAAATAAGAAATAAGTAAGAAATAATAATAACATAGAACTTACTTCCAAAACCTCAGAAATATGTGACAAAGATTTTTCCCAGTTTTGAACATTAGTTAGAAATGGACCAATGAATCTTGAAGCTGACATGCTCTTTAAAAAAAGGAATATAAAGACAAAGTATTACAAGTGATGAAAGAAATTTTGAAATCATTTAAATGTATTATATGATTAATATCTCTCATGAAATGTGGATACAGAGAAATAAATTGAAAGTAATGAGTATAAGACCTGTAAATTCATAGAAGAATCATCCAAACTTTGTAACACTTCCTCCACTGATCCCAGAATAAAACCTCTGTTGGATGTTCCTTTCATGTAAGCTTGGACAGTAAACTTCATATTGTTCCAGGTCTCTTCAACTTCACGCACTCCCTGTAAAATAATTATTTTAGTCTTTTCAAAGTAGAGAACTAAACCAAGATTACTTTGGTTGAATTGTCGTTCATTCATTGACAAATAAAAACTTTGTAATATAAGAACTAGGTTAGCATTCCTTACCTTTTCAATGCCCATTTCTTTGGAGGCACAAGTGACTATCTCAGCAATGGTATCTCTATAACGATGAAGCTCCATAGCAAAAATGTTGGCTAAGGTGAAAGTGTCTGGATTCATTTCAAATTTCTGTCCAGTCTTGACCATCAGCTCCTTCCAATGTCTGTCTCGCAGTGCTTCATGTTTCAAGTCCCCAAACAAGGGGAGAGAATCACGGAACTCTTTCATTTTGTCTTCCAAACACCGTGCCACTGCCATTTGTCTAACCTCACGAGGCAGTTTTCTTAAGTCTTTTAAGAACTTTTCTATGCCATCTTGAAGAATTTGTACATTGAGATTGGCCCATAAAGTCTCTGACCACTGCTCTCTAGCAATCTAAAAGAAATGTTTTCTATTACTTAGTAAAAATTAAGCACTTAAATAATGTATAGCTGTGATCATAAAATTAGGACAAATAAATGATGTATAGATAACTATGGATAGAGCTTTAGTTTCAAATCTAAATTCTGTTGGGCAATAATAACTCTTTACCTTTTGCTCATTATAGATTTGATAAATACTCTCCAAACCAGACATTTCTTTTTGAACTTTCATTAGCTCTTGGTACATTGTGATTGGAAGTTCAAACAGTTTTTCAGCATTGGTCAGTTCTTGTTTACTAAATTCCAGTTCATGAATTTCTTCTTTGAACATTTTCATAAGTTCAACACCTAAAAAAAATATATATATATATATGTATATATATGCATACAAAAAAAAAGGAATATCAAGGTATGCTAATTCCATAGTAAATATATGACTTAAGTATAAGTTGAAATCTAAGCAATAAATGTGAACACACTTGCATACATTTAAAAAAAAAAAGTAAAATAAAGAGCAGCTTTATACAATGTCAAAAATATTTCACTAAAATTTCAGGCTTTTATTTTTATAGTTTTTTTTTTTATTTTGTATCAAAGAAACATAACACAGTCTATGCTAATACTTTTTAGTGAATTTTATATTAGGAATAAAATCATTTTTAAAAATTCTGTTCAAATGTCAAGAAAAAAAATTTTTTTTTTTACATTTTCGTTTTTTGGTTAACATGTAATGTGTTATGAAAAGTTCATTATTAAATACTATTGCAGATTTTTTTTTTAAATGATTTTGTATATAAGGCAATATTGTAATAATCAGTTTGTGTTTTGCTGTACTTTATGGTCAGTATAGAAATAACAGATACAAATTGTCAACTTATTTCAGCAACAGCTAAAATATTTCTATAATTTAAAATAAAATTCTTGTTAAGGACAAACTTCTACATCACTCTACTAGTATCAAGAGATAATGTTCACCTTAAACCTATTTAGACCAACCTTTATCTAAGTCTTCTCCAACAGCTCCAGGACCTTCTAAAAGAAATCTATCTGAAAAATCTGTCAATGCTTTTTTAAATTCAGAAATTTGATCTTGTGTGATCTGAGAACAAAATGTCATGGTAAAATAATAAAAATAATCTTTATTGTATGTAAGGAAATTTGTCTTACAATTTGTGTATTACACCAAACAAAACATTATAAATATAAAAAAAAACAAAATGTTAATTCATATGTATAAAATGAAATTAATAAAAAAAAAGTTGTTAAATATTTGTTGAGACAGTATGAAATAAGAGTTACTGACTTCTGTAAACTTTCTCTTGACTTTGACAAGACTGGCATCAATATTTTTAGATTTCAATACCAAGTCATCCCACATTTGAGGTAGTTGTGCCTGCAGTTCTTTCTCTTTGGCATCAACCTAAATATTTACAGGGAAGGCACTCAATACATTATTTCATTGAAACAAAGTCAAATAATTTAATTTAATCAGTTATCAAATTATCTATGTGTGAACTGATTTTCTCAGTGATTTCTAGAGAGCTTGTTTATGACTTACAGGAATGTTGTACATTGCTAGAGTTCTGTATCTCTCCTGGATATCACTAATTGTGTTTAAAACATCTAATGACATGGACTTGATATCTGATATTGTAGACAAAACTGATTTGAGGTCATCTAAAGTAGATGGAGTCTGTTCAAGGTCATCTGACTTGTCCTAAATATCATAGAATTACAAACAATATATCAGAATCAAAATATTTTACCCAATACAAAAAAGTCTTATATCATAGAGTACAAAATAGTTGTTCAAACAGAATGATGTTTCACACATCAATAGCCTAAAGATGAATCATTATCAATTTCCAGGCTGATTAATTCAACATTCAAGCAAAATGTCTCTTAGGTCAAGATGAAGGGTAGAAAATTCATCTCTCTTTCTCTAAAGCCATAGTTCCTAACAAATGTCTTTTATCCATTATTGTATTCAAAACTGACTGGAGGAGGCCCTAAAACTCCAATTAAAAATCCCAGTTTCTGCAGATCACGAAAATCTGTTCAGAACCAACCTCCAAAGCTAATCTTATTATTCTAAAGTATGTGTTTGTAGGTGCTATCCATAAAAATTGTCGATGGATACCAAGATATAATTTCAAAAGATTCAATTAACTATGAGCCAATAAAAAAGTGATTTATTATAACTGACAAAGTAAATCAAATAGTTTGAAAAGATTTAACTCACATCAAGAGTTTTGTGAAGATTGGTCAACAGATTTTTAGCAGACTCCTGAAGCAATCTTCCTAATGTTTTAATCCATTCCTTAGCATGCTCCTTGACTGAGCTGGAGAGATGAGTCATCTTTAGTCTAATGCAATCTTGATCTCTAAAGTCACTCATAGCATTGATCTCTTCAATAGTTTTGTGATAATACTGAAGACGGTCATCTAATTCCACAGGACTTGGGTTTTTCTGTAGCCATTTATCAGCAGTAGCTTGCTGTTCAATATAAAATATTGTTTTTTAAGTAATCATTAATTAATTAAAATAGATCAATTTTTTTTTTTCAATTTTCCACAAATAAAAAAAAAATGTAACTTAAAAAGTAAATAGTTTAAAATTGTAAACTGATGAAGTCTATAATTAGATCTGTACAAACATAAGAAACTTTCACGATTAGAAAGGATGAAAGAAATGTTTGTACTTGTGATAACCATACAAAATTTTTTGTAGTACTCCAAAACATACATCTCATATATAAGAAATATTTTTTAAAGAGTTTCTGTATTCTTACTATTGGTGTCACATCAACTGTATATCAACTAGTATCCCATTACCTTATCCACTTTCCAGACATTTTTGTATTTTTTCCACTTTGTTAGATATCTGCGAAGGTCTGTCAGGGTTCCCTTCATGTCATTTTGAACTTTCTGAATCAATTCAATTATTTCTTGATTCATTGCCAGGTCTGTGAAGAAACTGAAAACAAACAGCTCATCTTCTCCTTCTACTTTCTGTGGGGAACACTCAAGGCAACTGCCATTCATCCATCTTACAAACAGTTTGGACCTAAACAGATAGAAATGTTACAAATACTTTATTTACATATATTTGTGTCCTTTAAATACATAAAAAAAATAGTTTTTATTTAAACACATTTTGCAAATAAACAAACAAAAAACAGTTTAAAAAAAAAATCCTGGGTTTTGTCCATTTGTTTAAATTACTTCATATTTAATATTACCATCAATTTAAAAAAAAATGGTATAATTAAATACATTGTAAATGTTTATAGACTATGTAAACTATAAAAAGAAAGTACACAAATGTAGCCTACCCTTCCACACAGTCCCTGACACATTGCAATGTAAGTTTGTAAACTTCATTGGCCTGTGGGTGGAGTACAACATCTGGTGGGGCCAGGAGGCTCTCAACTTCAAACAAGGGAGAGCTGGTTTTAATGTCCATACTAAATTTGACTAGATTGTTGATAATCATCTGGAAAATTTTAGAAAAATGAATCTACATCACAAACAAATTTTCCCAATATAACCTAATTGTAAGATTGTAGAGACTAATGCCTCATAGTCTAAAAACAATGAGTGTTTAAACAAGTAAATTACTTTCATCAAGGCTTCATAAACTCTCCTCTCCCAGAAAGCATAATAACGAGCCATTTTTGGAGAGCGTCCAGTGTTTGTGTGAACAACTAAACCTTCCATCTTTGTAAGCAGAGGACCAATGGCTCGATATTTCCTGGCCATAATTTCCATATCTTTGACTCTCTCTTGTTCAACATATTCAAAATACTCCTGTTTCGAATGAGATTCCATCATCAAAAATAGTCAATGTGTGTGAGTATAAAATAATATCAAACTAGTATCAGAGTAAATAAAATCAAGTGTGCTGCCTAAAAAAAGTTCATATTAGAGCTACCTAAAAGGTGACCTATTACCATCACCAATGAAACGCTATTAGTAAACTATTTATTTGGAACTATATAACTAAATGATAGAACATTACCTTGCATGAAGGCAAGTGGCCAGGAAATTTGGGTTTTGGTGTTTTAAAAAGATCTGCATGTTCAATCATACTCAGTCTTTGCTTAATATCCCGACCATTTTTCTGAATTTGGTTGACCAATGACTCAAACTTGCCAATAGCCTAGTAGATTATTTCATAAACTGGTTCAAACTCAAAATTTGGAAACATGCATTTATTTTCAAATTTTAAAACAAATGGCCTTTATAAAGTTATTTTCTTAGTCAAGTGTAATCTAACTAGTTCTTGATAAACTTGATAGCTTGATATGAAAGAGTAACTCTTTACTTACTGATTCACATTTTGCAATGTAATCATTGATACCCAAAGAGTTCCAGTTGATACGTTTAGCACCTGGTCTTAGCATACGTCTTAAATCTTTTTGGTGGTCTTCTAACAGTGAAGCCTAAAGAGAAGTATTTCAACAAATTAGTTTAGACTCAATTTTACAAAGCTTATATTAACTTGTTCTATCTGTCAGTCTGTTTTGTGCTATTGAAATGAATCAAAACTAGTTTTCAGGATTTTGAAATCTCATCATCACTGCTATACAACAATGAATTGACAAAATCACCCATCGGCAGAATGAAAATAAACTTATTTACACTTCAGGCACCCTTACCCTTATGGGATAAACAACACTTTTATTTACAAAGCCTATATCAACTCCCTCTGTCTGTCTGGTCAAAAGTCTGAGGATGTTTTTTCTCCCACTTCCTGTTTTCAGATCAAGTTAAAACTTTGCACAATTATTCAATGTACCTGACAAGACATGAATCAATCAAAAAATTAACAGATTAGTAAATTGATTATTGCTAATTAAATAACTTTGTTTGATATCAAAATAAGGGGAATAATGATGCTTAATGAGAAATGTGGATGTATATCTGGATTTAATCCTCTTATTACATTTTGTCATGTTTTTTCTCCCATTCTCAGATCAAGTTGATATGTTGCATAATTATTCATAGTTGATGCCAATGCAGCAATCAATCTAAAAAATTAACCAATTAGCTAATAAATTAGTACTAATTAATTAATTTTGTTTCATACAGCAGAAAGAGAGCTAACCGCTGCCTTTTCAATTAAATAATCTTTGTTTTTTAAAAAGTTTTCTTTTTTTCTTTTGCTAGTTTAAAGTGAGATGCAAACTAACACTCAACCTTTTTCCCATTTATCTTTGTCAGACATCACATCCCCTTCTAATTTCCTCTACTTTTATACCAGCACAGCTCATTTCTTTTCTGCCTCAATAGAGAACAACACTGGACAAATTTATTTTTTTTTTGTTGTTGTTCTGTATTTTACTTGACCCGAGGGAGTTACCTTTATGTATGTTTATTATTATCTGAACAAAATAAATTCCACACAACTCCCTCTTTGTAGACACTGTGCCCACCCTTATGAAACCGTAAACCATATACTCTTTAATATACCCTTCCTAATCCACCTTAGGCAGACCCTAATACCACTACAGCCCAAAATAACCAACAGCCTGTAAAACAGCAAACTATTTTTCCTTGGCAAAGTCTGCAAAAGAGCTTACAGCTCAGCAGCAAAAAGCTGGCTAGAAGAAGAATTATGTTTATTGTATTTTCTAAACAGTCATTCACCCCTGCAGCAGTTAATCTTTGTTATTTGTTTTTTAAAAAGAACTTTTTATATTTTGCTTTTTAAGGCATAACTTTATTCAATTTTATTTAGTTAAAGTTTAATAATAACGTTACCTCAGCAAAATCAAGAGATGCTAGCAATGCATGGTAGCGAAACAACATCCTAGACAGGCCATCAACATAACGGATATATTTTTCTTCCTAATACAAAATGAAAAAAATAAAGATTGCTTTTGAAAAATCTAGAATTGTTTCATATATAAAAGAAAAAGTTTTATTTTAATCTAATATATAAATAAACATTTGATTAATTAGCAAAGCTCACTCAACCTGCAAAGCCACATTCCTGGCTAGTTCTGGAACAGTAAATCCAAGTGATTCAATGTATTTGGTTTCTGCTATGATTTCTGCAAGCCTGACATCAAAGTCCACCACATATTTTGGTTCAGTGTTCATGACTACAATGAAACATAAACTTCCAATGTTCTTTTCATTCAAACAATTGAAAGACAGAATTTTAAACAAAATTTAAGAACCAGGAATAATTTAGTTATATTAGAACATGACCCAACAAAAGATTTATTCTTTTAATGAGATTGAAATGTAAAGTTTATTTTATTCATCACTGCAAGAAAATTTTGAAATAAAAATATAAAAGTGAAAAATAAAAACAAAATGTACTCTTTTCTTTTAAACAAAGAAAAAATATAAATTGAATTAGCTGAATAGGAAATCCTCTGCCTTCAAAAAATAAATAACAGCATTCATAGAAAAAAAAATCAATATGATCAATTGAAACAAAATGAAAATAAAAGGAAGAAAATGAAACTTAAAGTCAGACCAAATGAACTATGAGAGTTAATTGGTGTTGTTTTTTGAAGACACTATAAAACATGTTGAAACATCCACTGAATTACTGAATTACACTAAAGAAAAAAAAACTAAAGTAAAACAGATGAAATATTTTGAAGAATATGAGATTTTTAAAGACATTGTTAAAAAAAAAAAGGTTTTGAAATCTATTGAGATTATTTTATTATGAGTTAGAATTTTGTGAAAATATTTTTTTGTAGATAGCATTTAATTTTTAAAACGTCTATTAAAATTTATTTTTTAACCAATTAAATTTTTTATTAAGAAAATAAATAAATAAATAAATATAAATTTAAATAAGTATCAATTATTTTTACTTGGACTCTGTTAACATGAAGTATGTCCAACAGAGTGTAAGAAGAAAGTTATTAAACTAAACAATAGAGCTCAAGAAATCTATGCAGTTATAAAGAAACAGACTTTATAGAGAGTTAATCATCTACTGATTATGTTTTAGTAAAGATGGAAAGTGAAAATGAAAATAAAAAAATTAAAAAGTTGAATATGCTTGAGTATAAACTCACTTTGTAAAGCCATTTCAGTTGGTGCATTTTTATCTTTCATTATCCCTATTTGTTTATAGCAGAAACATTATTATAAAGGTCACAGCCACAACAGGACACTAAGAGAGACTTACACTTTAGACAAACAATTTTTGTTTGATTATGTGAGACAAACAATTTTTGTTTAATTATGTGTTGTATTCAATTGTATATAGAGTACAGAGATTTGTCAGATATCCAGGTTATTGTTGTTTTTTTTCTTTTTATTTTAATGAAAAACTCAAAAATAATATGAACAAATTTTATATCAACTAAAACCAAACTTGGGTGTCTAATGTTCAGAACTAATGATTAATAACTTAAAATAAATACAAAATGCAGTGAAAGTATAACATTTTTTTCTTGTTTGTATTAATGTTTAATAAACACAGCACATTCAAACTATTACAAGAACTCTTGGCACAATAATTATTCAAAGATTAAGTAATTAACATAACTCTATGGTATTAAAGTAGCAAAACACACAATATAGACCACAATAATAATGCTGCTATTTTTAATCAACACAATATAGATCACAACCATGTAAAACTTCCTGACCTTGAATTTCTCCTACTGAATGTCTGTCCTCACTTTTATCCCCAGATGGAGACACAGAACTGTTCACATGGAGTGATGCTTGATGGGAACGCTTTGCCAGAAGATTGCGTTTCAGAAGTCCTGGTAATGTAGCTTCTACGTTTTCCTTCCAATGTTCATAGCTACCATCTTCAAAAGCTCTCATGTTTCTAGCTACTGAAAGATACTTGGATCTCATCTTGGAAGACAAATGAAAAATGTAGCCAGCATACTCAAGTGGTAGAGCTACATACTTAAATGAACCATGCTTAAATGGTTTAGTGTGTTCATAAAAAATATATTTAATTAAAAACGAAAAAAAGAGGTGCTGTTTTTGTACTACTATTTTATCTTTTAAATTACAGAGAAAAGAGAAGATAACTGTCTTTCTTTGATGGACTGTAAGAACCAAAAGATAAGTAAAAGTAGTTGTTGAGTTTAAATCTTAAGGAGACATGAATCTTTAAGTCCAGCCAACCCTAATGAGCCTTAATGCATAGATAACCAGTTGGAAAACTATAGGATGCTTGCCACAAGTTATACTGTTGACAGTTGGCCAGGGAACAAAAATGTAACAATAATACAGGACAAAGGTAAACTTAACTTTACAACATCAAATTTCAGCATTTAACTTTACAACATCAGCATTTAACTTTACAACATTAATATCTACTATAAAAAAAACAGCATTTTTAGCATTACATCTTTTTAAAATAATTATTCATTCAAAAAAAATAAATTCTCTTACTGATTTGCCCATGTCAGTGGAAATCATTTCCTCCAGAGTCTGAAACCTAATGACAGTGTGTTTTATACGATGGAACAATGACCTGGTCCAATAGATTGATCCAGCACAAGGGGGATAGTTTTTGTTGACAGGTGGACCTTCTTTATACTCTGTAAATAGTTGATCCATTGTATCTACCTAAAGAAAGTATAGACATTATTTAGGCCTCTTTATTCATATCTAATTATCTTAAATAAATAAATAAATAATGCTAGCATAACAAATACAAAACAAGTCCATTTTTTGTGTGTGTTGTAAGTGTGTAAATCATATTTTATTGACCTCTTTTCCATATTGCACTAAAATGTCCTTGAACTTTTGCATCATCTGATTATTAATTGCTTCCCTTGATCTGAGGTGTCTAAAGTTGAGAAGCATGTCAAAAGCACCTTCAGCTGATCTAAGAGACTGAAAAGATTCATCAATAAAACTTTTGGCCTCATTTTCTATTTCTACCACTTCTTGATCAAAGTTTTTAATCAGTCTTTCCCATTGTACTGAATCTTTCAAACTAAAAGGATCAAATGCCATCTGAAAGAAAAAAAATTTTTTAAAGTTTTAAAATTATTTTACCACATTTTTGTTCTCAACAACTTGACTAAGTCTAAATATGTGTAAAATGTTTTCATTGCATTTAAATATATATAAATATATCAAAAGTGATATCAGCAGAAATGTTGTCTACAATATATCTTTAAATGACATTAAAAAACCTCTTACATGTTCAAATGGTTCTACCAATTTATCAACTCTGAGCAAAACTTCTTCTATACGACCTGGGTCACCTGTTACAGCTTTCAATTCAGGGCCAAATATGTTGTAAAACTCTTCTAAAACCTATTTTAAAAAAGCATAACTTATAAGTTAGAATAACAAATAATAAAGGATAAAAAAATAAAGTAAATATATTTCAAACTGTACAAAGTCTGCTTTAAATATTCCAATTTACATAATACCAACCTCTGCAATCCTTTTAAGATCTTCACAAATGGTCTTCATATGATCAGTTTTTTCAAACAGCTTTTTTTTATCAAATTCCCATCGTTGATCTCTTCCTGAAATTTCAATTTTCTGTCTAACTTCAAGGTAAACTGTTTTCCATGAGCTAAGCATTTCAGATGCATCAGATGTTTTTTGTTTGACTTCTTCAGTGGGCAAACTAGAAAAAAAAAATTACTTTCAAAAATAATGTTATGTTGATAGTTAAATTTAGTCTCTCTTTTTGTAATGCATAGTAGTTACATTGTATACATTAATTCTAATTGAAGTTATTTAAAGAGTAGAGTAAGGTTCTCTAATCAGGTTTTATTAAATTTAAACTAAATAAATATAACCTAAAGCAATTAATACTATTATTAACTTATCATTATCAGTAAACCTTTGATGTTATTTATTTACATTTTTTTTTCAATTTTTTTTTTTTAGCAAGAGCCATAAACTGAAGTATAATATATTAGTGAGTGTAACTTACTGAAAGAGTTCTTGGACATTGATGACTTTGGAAACTCTATCTGCCAGTTCCCAAGCTATTCTTTCCATGAGAGGAACCATCCTGTCATCTTTGTTGTAGTGTCTAGAGATGATCCACACCATTCTCAATGCATTCATCATGGAAGGAATGGTTTCCTTGACAACCTGTATGTCATATGACATTATTATACACCAAACAATAGCAATGTTATTCTTGACAAACTAAAATTAATATGATTCACCATTTTATCTATTTTCTCTATCTATCTAACAAATCAGATTGGTAGATCAGAAAAGCCCTGGGCAGAATAATCTTTAGAAATAGAAAACATGAGGTATGTGAGAACTCCACACAACTGGTACCAAAATTCCCTAAAATGCCCCTAAAAGATAGAGAAAACACAGTATTTGAATTCTAGAATTGGATGTGTAATTAAATTAAAATTATTGAATGTGTTTTTCATCTTTACTATCGATCAAAATTAAGCATGTCAGAAATAATTCTTAGACCAATGTAAAGACTAAAGAATAAGTTACAACCCCATCACCATGCTGGGCTCAATCAATTCATTAAAATTCACCAAAAATGATTAAAAAACATATGGGATAACCATTTTCTGAGCTAAGACAGAAAAATTCAGAAATAGCTCTTTTTTTTAATTTTAAAATATGAAAAAACGTTAAAAAAGTCAACCAAATTAAAAAAGAAACAATTTAAATGCAATTTGTTTTTAATATAATAATTTTGTATAATATTTTTTTTAAATCTATTCAGTTGATCAATAATAATATTAGAATGAAAAAAATATTTTATGTTTTATTGAGATTTAAAAAATAGGAAAGCTAATTAAAAAAAAAAAAGAATAGGTGTTACTTCTGCTACATAATATCTCTTCAATCTCTCCATCCTAAATGACAAACCTGGAAGGAGGTACCGTAAGTAATATTTTTAAAATGTCTTTCCAGGGTTGACAAAAACCTGACATTATCTTTAGCTTCCACATAATATTTGTTCAATTCTGACTGTGTCTCCTCAAAGTCTCCATCGGCTGCAATATGAATTTCAATCATACGAGCCACCTGTAAATTAAACAGAGAAAACAATCTCAACATTTCTACGTTCAACTCTTTCAATTATTATCAAAACATAAAACAAAAGTTTCCTAGGTGGTCTTACTTTTAAATTCTTGCAATAAATAATTTTTTTTTTCAATGAAAGTAATTTTTTTATTTTGCCATAAACAGAGCTGCTAGACTAAAGTCAGTGTTCAAGTCATTCATCATCATTGTTGACAGAAATAAAAAATAATAAATTGAAAAGGAAGAGTCTATACAGTTGGAGCCTTCATTGATTGTGGCTACATATTATAATAAAATGCTGTTATCCACCAAACATGTTGTTCTATACATGTATTAATTAATTTACTAAGTTGTAAAAATTAAAAAATCAAACAAAGATTGGCTGAGCATTATTTTTTACAAAATTTTAAATTAATGACTCAAATGTTGTTGTTGTTTTTTTTTATAAAAAAAATGGGTATGTATATAAGATAATTACTTTATTAGTTTTAATATATCAAAATTGTTTTTCTTTTTTTTTTGTTGTATTTTAATAAAGCAGGAATAAATGTAGATGACTCTTGACTACCTAAATGTGCAAGAAAACTACTTATTTGATAGCATTGAGAAGAAAAATTTTCAAAGATTACATTATACTCAGAAAATGTATATGGTTTCAAATATATAGAAATCCAATTGTAAAATTTAAAAAAAAACATATTTTACCTTAGGTATTTTGAGCTGTTCAGTAAGCGCACTCAGCGCTGCATTTCTTTCCCTCCAGTAATCTATTTCAGCCAAGGGCCCATTACCTTGACGTTGTCTATGTTGTAAATTCTCCAGTGCTGACTGTATTTGTTTTTGCCAATCTAAACATTTTTCATGAATGAATTCTAATATACTTTCATTTTTCAAGGCTTCATCTAAGTTATCTGGAATATCTATTTCAGGAACATCAAGACGAACCTGTGAAAAAATGAGAGGGAAAAAAAACTTTTCTTAAACTATGTGAGAAGTTCAAATTATCTGCTGAATAAAAAAATGAACAGAATAAACATTTTCTTTCAAAAACTAATCTCATACATTACAAGTCAGACATTTTATTGCCAAACTTTGGTTGACACAGATACATAATTTATCATCATCCAGATTGATCATATATAAAGGCAAATTTTCCATAAGGAATAATTGACATTATAATCTTTTTTTCTGACACCATGAAACTTCCAGATCTAAAGGAAAGAGCTTCAAGCCTATTATACACCACATACAAATACAATTGAGTTTTCTAAGTATTAAAAGGTTTTCTAAACTAACAAAATTTATGTTTATATTTTTATACCTTTTTTTTTAAAAAAAAAGAGACTTTATATTATTGTCATTGATGATAGAAAAATTTAGACATTCATTAACTCTTTCTCCTTTAAAAGAAATACTTTTTTTTATTTTCAATGTGCTTTTTCCAAAAACATGGTTTGTAAAAGGTGGGCGTATCAAAAAGGCTCTATTTTTCTAAATACATATTTGGGTGACCAGACACGTCATCATACGAGACATTTCATCATTGTAGCAATTCATCACTGCACAATTAAGGTTAGGATTATGGTTAGGGTAAGTTTAAGGGTTAGGGTTAAGGTTAGGGTTGCTATAATGTTGAAATGTGATGAGATGTCAGGGAACCACATTTTTCATAGGGTGATGACTTGGGATAGTAACCTCAAAACAATTAACCAACAAAAAAAGTTATTAAAGTTTAATCAGAACAGGGTAGTGAGATACATATTAGCAAAATGAATAATTCCATTGGAATATGGAAAAAATCACAGAGAGAAAGAGTTAACACAAAATAGACTAACAAAGCCTTAGAATAACCTAGAATTCACTAGGCCTAAAATTTAAATAAATGACCCAAATATCTACTCATTGAATATATATGAACAGCATTGATGAAATATATTATGTTAACTAATTTAATAAATATGAACAACATTGATAAAAAATGTTATGTTATCTTACAATATGCAATGAAACAAAATAAAAAAAAATTATAAAAAAATAGTGTAGGTTGGCAATTACACGATACATCACACAGTCTTATTGCTTGTATTTCAACTTATTGGTGATAATGAAGTCAATTTTAATTATTATTTTTTTGTTTCTTTCACCATGTTATCGGGCATACTAAAGTTTAAAAAGTATTTGTTCTTTCAATCAAACTATACACCTTAGTGCACCACACATCATCAATGAACAAAATAAAAATATTAGAAAATGAATCTTTAAATAAAAAAAGTGATTGCATTACCTCCCCTTCAATTTGTTGCAATGTTCTTGTGATTGCAGAAGCAAATTTCTGCATATTGATGACAAATTCATCCCTGAGAAGAGCTTTAGATTTGGATTCCACTTCCACAACATCCACTTGTTTATTTACATCCTCTTTGCTAAGTGAAACATTGGTGTCTACTCGACTAACTGAGCGAGACTGAGACTTTAGAGTTTCCCCTCCACTAGATCTGTGCTGGTTGTGGGACAGCAATGGCATGTAGACCTAATGAAGGATCAAACAGCATGAATAACAAAAAATTATTCTCTTATATTTACAATTAAAGAAAAAACTAAAGAAAAAATTCTGTATCTGTTGTTCCCTTTGTGATAAAATTATTAAGTAAAATAACAAGTTCCATATTTCACAATGTTTGATAATGATTGTTAAATTACTTAATCTTTCTTTCACATATGTGTATATCAAACATATGATTTGATTTGATTTCTTTGAGTACTGTAACATTGTTGTGTAGAAAGTGCTATAGTAAAACAAATTTCCTTAAATGTTTAGAAAGTTTATTAATTTTATTATCATTATTTATAAAATTATATTTTTTTATAGTCAGTTTCCTTTTAACTATTCCTCTTTTCAGCTTGCAAATTCTTCATTGGAAAAGGTCAGAAAGTGGGAAAACTTGAACTTGGCTCTCAAAAACAGCTCTAAAAATTTTCTAAACAATTTACAGTTGATGGAATTACTAGCTAATAGGCAACACAGAAAATTCATACAGAACAAAAATTCTAGTTTGACAGTTATAATTTTTTAAATATTATCTTCTAAAGATTTGATCTAGACAATCTTTATTTTGAACATGCATACATCAGTGGATATTCACACATGAAAGAGTTCAATAAAATACATTGTGCACACCATTCTGTAAGTCTGGATCTATAGACTTTTTATTAGACTCTTATATATTCTGAGTGGATGCATGCATTCATATTTTTTGTGGAGATAAGGGAGTAGGGGTGAGGTAAAAAATTTATATATTTTTTTTTAAATCTATCATTTATTAAGAGTAGAATAATCGCTCCTAAGAAAAGTCATCAAAAACTTAAACGAGGAATTGTCTTTTTTTTTTATTTATTTTGTATGTTACTTGTTTTTCTACTAAAATTATATTATATCTATTGTTATTTAGTCCAAGATAAACAAATACTAACCAGTGTTATGATTTGTTCCAACATTAAGAGTGAGTGTCCATTTAATACACCATATTCAAAATAGGAAGGAAGAGTCTCTTCAGCTTCTGTAATGCTGGCAGGTAGAGGAACCATGCCATTTGTATTGCGAAGGAAATAAATGCAATCACTGTCAGCATTTTCTTCAGGCAGGTGTTCATAGCACATATAAAGGTAGGTCCTCCACACTTTTTGAATGATTATTTTCTATTTTTAAAACAATGAAAATAGTATTGTAGGCAATAGCTTAAAAATGATATAACAAAAGATTTCTTGTTGAGGATAAAAAGTATTTAATTACAATCCTATACTTACAGTTTTTGGGGTGCTTTGTACAGGAACTTCCTCATTGCCTTCAGAATCACCTTCTTTAGGTGTTTGAGACCCTGCATTATTTTCAGCTGTTTGTTCTTGAGATGGAACATTTTCAACTCCTGGTGTTGGAGCTTTTTCTTCTCTTTCTTTAACTGTTTTTTTTTTAGTTTTATCTGTATTTTTAAAAAATTGTGTTTGTTGAAAGCATCAAGAAAAAAAATCATTGTGAATATGCAATTATGTATATAGTAAGATGATCACTTGCTGCCTTCTAAATATATTTAAACTTGATGAAAAAAAAATTAGCATTTTTAAAATGAACATTAAAGCTGATAGGATAATTTCTTTAAAAAAAAACAAAAAAAACTAGCATCTATTCTTCATATACTCTCCATAATATTTTTAAGTGTACAACTTTTAACCTAATGTCAAGGCAACCATTCTACAATTTTCATACTAGCTTACACAGTAAGTACAATTTGATTTAAGTGAATACAAAAAAGCATCATGTCCAGTGAAGGAAATATATTTCTATTTCTTTAATCAATAATCAGACAAAAAAAAGATAGTTATTGCTTTAAAAAAGGCCTACATCTATTTTTATAAGTATTGAAGTTTTGAAATTAGTATAGAAATTTTAGAAAATTTATCTGATGATCATTTCAATATTAATTAAAAACAAGAAAAGAACTTGAAGACAAAAGTACCAAAAAAAAAAACATCGAATGGGTGTTATCATTCTGCTGAATACTAGAAAAAACCTGATATCATATGCAACAAGCAAGCAACAGTAAGACATTAACTCTTTCTCTCCAGAAGTATTAACATGTTCTGACAAAATTATTCCCTTTGACTATTGTAGTGATACTACCATGTTATGATTAGACATTAATGTTATGCTTAAACTTCAACAATTTTTTCTGATATTATCAGAAAATGTTAATTTTTTAAAGAAAAAAAGGGAAATTCATGCTGTTTTTATAGAATAGACCAGTGATGTAGCTAGCCATGTGTGAATGGTGTGGGCCACATGGGGCAACAAGTGATGAGGGGCAACAAACTAAAGATACATTTTCTCAATAAAATCAATGCATTGAACAAACAAGAACAAAGACAAACTACTGGATTTGAAATGTTTACTAAAAATTAATTTACTCTATTTTTTGTAAATCTCCGATATTTTTTTCTTAAATTAAACGTAAGCTGTTAACCAGGTTCAATCAAGTTTACTAGATTTGATTAACTCTCTGAAGGCAACACGCTTTTACATCCCCCACTTTCTTTTGGGGAACATATTGTTAATCTATTATTCAGTATGCTGGTTTCAACTAGATCTTGAGCTTATAAATAAATGCCTTAGACTCTAAAATAGCAGAATATGGCACTTAAAGGGGATCTCAAACAAGAACGACAAAGACAAAAGTAGCTGATTGCCTAGCTTTTAACTACTAAAAATTAATTAATATATGTTAAAATACAAGAAAAGTAATAATTTTTTTCAAAAAGGTGC
>JADKLZ010003044.1:12221175-12233171 GCA_021533235.1 Biomphalaria straminea
AAAAAAAGTAAAGTTCCCCTAATTCAGACCTTGTGATCTATAGGGCATATCATTAGACAGATGATGTAAAGGCAAAGGCCTTTGGCAAAGGTCATCTGTTTCTTTGGCCTACACTGGCTACAACAGGCCCTACACTACAGTTTTAGCTAACGATGGTGTCATGTGGCAAGCACAACGACCAACCTCCTTAAATTTTCCCCAACTAATGTCAGGTAGCCTACCCATTTCATTAGAGCTGGGTGGACTTAGAGATGCCCAAAGATTCCAAAATCTAAAATCCCAGGATTTGAAACTCAGACCAGGGACCCCAGTTCACGAGCCAACAAGCGCTTTATTTACCACTCATCCACAGCGCCCCCTAAAGAAGGAGCATTTGTACAAATTTGTCCTAGCATATCAAACGAGGAATGTGCTTTTATCTTTTTGTCTTTGTTAGGGTTTGTTTTTGTATTTAAAGATTATGATTCAGTGTTTTAAGTATAATTGCTACTTTACTCTTCAGTCTTCTATCCTGAAGGCTTTCTAAATTTAATAATTTTACTAAAGGTGTTACTCTAGTCAAATGTGAACATTTGTTTGTTATGAATCTCACTGCTTTATTTTGTGTCTGTTCCAGCTAGGCCTACAATCAGCTACATATTTTTTTGCTTGAGTTGACCAAAATGGAAATTATTACATTCTATGGAATTACTTTGTCAGGACAAAACTATTTCATAGCATTTATTTGCTTTGCTGTTTTAGTTTTCTACACATATACCAGTTTTAAAAAAAGGGGGAAAAGTTTCAATTCTGAAGAAAGTTCATTGATATCGACAACACCACATACAATATGTGATTCAATAAACTGTATCAGATGCTCCAGAAACCATGAAATACTTCAGCTAGCCCTTACTAGGCTAAGCTATTTATCTGAAAGTGATAAATATACCAAAAATGATATTGAGTATCTGAGCAAAGATATTGAGAAATCCTTGGCATGTATTAAAGAAAAAGATAGAGACCTGCCTAGCAAAAAACATGACAGTAGTCAACACTCTACACCAGCTGTATTTCAAATGTTTGGATTGAAAGACCAAGAAATTTGGTCAATCAAAGACTTCCCCGCATTACAAATATTGAATCAACATTTTTATGATATCACTTGTGAATTTCAAAACTTGTATGAACATTTTCTTAGTGATGAAACTGTTTGGAAGGTCAATAGCACTGACAAAGGTAGATGGGAAATTGCTCATCTTATTAATCAAGGCCATGCAACAAAAGTAGCAGAAATGTGCCCAGTGACGTTTCAAACACTTAAGAAAATTCCATATTTTCTGGATAATAATTTATTTGGAGATGCATCTTACTCTGTTGTTCATTCAGGTACGGAGATATCTACCCACTGTGGTTCAACTAATATAAGGCTCAGATGTCATTATGGTGAGTACCGGTACCTAATCAATGGCTTACAACTTGCAAGTTTAAATGGAATGCTTTGTGTGTGTGTGTGAATTGTGTGTCTATTTGAACTGTCACTGCATGTCATCTATTTCTTTGATGTACTTGATGTAGTGACTGAAAGATAAAGCTTTAATGACTACTGAATGTGTGTGTGTCTTGATAAAATATCCTGATGGATGGTTATTTGGCACATGAGCACACTTTAGCACCATATTGTGCCCTTAAATCCTTTTAAGGATTCTACTCAGTTAATACAAATGGGATGATAAAACCTATGTAAGTTACAATAGTTATAATTCTAATTACTAACAGAATAAAAATTAATTTTAAATGTATGAATATGTTATCGCCAAAGCCAGAAATCTGACATTGTGCTGACTTGGCCTGCCAGTTTGCAAAATGACCAGGGATGATCGGCTGAAGTTGTCAGGAAATGATCATGTGCAAATTTTTTTTACTATCTTAATGATAATTTCATGATTGATTTACTAAAAAAATGTGTCAAATTGCTTTTTTATAGAAAAAGATCCATTCTATCTTTATTTATTATAACAAATTGATGACTTTTCAAAGTACAAAGCAGACTCTGATTTTTAAATCTGCATCAATTAGTTGAGCACTTGGTAGTGTTATTGCATTAGTTTGTAGTCTTGGCTGTCTGTCAGTCATTGTGTAAATGCAGAATTCTTTTGTGTTGGCTAGCATTTATTATTTCATCTTTTAAACAGCCATTATCATAATTTTTTGATACTTGCACTATGACTTATCTTCTAACAAGAAAGCATAAAGAAAAACAATACTTACACAAGTCACAGTACGTAACATTTAGAGCAGTCATTTTTGGCACTAGAAGTTCTGCACAGATTTTTTTTTAATTATTTTTTCACTACACTGTCCCTATGATATGATATATATTCTCCACCACTCTCAAAAGAAATTTGTATTAAAGGTTTTGACTATTTGGTAAATACAATATTGACATAAACATACCTGAGAACAAGATATTGACATGCACTCCCCCACCCCTTTTATAATAGGTGAGGCATACAAAAAGTACAGGATAACATCCATTAAATTCATTTTTTTTGATAACTTATTTTTATATTTAGTTGTATTTATCATAAATAAAATAAACCATTCTTTATGTGAAAAAAATTGGATCATTTATTTTTTTTATTATTATTGTTTCAATTTTGTTTTTGAACAATATTAAAACCCACTGATAGCCTTACAATAATTACACAACATACTTAAATCCCAAATCTAATGTACAAAAAAAAACTATGTTCTTCACAAAACAAACAATACAATTTTAACAATTTTTTACACAAAAACACATACAAAACAAAAATAGAAATTTTTTTTTTTAAAGACGTAATAAATGAACATGTATAATGTGTCTGAAATATTTAGTTCCAAAATGTTTAATGCCTAACCTCTTTTTTTCATCATTCGAAAAATAATAATCACAATGAAACCGGTATCAAATTAATCAAAGTCACACAGCTCTTAATAAAGCTACAGACAAAATGGAAATTCTCATTAAAGAAGAACCAACCAATATTACAAAGGAATCTACTGCTGCATCCCTTATCAGACATTCTTAAATCAGCATAGAGATTCCCTGGCACTTTGTGAAATGGCCTGCCAAAGTAGAATAAAAAACATCTTCCATTTTAAGTATATCAAGTATTGGCCACACACTATGCCATTTCGAAAAATGGTCACAGTTCCAGTTTTGGCCGTAACATATACGTATATACTTAACCCAAATTATTCTTTGAAATCTGGCCACATTGATATCATCATTGACCAATGTTCCTAGACAAACTTACCCTTGGAGTGTTGTCTTGATTTACTGTCTGGTATGCTGACCATAACCACCCAAATAAATTCATACTGGTATCAAAATATATCTTTCTCCAATGAACATCAGATACTTATTAAAGTTGGGCAGACTCAGGGGCGCCCCAAAATAGCTTGAAATCCCAGACTGAGATTTGAACCAGAGACCCCTTCAGAAGTCAAGCCCTTTACCATTCACCTACCAGGCCCCCAGGTAGATTATAAAGTACATTAAAATTTTTTATACTGGTATCTTTCATGTACCGGTACCTTTCATGTACCGGTACTTAAAGTTGATGTGTTTTTTTTTATGTTTAAAGAGTGAACCTATAATAGAAGGAGTACCTGGTAAGGGAAAGAAAAAAAAGTGGTATATAGCTCCAATAGGTATCTGACGTTTGTTGAGGCAAGTAAAGGTGGTTGATCATTGTGCTGGCCAAATGATGCTCTTATTAAACACGGGCCACTTCACCATAGACAGCTGCCGCATAAGAGAAAACTAAATTTTATCATGGCCAAATTTTTAGTAGGCCCGCTAACATTTTTATTAACTCTTTCTCTTATAATCAAAGATAATTTAATTCTAGCACTGTAATCAGCATTCAAATTGAGAAAAGATGTTTATCATATGCAATGCAAAATAATAGAATGCAAAAAAGTTTTAATAGGTTGTATTAATTATGCTACCTTTTAGATTTTTTAGCGATGCCTTTTATTAACCCACAGAATGCATTTTCAGGATTAATTGTACCACCAAATGAATGCTTTTTGAAGGTTAAAGACAAAATTGGTCACTGGAAAGAAAATCAAGTATTATGTTTCAATGATGCATATCCTCATTCAGTTCATCACAAAGGACAAGAAGCCAGTGGTATGCGAGTTGTCTTTATGTTTGATATATGGCATCCTGATGTAACAGAATCTCAAAAACAAATTCTCAATTATGCTTTCAGTAATTAGGTAACCTTATTATAAATGTATACAATTAATGACTAACTAAAGTTTCTAGTTTTAATGCATAAGGATTCATAACACTTGATTATTCAATTCAATTCTCAACAACAAATAACACCAGCAAGATGCCAGCTTTTTGTGGAACCAACCATTAGTCATTGACTACACAATATTTTCAATAAGACTTAAATCATAACATTTAGCTGAAGATAATATTTCAAAGTTATTGTAAGTACCTGTATATTTGTACATTGTTGACTTATTACAACTTATCATTTTTTTTAATGATGATGTTAATGAATCTAGTGATAAAAGAATCAATATTCTTGGGGGGAGGGGGGGAACATTGTTTTTAATAAACATTTTGATTACCTAGTAGATATTTGCTGTTGTTTTTTTTTATGTGTGCAGTTAACAAGTGAGGTCATAAACAAATAGCAAATAAACAACTTTTGTGCTAGTAACTTATTTCCAGACTGTTTAAAGGAAAGCAAACATTAGCAATACCAGAGATGCCTACATGCCAAAATTGAAATGGTATTCCCAGACCTGGAAATGCTATTTTGAGGGGAAAATGCATTTTTTCCTAAATATCAAGAAATATACTCAGGAAAGACTAAAATTAAATCATTCAACCACATAACATACATGAAAGGCAGCTATCCTAAAGTTAACACAGCATAAAATTATATAAAAAGACAATTGTACATTTGTCAAAATATTTAAACTTTTAGTCTTTGTCTTGACTTTTCTAGAATATGTTAGAATGATAACGTTCTTGTCACTTTGCTATGATTTTATGATCATATTGCCTCTAGTGCATTCCACATTCCATAATAGCGGCAACAAAATTTCACTAAAAAAAGAATGGGAATATTTGTTACAAGTGAAATTAAACTTACACTAAATGTAATGGTTTGCTTAGCTGGATCAGTGACATCTAATTCTGTATTATTATTTTTTTATAGGCTATTTAGTTTGCTGAATAGCTGTTGAGATAAAGCTAGGTGTTTCTGATGCTTGAAATAGTTCTATAATATAAACTAGAATTAGAATTAGATCTATATCGAGATCTAAATGTAGAATAATCTAGATCTATTTTTATTTAGATATTAAATCTAAATCTAGATTGACGTAAATTCTATTATAGGTGCCTGACATCGTAAAATATTTCTAGCTCAAGTCTAGAGATGAATTAGAACTAATCAATCAATTCCCAATCAGTTTGAAGACTACATATAAACTGACACACTTTGCTATATTTTTTCCCCTTTCTTCCACTTCTATTCAACATGCCAAATGTTTTCAAAAAATTCTTAAGTGCTTTAAAAAAAAGAAACATTGTTTCTGTGATTGTTTTAAAGCCTGATCTGGATTATGTACATTAAATAGAAAAAATTTTCATCAAGATTCTCTATTTTCAATAAGACATTCCTGAGCTTCTGATACTATTTCAATTTTATGCTCCAGATTTGTGCCAGGAACACTAAATTATTTATGTAACTACTCTTGAACCACTGAGACATTATCTGGCATCAATTTCTACTTAGAAATATAATAAACACAATAGTGAATTAATAAAGAGAACTTTACAATAGAAAGACTGGACCAGTTACCACAACAACCCAACATAATCAGCACTCTTTTGTGCTAGTGTAGATCAACTTGAAAATAAACAGCACTCTTGAGGGGTCTCAAGTTTGAATTTTATTTAGGGATTTTAAGGCCTCCCCTAGTAAACATTTCAATATTTGCGAAAAAAAAAAAGTAATACAATATATTTCTTGGTAGATTTAATAATAGCCAATTTCGCATTGATGCACTGATTTATGTAATTTTTTTTTTTTTTTTGCTTTAGAGGGGAAAATGCATATTTTCTGATGCCAAACTGTACTCACGTATTTTCGTGTCCATTTGCGTACTAAATATGCAAGTTGCGTTCATGTAGGCAACTCTGCAATACTGGTGACAATTTAGAAAAATTGTCTTCTAAAATGAAATCAAGGTACAGCTATTAGACCCCACAAACTTTTGTCAAAAAATGCAAACTAAAGCTTTATGGACATATTACAAGGGCCTAAGGGCTCACATAAACCCTCCTACAGGGAACAAAACTAGGAAAAAGAGGCAGACAGATTAAGAGCTGGGAAGACAAAAGAATGCACAGGCTAACCATTGAAAAAGATTCTATCCAAGGCAAAACAGAGAGGAATGAAGAAAGACAGTTCACATCTTGTGTCATGCCCCAACAGATTAAGTGACAGGATGGCTGTCTAGTTGTGTGGACAGATTAAGTGACAGGATGGCTGTCTAGTGCGGTTTGCATGCTGGACTGTCATTAAGATTTATTCATGGCCCCGGGTTCAAACCCTGCCAGCTCCCATCCCATATTGGAGGTTTGGACTAGAAAGTAAATTATGTTCAACTCTAAAGGAACATGTAAAACATTTTACATACATACATTTTACAAACATCTTACAGGTGAAAACCATTGATAAATTAACTAAAAAAATAAAAATTTAAAATTTTCACAATTTCATTAAATCCATTTATTTCATCAGACCAAAAATTTCATTTGAAAAGAATAACATTAACAATAAAATCATTAATTGAAAAAAATCCTTACTTGATGTTTTTGGTTTGCTCCAACCATTAAAGCCATCAATAAACTGAAGCTAAAGCAGACTTAGGATTCAAATAATGAATGTTACACATTACATTGTTTACAACCAAAGGGTATATGAATGAGCTTTTATAACATTTAAAAACAAGCAATCATGCCACTGGCCAAGTAACAAACATGAATGACTAATTTTGTTGATCTGTTTTATCATTCAAGGAACAAATGGAAAAGAAAGCTAAACATACCAGTACAGATAAATTAAACTTGTATCCCATTCCACAAAAGTTGGACTTATTCCACAGTCTACAAGCTTTCAGAAATATTGGAAAATCTTTTATGCATTGTTATTATCATAATCTTTATACAATATTTACATAATTAAGAATGATTTATTTTTTTTTTTTTTTAGATTTTTTTAAAAATACAAATTTATACACTTTTTCCCCCTAGAAAAGTTATTCTCACTACTATTTAAGAACAAAAATACTAAAGTATCCATGATTCATACAGATATATAAAATTGATCTAAAAGGAATTCAAAAATTAGCTTTACTAAATCACTGATGTGATCAACTTATTAGAAGTTGAACTGAACACAATTTGTCAAAGCAGAAGTCAACCAACAAGTAATGTATGACATGTTCATGAACATTTCTCTCAATTTAGAAATTGACCACTCAACTATAGTTGGATACAAGATAGGTAGCCTAAGACTTTTTTATTTAAATTTAATCTTCACTTGTTAACAGACTAGCAACAGACTCTGCGACTTGTGATCTTTAATAGTGCAACAACTGAAAGTAGAAAATTTACTATACAGGTAAGTGGAAGACTACCTGCTTTGACTTTTATTCCACCAAGCTTCTAGTTTATATAATTATAAATACCATACAGTTCTTTTTGGTAAAAACAAATATTTCAAAACCCAAGAGCTTATTTACTCTGCTATTTTTGTTCTACTGGATTTTCTTACCGTGTTTCCATTTTTTTTTAAATAATAAAATAAATGTTACCGTACTGGAAGCATCACTTTTTCACAAGGAAGTTTAAAGAAAATCTCAAAGATTTATGTTCCTTAAAGTCCAATCCAAAAACACATGTTGGATGGCCAACAACACTGAAGTCTATATACCCGGTATTTCAATATTTCTATCACAACTGCATATCATCATCATCTATAGTTTCAAACATACTGAAGCTTTTTGAAATTTGATTAAAACTGTTGTCAGGTGGCGATGACAATGGACTAAATGAAGGAGGCAATGATGTTGAGACACTAGCAGTACTCTGAAAGTTAGTACCAATACAAGACTGGGAAACTGAAGCAGGACTTGCGTTGAACAAGAATGTTTCTGGAATGGTTCCCATACCAGCCTTGACAGTAAAAGAGCACCCATCTGCTTGTCTTGCTGAGGTGCCCAATGTCTGACTATTTGTTAATGTAGTTGTTGTGGATGAGGAGGAAGTTTTGGTTTGACTTTCTTCTTTAGTGACCTCCCTTACAAGTTCACCTGGAGACTTCCAAAGAACTATTTGCATACAAGGTTTGGTGCTGACAGAAAACACAAAAATAGCAGTAGATTAGGCAACAACATTCACACAGTTTTTAATAGTACATTGTGCACTGGGGGGATATTGGTCATGTCCCAATCTCTTGAAATGTTCCATACTAATGACTTAAGTCACTCAGTTTCTTTTTACCGTTGCTAACTCAACTTAGTTTTTTTTTAGTGTTGCTAGTTTATTAAACCAAGTGTCTTTGAATCTTTATAATTAAGCTTCTTTGAAAGTTGCAAATTAATTTTACCAAATTAGCATAGATTTGCTATAAAAACTGCTATTTAAGTCAATAGTGAACGATGTGTATACAGAGCTATTTACAATTAATTCATTGGGCTGCATAAGATGATGTCCAAACTACAGTAGACAATTTGCAAGATTGTTCAAATATACACAAGTTTAAAAAATAATAAAGCCTACTTTCATATTGCATCATATAAATATTTCAATCTTAAACATAATTGTTTTTAATATCATCTTTCAAAATTTAAAGTGTACTAGAAATAAAATGGTTATTTTATGAACAATAAGATCATAAAACAAAGGACTTACATATCCTCCATTATTTTCCGGGGTAAAATAGGAGATGATTGTCTTTTTGTTGATTCTAAAATCCCATCTACAATAGTAAGTCTTGGTCCATCTTGTTCCATATTATTAGTATGACCTAGATTTCCATCAAAATCTTCATCTAACTCAACCTCTAACCTTTAAAAAGAAAAGGAAGATGTACCAGTTCTCACACAACATGTTGCACATATAAATGTAAAGTTGCAAGAATTACAAAACAGCCAAATAAGTCTTATATTGAAAAATATTTACAAATACGCAAACACGATATAATTACAAAGTTTTTAAAAAACAAACAAGAAAAAATATACATATAATATTTCTAGGACATTCATCTGTCAAAACAAGACCCATGTATTTTAATTTATAAATTACAAAAGCCAAACACTTTATTTCCCTTTTAATCAATGTATCGTATTTAACCTGGATACACATCTATGCCAAACAAACTACAAAAAAAAAAAAAAAATCATACAACCCACACCTTTATATACCCCATGTGCAAAGCATGACTTGCAGTAAACTACAAGTAAATTAAGTTGTAGCTCATCAGACTTCTTCTGTCCCTTGAGATGTAATCATACTCCAATTTTGTTTTAAACATTAATTATAAGACATTAGTTAGGCCAGGTTCACATCTAAATTCACAACTTTCATCTATCCCTTTGGTCTGCTGGATCACTGGAGTACCACACAATATCCATCAACCTTCATTCTCCATTCTTCCCTGTCTTTTGTCCTTGATAAAATTTCATTCTAATGTTCTTTCTGCAATTATTGAAACCTGCCTTTTTACCTGCCTGGTTGGACCACTTTGGGGCCGATTTTGAGTTTGTGTCTCCACACAAACTGTCTTATAACCTTGTTTATTTTTCTTCTACTTTCCATTCTAGGATTAAGTTGAAGTTTTGCATAATTATTCCTAGTTGATACATGAATCAATCAAACAAAATTAACCAATTAGTTGATCAATAAATGGTAATTAATTGTTCTTATACAGAAAAAGGTAGCTTTTCCCTACATAATTGAGATAATTGGCAGTGATATTGAGGTTCTTCCCCTTAAATAAGCTTTGTTTCATTTAAAAAAAAAATAGATTTTTAAAATATTTTGCTTGTTAACCAAATGACTTTGGGAAATATATTTATTAGAACATGACCTTCTGTGTACCAATTACACTGTATGATTTATGTAATTATTGTTGCTCTTCTGTAAATTATATTATTATGTATTAAATGATAACATTCCTGCACAAAATAATCACCAATTCACCTCCTTTGTCATTCTCTAAGGACAATGTGGTAATTAACCTTTTGCAAATATTACTTCTTAAACAATGTAAATTAACAACTGCAGTAAGATGACTGATGTAAGTTCTACTTGACATTTTACTCTAATTCAATGTTCTGCATGGTACATCTACAGTTAATACCGTGGTAGAACCTGGACAGATCTTGAAAAGGTTTTAACAATTTTCCTAGAAAATTGGCAGTTAATGTTTATCATTTGGAAAAGCCTTACTAGCTTATCGGGAACACTGCGAAAACTTTAGCTTTATCATTATAATTTTTCAAATTATAAAAGAAATAAAATTTAACTAGAAAATATCTATCTTCAACTGAAAGTTTAATGTCTATGTAACAGCAATGTATGCACTCACCTATTTTCAATTTCTCTAAATCTCTGCCAGGCACTAGCATCACTCTGACATTGACTTTCCCTTGAGCCAAAAAAGACTTGAACATTTGTATTGTCCCCTGCCTCTGATGGAGGAGTTAAGCCAGACTGATCTTGTGAAGTTATAGTCATGTGAGCAAACTGATCAGCACAAAGATACACCTTTGATAATGGTGCCCTGTGAATATTGTGAACATATTTGGTTACATTAATAATAAAAAGAAATTGACTTCATTTCTACACTGCTGAAAACATTACTTACTCATCTGGCAAATCCAGTGCTTTCCTTTTTGGACATTTAACTGCTACTGGTACATTGACACTCTGTGGTAGTTCTGGGCTACAAAAAATACTAGAGATTAAATATTGTAATCAACTAAGTGTGTTCAAATTCAAATATATAATGAAATAGTAGTACTGTGAACTTTTAAAAATCTGCCAACACTGATAGATACATATTTTTCTGCCTAATTGATCCAATAGACACAAAATTTGGAGATCAACAAATTATTTTTTTTAAATCAACCAGCTAATAAAATAATTCTTTTATTGTTTCTACTGGACTAGCTTTAGTGAGCCTCTAGATTTTTTGATTTCTTTAAAAAAAAAATAGCTTGCATACCAATCCATTTTTTTTCTTTGAAAAATTATAAATGTTGAGTCTTACTTTCTTTTTTCTGGATAACTCAACTGTAGTGAACCTCTTTTTTTTTTTATTCCACTTACAAGTTAACTGTAATCAACATTCTCAATTTGATAGCCTTTTATCTTCTCCTATGTATCCTAAATTCAGTGATACTATGTATCCTAAATTCAGTGATACTAACTTGTCATTCTCTTATTCCTAAATCAACAAGAAGAATAAAAGTACACTCACAAAGCAGGTACTGGAACACCTGTAAAAACAGTAGTTGTTCCTGCTCCTCTAAAATTGACCACATCAGCCCATGGCATAGTTACTGGAATTGAATGTTGCCAAGATGTACCCACTCCAGGGGCACTCATGTTACTTATTGGACTAGTTGTCTGTTAAATAAACTAAGCAATGAGTGCTGAGAAAAATGTGTTCATTTCTATATATTTTCTATTACAGAAGAACTTTTAACCTGATTATAAGAGTATAAATGACATTGCTAGTTTAACCATTAAAATTTTTTATAGCTAATTTAACATTTTACAAGTATGAGACAAAAAATGTGTTGCATCAGACAGAAAGGATAATGCTAGCTATTCAGAGGCTATTTTAAAAAGTTACAAAACAATCATGATGTTGACTGCCCATTTACTCTGCATGTCCTGACACTTTCAAAGAAGCAAAAATTCC
>JADKLZ010003044.1:12233271-12244650 GCA_021533235.1 Biomphalaria straminea
CCTAGGTGACTAGTTAGTAGTAAAACTTTTTAAAACAATGCTCTGATTAAAAAGCCTACTCACCTGAATGCTGGGTCTATGTGTAGCTAATGTAATACCTTGTGTTGGTGAAGTAAAAGTAAAACTATTCTGAGATAAGACAGGACTGCGATGTACTGATGAAAAGTTGTTAAAAACGGTAGCAGCCATTTCTTGGTGGGAAAAAAACAAAACATGCAAAATATACAGATTATATTATACTTAAATTTAAAAAAATCAAAAACATATAAATGAATCAGACTGATTTGATAAGTCTTTATAAATTTAAAGCAATGAGAACTATGTTTAAATAATCTTTTCTTGGTTATTTAATAAATATTTAGGGATAAATTTCAGAATCATTGCTGGCAATGTGCATAGTCGTAGAAGCATGCCTTCATTCCTAGAAACAGAAAAATAAGTCAAGTTTTAAAGAGGGAAAAACAATTTCTAGTCCTTTCTTTGTCAAATATTTGTTCTGTTAGCTTTCTAAGCAGCACAACAGATACTTTAAACATACTGGGAATCAATTCATTCAAAGTCTCCTCACTAAAAACAATTACTTTAACAGTGATCATAAATAAATAAGTAGTATCATGTAAGCAAATTACTAATTAATAAATAATGAATGTTATTACCATTGTACAAACCAGGAAGATAGTTATTATTGTTGAATTCACTGTAATTGGCCATTTAATACAACATGACAACAGGATTAGCCCTATGGTATATAAAGAAATAATTGTAACTTAAATGTCTTATTTTAATATTATCTGATTACAAGTTTTATCATATAATAATATTTTATGAAAATGATTAAAGTACACATACTTCAAGTTACTAGTTACAAATGATGCTATTGCAATAATTTTATAAAATAATACTTTAAATATATATACTAGTCGACTGGTGGCGTAGCATACGCCGGTATTTTGCAGGGCCAACCTTAGGCCACTGCAACGTATGCAACCGCAGTGGGTCCCGCACTTTTATAGGACCCACGCTAATTTTAAGTGTATAAAGTATTAATTAAACCATTTTGTAACTTATAACAGATTTTCCACGGCCTCCTGTCAATTTAACAGGAGGTCCTGGAAATCTCCTCAAATTGCAAAATATATGAAAAAGTCATGGAAATATCCAGAAATTATTAAAATCTTTTGAAAACCCATACAAATCTCCTGAACTATATAGACAAAAATTGTCTTTTTTTTTTCGCCTCTTAAATTACGTAGGATAACTCCCTCCGTCCGAGTTGCAAAAATAAAAGAGTGATCTTTCCATTGTGTCCAAACTTTTGAGCATGCTCTGTGGCCTCGATAGTAATGTTACTACAGAGTAGATTACTCTACTCATCCCCTTTTTTAAGATAGAAATAAAAAAAAAGAATGATATTGCAACAGTCCGGCCCTGATATTTTGTGACTAAGCCCCCCCCCCCTGTTTTCTCGTGGACTATCTGCAGAGTGATCTTTCCTTTACTTCTTCTCACTTAAACTGTTGAGGGAAGAAGAGAATTATATACTGGTATATAGGGTTCCGGTCATTTCATCTCCTGTCCTTTTCATCATCTGATCATTTTATCAAACAAATAGTAATCGTGGAAATCATGAATAAAGCAATATTTTATTAATTTATTTTTATTTACATGACAAAAAGTGTCAAATGTTAGATAAGAATCAAATTTAATGATACTGGAAACCATAAAAATGTAACATTTATAGATATAAAGGTCATTCCAAATTATTTTTCTATATCCCACCAGAATAACAAGATAGATAAGCTATTGTAAGTACAGAAGACGATCCATCGATTCATATTGCTCAACAATGTTTGTAATTCTCTTTGCCTATAACACACTGTACAACTTTAATTTTTAAAAGAAATTAAAGCAAAACGTATATAGGCAACATGATATGCTATTGATCGGTGAAGTGAGCCTTTATTAGAAAAAAATAAAACCTTATTTCAAGGCTACAAATGACTTAGGAAAATAAAATAAAAGGAAAGATAGTCGTCAGGAGTTATCAGCGGCATGATCATTAGTATTCTAATCGTTCTCTCTTAAATGATTTCCACTACTTCAACAACACATTGGCCTTTGATGCTAACCTATCAGCGGCATGGTCATAACGATTCTAATTGTTCTTATCTTTCAAAGATTTCCCCTACTTCCACCACACCTTGGCCTTTGATTATTACGTCAAGCTCAGGATAATACTATAATATTACATCCCCCACATTCATTAGAAGCACTACAGGCAAGTACCTACCCAGATTTACAATATATTATATTTCTCTTCAAGAATGTAAAGTGGAAGGGAAACACTATAAACGCATTAATAACTTTTAAAAAATATCAAAAAGCATTCTTCAAAATCATATTTATATATTAGATAAAATTAGGGCTTAAAATCAAATTCTTTTCAGCACAATTAAACAATGAATTAAAAAAAAATGAAAAGACCAGGGATTAAGTGACCAGGGATTAAGTGACAGGGGATCAAATGATATATATATAGATATATTACATATATTGTTTGTTCTCTTTTCTAATAGTACCGGTAATATGTATTTCAACAAGACCTCAAAAAAACAAAAAAATGAGTCTAAAAGAAAAAAAAAATGCATCTTAATTTTTTTTTAAAACTATTGTACACAAATACTAATTCTTAATTTTTATTTAATGAAGTTCTGAAGGTGTAAGAATTTTGAAAGCATATCTACATCAAGAATATGTGATTATAGGTAAATTGGAGCTCTAAATAAGATCTATGCAAAGTCTCTGGATAGGTTGGAATTTTCAATCAAAGCTACCCAGAGAAATATATCTTGTTTTCCTAACTTCATGCATCAATACAGCTTTTGTAAGACCCCCTTAAATATAAAGCCAGTCCTCTGTGTAAATATAGTAAATATGATTCATTCACATAGAATTATGTGGTTTATTACACTAAAAAAGACATAGTATGGGACATGTCATCAATCAATTTTAAAAACTGAAAATTGAAATACTGTCTTTATTTTATTAGAAAAAATTGTCTGCACAATGTGAAATATTTAATGATTTTGCCTTTTTCACAGATCTTCTATCTAATGAACAGATTAAATGCTTTGATACGAGAAAGAAACAATTATTTATTATTGATATGTGTCAGGCTCATTAAAAGTTTCAAGAAAATTTTTTTTCTATTTTACAATAAGCTAGAAATAAAGCTTTAATTAAACTTTATCTGATATTCATCTCAAACAATTATTTTTGAATGTTTAAAATTACAATAGCTAGTTGAAATCTAGTTTTTAAAATATAATTTCTTATGTCAAGAAAATCTGTGCAATGTTTTTTTTTTAAATAATGAGGCTTTGAAAAAATTCATCATTCAACCTGAATCCACAATTGAAGGCGCTTCTTAGAATTAAAATATCTTTATCTGTAAAAGCCTAAAACTTATAATTTTTAAATTAATATAGACTATCTCGGTAATTATGCCACTTTAATATTGGTGCATCACAAGCGGTATATTGTATATTACTGAGCATCATAAAATCGTCCCGTCAATGCATTGTTTCAGCATTGGAGGAGAGGGGGGAACATGTAGTGAAATTAATCTAAATCTATAATAGTTTCTACATATATATCTAGATCTAGAAAGACTAGATCTAAACCATATTATATTTTATAATTAATCATCTAAATCAGTGATTCTTAAAGTGGTACATATGGACCCCCAGGGGTCCACGAGGACTTCCAGGGGATCCACGAAAGTGAAAAAAAAGAATTGGGGGTCCGTGACATGCAAATGGGGGTCCACGAGAGTGGATCTCATTTAAGAAGGAATTGAGTTTAAAATAAATCTCACACTAAAGATCACCTATTATATCATACAAATATACATTATTTATACTTTATTATAGCTAGGCCATTACATTTTTGTTACATTATTATAATGAAAAACATATTTTAAATTTTAATACCTCATTTAAATAGCTTAATTTGGTTTATCCATGATAAAGTTGAGAAAAGATCTATAATTGACAAAATATATTGCTTTCAAATTTTAAGGAAAATATAATGGTTGGCTGTATCTTTAAATATCTTACAAAATTATGAAAATGACATACAATTGGCAAAAAAATGAATGATTTAGCCAGCCGCTGAAGTTTTTAAAACTATTTTGTACACAAACCTGTATCTGATATTTGCTAAGAATTCTTCTAGGCAACAAATAGTTCAAAGGTCTATATATGAACCGAGTTGTGCCTCTAATGAAGCATTTTTTAGGAACATGTTCATTTATTTATGGATAAAACAAAATTCACGACAAAATTTCTTTTTGTGAAAACTGATAATTGACAATAAAGTCGAATACACATTTGATGTTTTGAAGGAATCATTCGAAGAAAAAGCAAACCCTGTAACTATTATATCAGTAGCAGCAAATGGAGCACCTCTCATGGTTGGGTCCTACTACGGATAGTGTACCTGGGAGTTACTAATACACCAAGTAACTAAAAAGTAGTAGATCTAGATTGCAGGAATATCTTCAATTTGTTATCAACGCAGTTATGAGAAGCTAAATACGCAATTACTTGCTCAAATGTGAAGAGAAAATGACAAGAACATTCATCAGTTGAATCACAAAGCACCAGGAAAGGACCAAATTACAGCAGAACTATTTCTCAGCACAAAGGAGTGCGTGATGTAGGTGTGAAAAATTGATATATTTAATTTTATAACTATATTTGCATAGTGTAGTTTTGTCTAGTTATAAATTTAACAAAAAAGAAATGTAGACTGTACAACGTTAAATATTTGAAATTGAACTACGAATCATTTCTTCCTTGTCAAAAAAGAGAACGTTAAATCTTCTCATTATGATGTATAGTTCTGACGGTGGTCCTATCGGTATAGTTTATAACAGGTGTCATCTTTCTTGTATATCGAATGAGAGCTTGTCCATTTCTCGTTTTTACAATTCACTATTAGTTTCTTCATTTCTTCCGGATAGAGAGCAATGCTCAAGTGTGTATTTGTTTTGTCACATTTGGCAAGTGTGTCAGCCTTCTATTTCCTTCTATTTAAACATTGGAGAACAGTGTTATTTTTGTTGTTGTTGAGCTTTACACACAATATGTTGTTTAAAAAATATTTTGGGTGTTCCTTAAGATTCTGTAGATAATTACATCCTAGCACAAACTTTCCTACGGGAGATGCGAGCAGGCAAGGTGACCACCAAACGTCAGTCCAGGCATCAGAGTTTGTCAAGCTTTGAAGGACTATTTTTATATTAGTCAAGAAAAAAAATTTAACTGTTTGGTGAACTTTGCTAATTCGCTAGCCTGATAGCCGTTAGCTCCAGTGCTCCTATTTTTTTTCTGTGATTGTCATTGATCTCATTAGTTATAATGATCTTAATTTTTAAATTATTTTTTCTCCATCGGGCCATTGAATGAGTATTCCAGCTCCTTCGTTTCTGCTGGCTTTCTGAGAACAATCCATGAAAACTCTGTTAGGGCAATAGTAATGTAGTAGAGTTCACTAATTGCTTGAGCTCTGTTGGAATATAGCTAAATATTTCCTTCTTCTAATGTAAGTCTTTGCAAATGGCATATTTCTGTAAACAAAATATTTCTTTATACAGCTGGCCGAGTCAGCCTTGTCTGATAATGATTTATTTTTTTATTCAAATTATTATGGCTCAAGAAATCCACAAAAAAACAGTTCTTTGTGAAACCTTTTACTAAAACAACAAATCTCTTAAATTTCAATTTTGCTTAATTAATAAATTTATTGTAAAAAAATGAATTCAACTTAAAATGTAGTTTTAAATTACTTTTTCACTCCTCGTGTCACTAGTTGGAAATTATTTAAACAAAATGTGTAATTTGAAATGATGAATTTTCTAAAAATTCAATATAACTTAAACAGGGGGTCCAAGGAAAACCAGAAAATATGTTAAGGGGTCCACGAGACAAAAAAGTTTGGGAACCACTGATCTAAATGCTTAGATTAGACATAGATTGATGTCTACATCTAGGACTAGACCTAGAAAGTCTCTAGTATAGTTAGAGCGTCTTAGCATGAAATCATTAATATTTCACTACTTTAGCAATTGTTGTGTAGTCTGTGTAGATTTAGATCTAGCTAATAATCTGATAGACTGATCAGATCGGTAAAATCATGATTCTAGATTAGGGGTCTCAAACATGCGGCACGTGAGCCATGAAGCTGTTTTGTGCAGCCCGCTGCCACACCCGGGAAATAAAAAAAAATTAGATAAAATTTACAATATAAATTGTTGAAGAGCTATTGGACTTACTACCCATGAAATGACTGGACGCGACATGTTTCAAGAACTGGAAGCTTGTATTGACAGGTGTGGGCTACCGTGAGAAAAACTTGTTTCAGTGGTTACGGACGGTGCACCAGTAATGTGTTCAGAGAAGGCTGGTGTTGTTGGATTAATGGTAGAGAAACGGAATTAGCTCAGCTTGGCGGGGCCTTTTGCAGCCATACACTGCAATCTGCACCAAGAAGCACTTTGTGGCAAAAGTCTACAAATGAAGAACGTGATGGATGTTGTTGTGAAGACGGTGAACTTCATACATGCACTGAGTATCAACCACAGACAGTTTGTGTCATTTCTAGCTGATTTAGAAACGGAAGTCAGATAGTTGAATTGTGGAAGAAAAGTGCTGCAGAGATATTCTGAACTGAGACGGGAAATAGCATTGTTTATGGCAATGAAAGACAAAGATTTATACTTGAGCTCAGTGACCCAATGCCAATGTTTTTGGTTGGATCTTGCTTTTCTTACTGATATGCAACATCTCAATGTAGTCAATTCACAACTACAGAGCACAAAGCAGCTGATTATCGTGATGTTTGACCGCATCAAATCATTTAGATGCAAGATGACTTTGTGGGTCACTCAGTTGGCAGATAGAAACCTGGCTCATTTCTCTTTTCTACAGAGCATAACGGTTGAACCACAGCGCCTGAAAGACTATGTAGACATCCTTTCCAGACTACTGGAAGATTTTGAACACCGCTTTCATCAATTCAATGCTCTCGAACCACAGTTTTTCCTTGTTGCCACTCCTTTCGCATTTGACGTGAAAAACGTTCCAGAGGAAGTCCAGATGGAACTACTGGACCTGCAGTGTGACACTCTTCTGAAGCAAAAATACGCTGATGTTGGTGTTCCAGATTTCTCCCGGTTTCTTTTCAGAGAGAAATTTCCAAACTTATTCTGCGCAGCTGCTAGAATTCTAGCGATGTTTGGGAGTATGTATGTTTGCTAACAGTTTTCTCCAGAATAAAGATCAACAAAAAAGCATTACGATCAAGACTGACTGATGAGCATCTGAGAGCAACCTTGCAGCTTGCCAGTACACACGACTTCAGGCCTAACGTCAATGGTCTAGTCTCTGCCAAACGCTCTCACCTGAATGACAGAAACATAAGTGTTGAGCCATCTGCAGTAGGCCTAGTAATTTTAAATAGTTTTTTTTTTTTTTGGGAGGGGGGAACTACAGTTTCTGCTTTTTATTAGTGACAGAGACAATGTCAACTTATTTTAGTAAACTAAACTGCCGGTGCATGTCATAAACTACACTTAATGTAATTAATAATTATAAAAACTATTTTAGCATTCGACTGCAGTGACAGTAGTGTTCGCAAAATTTATTGAAAAAACATTTTCTCTTACGGCCCGCTGACTGGTTGTTACTTTCCACAGCGGCCCACATGCTAAAATGAGTTTGAGACCCCTGTTCTAGATGGAATCCTGTATATTTCTTCTATTAAACTATTGTTAAGTCTAGCTCAGGGGCAGACTGGGTGTAATGATCAACCCTGGCATTCTATACAATCTGGCCCACAAATTGTATATCATATGATAGACATGTATCCAATTCTAGGTCTACCTGTCCTCCAAATCATTCTGTTAAGTTTGATAATGTAACTGAACGCAAGCATACTATGAAACTCTATCTTTCTATTGCTTTTTAATCGTTGTTTAGGCTCTAAAAGGATGAAGCCTACTAGTATATCTACTGATGTAGGCTATTACATTTTTTCTGAAAATGTTTTTGAATTAATGAGTACTACATTGAAGAGTCTGTAAAAGATTTTTTATTTAAACATGACACATAGTTTCAGAGGGTCCCTTTTACAAGAGATAATACAACTTTAGACAAATAAATGTAATACATTATATAGTGGCATTAATTAAGCCCTTTAAGTGGCCCTATCAGCCCATTTGGCATGTGCCCAAATGCCCATATAGCCAGTACGCCCCGGTCTAGCTAGATCTAGATCTACCAATCACCAGAAACTGACAGTTTTTTATAGATCTACATCAGATCTAGATTATTCTAGTCATTCTAGATCTAGAATCATCATAGGTGCGGATATACAGCTGCCAAATAATCAACCTGAAAAACTAGGAGCCTTTGATGGGAATTTTTCTCTTAGAATCTACATCTTCTACTCTAGACTCTAGTTGGATCTAATTTATAAATAATGGTCATAATTCTAACTAAAGTTCAAATTCTAAGTCTAAATTTATTCTAAGAATATTAAAAGATCTACTCTACTATCTACTAGAGTCTAGTCTGAACAATCTATTTCTAGACTACTCTACTACTCTACTCTTCTCTTGTCTTTACTTTCTAGGTCTAGACAAAATATTCACACATATTCGCTTTATTTACTTCTAACATTATTAATTTTGTTTAATTGTTTCTAATACACTAAAGTCTAAGTCTATACTATATCAGTGACTATATTTTAGAGTCTAGATCTAGAGTAATCTATTAGATTCTAGACTCACCACTAGACTAGATCTAAATAGTAGGTCTAGAACTCTAGATCTTCTAGACTCTAGTATCTAGATTAATAATTAATAAATGTTGTAGACTAGAATTAGATCTATTGACTTAAATGGCTATATACTAGATTTAACTAGATCTATAACTTTAACACTCATTAAGTTAAAGTAAAGACTGTAAAGAGCAGACAATGTCACAATCTCATGTCCATGATCTGGAAGTTTCCACTCACCCACTCACACTGGCACTTGGCCTTGGCAAGAATAAGATGAAGACTGAAGAGATTTAGATATGATGATATCAGACAGAGAACTGAGAGATAGATCTAGAATCTAGACTGTCTAGACTAGTCTAGAGTAGATATCAAAATTATCTCTTTACGACTTTACTCTTAATTAATAAAATAATTAACTTAAAATTAACTCTTTTATAGTTTTAAATATAATCTAGATAGATCTATACTAGGTAACTAGGTCTAGATCTATATTTATATAGGTCTAGATATCTAAGAATATGATCTATCAGATTTTATCACTGATTTAGATCATTCACTGAGCTGATACTTTTAGTTTGTAAACTTTTGTCGACCAAGCAAAGATTAAAGAATGACGATCGAGAATTTTCTTCTCTCCATTGCCATTTTTAGTAGATCTACTTACTACTAAACCAGGATACCAAAAACACCGATCTACTAATCAAAATTTTTAGATCTAGATGTATAGTCTAGATGTCTACCTGTAAATTCTAGTATAAAGTAGGGCATAGGTAGATCTACACAATATTCTAGACTCAATATAAACCTTGCTTACCATTTTAAAATTGTTTGCGTGTTGGAATCGTTTAGTGTTGCAGTAAACTACAGTAGGATAAAAATAGAATGTTTAATTTAGATCTAGGTCAGTCTCCCAGATGGCAAAGGCTATAAGTATAATGGGAGGGTAAGGGAGGCTCAAAATTTAATTTAGACTATATAGACGTCTAGGGTCTATATATATCTAGATATCTATACTATTAACATAGTATATAATCTATAGTTCTATTCTCTGCCTTGTGTCTATAATATTCAATGCAGAGGAATTACAATATTTTTAGAGAAATAAGATCTACATCTATAGTGTTAATAACATTTTTACATATATTATAACTAAAGAAAACCAAAATATGCATTCATACCAATTTAAATTCACCCATTATTTATAACATGTTCTCTCTCTCTCTCTCTCTCTCTCTCTCTCACACACACACACACACACTCTGCGCCTAAAGTATATGGCCTTATCACCCCCCTTTTTTTTAATAGAAACGCCCCCCCCCCCCTTTCCACATACTTTTTTAGCCTCTAAATTAGTGTACCTGTTTCTTTACAATGTTTATAAGTCCTATTATATTTCTCTTGATCATCCCCTTCTCAATCTACCTTTCTCTCTCTCTCTCTCTTCTCTCTCTCCGGAACACCCTTTTATTTTTAACGTGCGCATTGCGTAATTTCTCCGACATAGACTTTTGACTTGCTGTGGAAAGACTCGCTTTATATCGCCACTCCCCAACATACACGCGCACATATGCACTTTGTATTATTATATGAATACCCCCTGCCCGATCTCCGAAATACAACAAAAAATCTGACTTTTCTTCGGCTTCTGAATTCATAATTTAATCTACTATATATATATAGACTCTATAGTAAAAAATAAAAGTAAAGTTCCCCTTTCAGACTTTGTGGTCTATAGGGCAGATGATGTAAAGGTCATCTGATTCTGTGGCCTACGGTTAACGAGGGTGTCATGTGGCCAGCACAACGACCAACCGCCTTTACTTTTCCCCAACTTATGTCAGGTACCCATTAGAGCTGGGTGGACTCAGAGGCGCCCAAGGATCCAGAAAATAAAAATCCCAGTCTTCATCGGGATTCGAACCCGGGACCCCCGGTTCAGAAGCCAAGCGCTTTACCGCTCAGCCACTGCGCCTCCAGACTCTATAGGCCTACGCGAAAATACCACTGACTGACTCATTAGGCCTATCACGAAATGCTGTCGTACGTATCCGCGTCAAATTTCGTACACAGTTTCTTTTTACCTCCTAGGTGCTCACTAAGAACGTTTTTTGACAGATTCGCAAACTGACGTGAATCGTGAAGTAGGCCTAATAGCTGGGCACTGGGCAGTGTGTTATAATGCCTCCGTCTTTCTTTCCAAAACATTAGCTGAAACATTCACATTTCTCTCACTCAATCTCTCTCACACATCTTTGTCCCCTATCATGCAAGTCGCGACATTCTGCGAGAATGTGGTCTTCGCATTCTTTGCAATGGCAACATTGTGTGTCGTACTTTTCTCTGAAAAACTAGTCTAAATAGTAAATACTAGATAGTAGATCTAGATCTATATAGGTCTGTGATCTAGGTTTTATAGATCCATATTTACTCTGTTTTATAGGCTAGTGAATCGTATAAATGTGTATACTTCCGTTTCCAGTTGCTTTGTCATTTCTAAAACAAGCCAGTGTCCATTGATGATTGAATTTTGAA
>JADKLZ010003044.1:12269514-12291788 GCA_021533235.1 Biomphalaria straminea
CAGTATGTTTCTTCCATACTTTATTTTCCTTCAAACCATCTTCTTTTTCCTTACATTTTATTTCTTCTTTGAGAAATATGGTCTATCTGAGCTCAAGGAGGAACACTTAATAGTACAAGACATTGACTTAATGTTTACAAGACCAAGAAGAGCTTAACCTCAACAGGATATAAAAATAACTTTACTTGAAGACTAACTTACAAGAAGACAATTTCAAAGAAAACCTTACTTGCAATGACTGTGAAAGTTTGACAAAGTCTCTCTGCACTGCTTCACTGTTGTCTAAATCTACTTGCAAAGCTTGAACTTTATTTTTCAAAATATGGTTTTCTGATTCTAGTTTAGACTGTAAAATTAAATGCATTCATTAAACCCTGTTTATTTCATAAACAATAAGTATGTTACCTAAAATGTTATATACTAGTCATGTTAACATACATATGCTTTTTAAGATGTTTTACAATATGTATTATAAGTATAATCATTAGAGTCTATTATTCACTAAATGGTTTAAGGGCATCTCAAAATTGTAATGTGGCGAACAACTGACTTGTCTTTAAAATTAAAAGCTATTACCTTTCTTTTATCCATTTCTTCTAATCTTTCCTGCATCTTTGAAATGAGTTGCTTGGACTTTGCTTGTATAGTTTTTAATGAGTTCTCTGATTCTTGAAGTTTGGTCTGCACTTCAGATTTAGAAGCTGTTTCTTTTTCAAATTCTTTGCGCAGTATTTCAAGTTCACCTGGTAGAGGAGGTGTCAATAAAACCAAATATTTGCTTCAATTAAATCCTTCATTGGTTCATTGGTCAACTGTATAAATGTTTGTCTCATACAGCTCCAGATTTGTTTAAATAAGAGCAAAAACAAAAGTAGAATAAAAGAGGCTATTCTATTGAACCCATTGGAATACTTATACATTCTACTTAGCAAGTAAGATGGCCATAGTTTTTTTGTTTTTATTTCACACAACAGATAAACAGTTCAACTGTACTGAAAACTGTGAATGAACATACCAACTTTAGCTTGCAGAGCACTGATTTCTTGAGTCAATGTTTCCTCTAGAGTACATTTCTCTTGTTGCTCTCCCATGACCTGAGATTTCAAAAAGACTATTTCACTCCGCATTGTTTCTTCTGTATGCTCTTTAGCTACTTTGGCTGAGATAATTTCCTCTCTGTATTTTAATAAGAGTAACTGCATATCCTAAAGAGATCAAAATAAGACATAAATTCTCTATTAACTACTCATTTCATTAGTAAATACAATATGTAAAAATCTATTTAAATAACATATTTTCACAATTTTTTTAAGATTCTTTTTTCTTGTCAACAGACAGGAGGCTCACTGTTTATTCATTTATTTCAGATTTAATAACAGTTCAAAGATTATAATATTCATAAATATTTTATTTTCCTTATGATACAAAGAGTTTTTTGTATATTCAATGACTAAGAATTTTTTTCTTTAAGAATTTTTCAGAATGTTATTAACCTTCTAAATTTAAACAAAAAAAAAAGCTGTGCACATATACATTTATTGGTTGAATTGGATCATGGTTGAATTTAAAATCAATAAAGTAAAAACAGCTGGTATCATTTAGATCTTAAAAGAGTTACCTCTAGATTGTTGGGTAGATTTATGTCTTCATTCTGTAACTGTTGAGCTGTCTTTGAATATTTATCCACAAGACTATCATTTTCTTCTTGAAGTTTGATCAGCTGAAACAGACAAGTTTTGGGTGGAATTTAAACAGCAATGTATAAGATATATTTAAAACTGTGTATGTGTTACAAAAAAAAAGAACACTACTAAGATAGTCACCTCATTTTGTGCTTCCTGTCTACCATCAACCAGAGTTTTCTAGAAATAAAGAATTTAAATTACAATGAAAACATGTCATCTGTTATGTCTTGTTATAGGATGAGACTATTTAGCAATACACCAAGACCAAAACGACAAAATAAATAATTGAATCTGAATTAATACTGTGAACACTACTTTGTTTCTATTCCTCCGTTTTGGTTCTCCTTATTTCAATACGCATCCACACTATTTCACAATTATACCTCGATGCGCACAAACATTAACATATTTCTTTGTGTGAAAACAAAAAGCCAAAGCTTCTCTTGCTGACTTACACTATAGTCTTGAAGCTGGACATGGGTGGCCATTATTTGTTCTTTCATGTCTTTTATATAGTTCTCACAGTCTACAAGTTTGTTAGTTAAATGAGAAATCTGTAAAAGTGAATCATTTTGTATCAATTTCATTAACATTAAATATTCAGAAGTTTGATTAATATGCCTGGTTATTTATTAATTTATATAAAAGGAACTGCATGGTCTATAAAACAGATTATACAAATGCAATGGAATAGCCAAAATAATTACTGAAATAAATTAAATATGCTAGTCATTATAACAGGTTTTAGAAATGAAATGGTTTTAGTTAAAGCAAATAAAATTTGCTGGTCAAATAGTTTGGATACCAATCAAAAAAGTACTTTTTAAAATGGGACTTTAATTATCACCACATTACTTAAGGTTATCCAGTAGGTGTCTGAACTTAGTAAGAAAACTTTTTTTAATGTCACATCTAAAAAAATGTAATTTCTAATGTGCTTGACTTGTTTGACCTACTTGTGACTGGGCATCTTCAGCTGCATTTTTTAAAGCTTCCTCTAGCTCTGTTTGGTACTTCAACAAGTTTTTGTTGGTCATTTGTTCACTGGCCAAAGATCTTTCAGTATGTTTTATTTCTGTCTTGACATTCTTGAGTTCTTCCTGTACAGTCTGCAGCTGGCTCTCATAGTTCTTACACATACTGCATGGGCGACCAAGTTTCTCTCTGGCCAATTTCATCTAGACACATGTATTGCAGTTGTTTTTCATTTTTCAAACATTATCTTTATTAGGTAATAATTGGAACAAAAAATAAATAAGGAAATCACTAAAACAAAGGCAACTTTCATGAAATAATGTATGGCTATAAAAAATTACTTGATAAAAGCTATCCTATGGCCTAAGATATTCATTTGAACAGCTAAAGCCAATGCCTGAAAGTTAAGGCACCCTTAACTAAAGATATGCAACCAAATGAAAAAGAGACAATTTATGCCTTCCTGTGCCCTTAACTAAAGATATGCAGCCAAATGAAAAAGAGACAATTTATGCCTTCCTGTCCAAAATCAGTACTTCAAACTATTGAGTATGGAATTTATATTCACTTTCCTGGCTCTGAATCAGTAAACTTCTATGGATCATGGGGAAGCAACCAAGGTGATAAGTGACTAACATCTGGAAGAGGCAGCTGAAGGCTACACAGGTCATCCTATAGTCTATTTTTGTCATGGGCTATAGAAAGTCCAGGAGCATCATTACCCAATAGTGACATCATGCACATCTCATAAAACAGGACTGACAACAAAATTGTAGACCAATGAAGGCTATCACCATCCCTGAAGCTAGTAGATTGTCATGCCCAGGTGATCATTCCTTAAACTAGTGGATTGTTATGCCCGAATGACCATTCAAAGAGGAAAAATGGTCAGATCTTCAAAAGTCTCAAGTGCTTCCAAAATCCACTTTTCCTCTTCCAACCTTTAGAAATCCTGAAAAAGTCTGCAGAGTTTAGTAGTATGACAAGTGCTGAGAGCCTATCCAAGCCTAAACAAGCTATTGAATCTCAGTGCATGTGGGTCAATGTTCCATAGGTTTCCAATCTGTAAAGCTCACTTCATATTGCCTCTTTTGTAGGGAAGGAAAGCTAATAATGTGATCATTTTCTTATTCATCATAAGTTAAAAACATCACGTCACTTGATGTGAATGGAAACATATTGGCAACACACAGTTATTATCAGGGGCTTTTAAAAAGAGAGAAATAAACTTGTCATGCCTTCACTTAAAAGGAGTTTGATAATATATTTGTAAATTTTTTACCATTAAACAAATGTTTAATCTTGTTTATTTCTAGCATTCCAAAGTATCGCAATCAAATATTTTTAACACGTTCAAGGTGTTACAATCCTAATCTTTAAAATGTTGAAATAACACATTAGAAATAAAGTCATAAAAAAAAAAATAATCTAGAATTAAATAGATACCTCATTCTGCAGTAAAGTCCATTCCTTCTCACTGACTAATCTCTTGCCTTCCCAGTTCTGTTTGCTAGTGCCAGGTTTAGATCTGATACCAGCAACTAGTGACAGGTAGGCTTCACTCTCTGGTGTTGGGTCTATGAAAGATAAAATCATTCAATTGCTATTTTACATTTATATCTTACTAGTAAGAATTAATGTCTTAAAATTAATATTCTTAAGATGTCACGGATTTATCTTTACTACCTGTGATGGCCTTCAGTTGAGCAGCAGACAATGCAGGAAGGTTGAGCACTTTCTCTGGACTAATCCTTACTGTGGTCATTCCTTCAATACTGTCCATACTTCCTCCTAGAATAGTAACAACATACTAATGCTTCAAACATATGGTAAGAATAAATTAACACACAAAAATAATAAATTTTTGGCAATGTTAATTTAATAAAAAGATCATCTTACAATCATTAAGTTACATAGCCCAAAGGTAAAGTTGCAATTAATAATAATAGGCTTGTCTTCGAATCCCAAGATTAGTGAGGAATACAGTGTTTCCCGTGGCTGTGCAGTCCAAGCTGTGACCTACATATTTTGCCACATCCAGGGCAAGCAAAACCATTGTCCGTAGGTGGTCGGTTTAGATTTTCTTTTCGGCGTCTGCGTTTGTCCTCGGCGGCAGATTTTCTTTTGGTCTCAAATGTGTATCCCGCGGCCTTCGTGAGTGACCTCCAGCTGTCACGTTCCGATGCCGCATGCAGCCAGGTGCTCTCTTCTATGTCAGCCAAGGAAAGTTGACGCCTAAGCTGGTCTTTGAAGCATTTCCATGGGGCGCCTCTATTACGTCGACCACCTTTTAGCTCACCAAAAAAGACTGCCTTTGGCATACGTTCGTCTCCCATACGGGATACATGCCCTGCCCAGCGTAGCTGTCGGATCATAAGAAGTCCCTCTATACTGTCCATACCGGCGTTCGCAAGGACATCGCTGTTTGTAGTGCGGTCTTGCCATCGTATGTCCATGATGGAGCGCAAGCATCTTTGGTGAAAGCGCTCAAGGAGTCTTAGCTGTTTTCTATATAGTGTCCATGTCTCAGAGCCATATAGAAGGGTTGAGAGAACCACCGCCTGGTAGACATTTATTTTTGTAGGTAGGCGAAGCGATTTGTTCTTCCAAACTCTCGCCTGTAGGCGTCCAAAGGCGTTACTGGCCCTGGCTAGACGGTTGCAATTAAATATAACATCAAAGAACAAGTTATGTTCAAAGAAGACTGTTACAAATTTAATAGTAAAGACCAAGGCCTATATTTTTTATTCTAAAGTGAAAACTGATACATAAGATATTTATTGAAAAACAAAAACTTTGGATCCAATTTCAAAATATTAAAAACGAGATACAGCATCAAAAAAAAAAAAAAAAGATACGTTTGTAGCAGAAAAACTGGTTCTAAATAAAATTCAAATAAAAACTACATTCAATAAGCCATCTCATAAATGAAAACATTTAAATTTGGAAGCAAGTGGATATTATTCAAACCCATGGGATACTTTAAAAAAAAAGTCTTACTTAAAATACCATCTGCCTCATTCAATGACCTTGTTTCATGAGTGGAACTTTCTAAAAATAAGCAATCGTCATCCAAATCTTCACGACCAAAGCCATCTGAAATATCTGAACTGGACGCAGAGCGACGTACTATTGATGCTCCTGGCAAATTTTTGGATCCCTTGACAGAGATAGTCTCTGAGTGAGAGCCATCATTATCAAAGGATAAAAACTCAAAAGGTGATAGTCTCCCTACTCCGGCACCCTAGAATACAATTCAACAATAGACAAGTGAAACAAAATATCATAAGAGATTATAGTGTTATCAAAAACTATTTAAACCCATGAGATTATAATGTAATCAGAAACTTTTAAAACCATAGAGATTATAGTGTAATCAAAAACTTTAAAATCTAAGAGATTATTGTGTAATCAAAAACTAGTAAAACTCAAGATATCATAGTGTAGTCAAAAAGTATTAAAACCCAAGATATTATAGTGTAATCTAAAACTATTACAACTAAAGGACAGTGTGTGAAACTTACAGATCTTCTTTTTTCTTCTTCTGGAAAAAAACATTCAATAGAATAAAGGTTTTAAGGTAGAACAAGAAAGCTGACACATGAACAAAAAGCCATAATATAGCATTGTTTTAATGTACACTCTAGATAAATAAATACATTCTCTTTAGCCAATGTTTCAAAAAAATATTTAAGTAACAAACTATCATAAAAAATGTCTTTAAATTCAGTTACAGAAGCCAATGTGTCTCACTCACCCAATTTACTTTGACTTAATTTTCTTCTTTCCTCTTGCTCTTTTTCTTGTTTTTCTCTTCTCTCTTCTAATTCTTTGACTTTTCTTTCTTGAGCTTCTCTAGCTTCATCTTTTTCTTGTAACTCTTTCCAAAATAAAAATCAAACTATGAGGCAAATAGATCTAATAAATAGATCTAAACTTACAAATCAGAAAGCAATGCCAAGAATGTATTCAACAGAAATATAAATAAATAGCTTTATAACTTGCCTATGCTAACATTTAATTTGCTCAATTATATTTTGCTCAATCAACTAAAATAAATTAGTAAATATCAGACTTAAGAGTATAGATTCCTATACATAAGTTTAATGAAACATTTTTAAAAGAAAAAAAAGTTATAAATAAAACAATTTTAATTTAATTATAAAAGGAAAACACTGTGCATGGTGACATAGATGGTCTTGCAGGGACAGAAGGAGAAATAGCTCACTTGGTGATGCCCATAGACAAGACTTCCACTGCATATAGTATGGATGCAAATCAATGTTGAAAAAATGCTAATTATGACCAATAGCCAACAGGACTTAAAAGTCTCAGCATTGGATACAGGGAAAAGCTGGCTGACATGTGTCAGTAGTTTTAAATACCTTAGAGATGAAGGAACCAAACCTGAACTACTGGCCCCAATTGCACAGTCTACAGCAGCACTTGCAAAAACTCAAAACAATCTGGACAAAGTCTTAGTCCTCAACACAAAAATCAGACTGATGTGCTCCCTGGTCAGAGGCACATTCCTATATACATGCAAATCCTGGACACTGGCTGCAGATCTTGAGAAGAGGATCCTAGCAATGGAACTAAGATGCTACAGAAATATCCTAGGTGTCACTTACAAAGACCACATCACGAATGAAGAGATTAGAAACAGGATCAATACAGCAATGGGACCCCAAGATGATCTGCTAATCTATGTCAAAAAAAAACAAATCAAACCACTTCACAAGATCCTCAGGACTCACAAAAACCGTCCTTCAGGTAACAGTACTATGAAGAAGAAAAAGAACAAGCGACTAGAAGACAACATCAAAGAATGGACATTGAATGAAATTCTAACCAAGGCAAAGGACAGAGAATGGAGAAAGTTGACAGATCTTGTATGGTGCCCCAACAGTTCAACAGACTAAGGGGTAGGTGAATGTGATGTTTAAATAGGTAAAATATTGTACAATTTTTATGTAAGTAAAATATAAATTTTAGGAAATGTTTGAACTTGTAATGAAAATTGATGAAACACATTTTGTAAACACGTTATTCCTTTTTTTTTTTTTTTTGCATGGTCTATAATCAAGAATGTTGTATTCTTTCATCAATGAAATTGTTTTGTTTTTCTACATTTTTTTTAGCAAAACATAAAGTCTAATAAATGTAGTAAAAGGATTCAGGGAAAAAAAAAAGCTTTCATAATTGGCTGAAAGGAGGTTCAAGCCTTGGGCACTTAGGTTTATGTCTCTTACTGAGATTATCAATTTTTGTTTGACTATGGAAGGTTTTTCCTTTCTTGTTTTTTTTAGTTTGACTAGTTTCTCCTTCAGCAGTGGTCATAAGTTCCATTTCTACATTTGTTAAGGCCTTCTTCTCATCTGTTGATTACACCATACCAACAATAACATAAAAATCATATTGAAAGTTACATTTATACCATTGAGATAATTATTAGAGAAATTAGAGCAGTTAAACAAAAACAACCTACATTTTTGTTTACAACAAAAACTAATCAGCTCCTACTTACATTTTTTTATTTGCCAGTTAAATCAAATGCAAAAGGAGATTGGTCTTTTTAATTCCTTATATTTTAAAGAAATTTTAATATATAAAACACATTTTAAAAATAACACAATAAATGTAATTTTTAGATTTTAAAATAATTTTAAAGTGCACACTTTATATAATTTTTTTTCAACATAGCAAAGCCTCATTAACAGTTCTATTTTTTTTTTTTTTGGTTGGTAAGGTGTGTGCATGTTTTATTTAAAAACAAAAAACAATATGCATAAACATCCATTTTTCATGAGAAAAAAATTATCTAAATATCACTTTCTATTTTAAAATTTGGTAAAAGTTTGTACAGAAATAGTTTCAAAGCTTTTGTCCCCCTTTCCTATCTCATTTGACTGTATTAGGAGTTAGCCATATACCAATCAGGTTAAAGAGGACATTCAGAACAAATTGTGTATGCATAAAAGATTAATGAGTACACTTTTTATGACCATAAAGAAAAATTATTTTTTTTTTATCCATTAGTTCCTGATGCTGGAGAATGCACAACTTTTCTATAATGAAATGTCTTTTAATATACAAGCACAATGTTTAAAACTGACCTACCAGCTATTTGTCTCTGCTGTTCTACTGTTAACACTCCCTCCATTCTGCGCAGGTCCATCATCATCAGTCTTTGTGATTCTAAGAATTGATCATTTGCCATCTGCCATGTTTGTTTTAAAGCATCATGAGATTGCTTTTCTTCTTCCAAAATATTGCACACTATTAAAAAAGGAATGCAATCCAGACAGATCCAGCAATGGATATCATATATATTTATATTAACTTGCACAATCTTATATATTGTTAGATGAGTTAAACTAATTGTTAACATTTTACTTCAAAACAAAAAAACAATTGCAAAAAATACCAGCTTTAAGTTCGGCACTAATTTTATCTGCCTCATCTTGTAAAACTGTCTTCTGGGTGCTCAGTACTGCTACATACATTTCCAGATCTGTACGAGCTGCCTTCTCAGCTTTCAAGTAGCTAAACAATTTCTCAACCTAGGTAAACAGTGAATCTTATCAAATAGTATACAAATATCTAACTTGATAATAGGATATGGGGCACAGACACATAAGCCTTTTGGCTACCTAGTAAGAGACTCCAGTTTGAATCCTAAGTTGAATCCTAAGTTGTGTTTGCTGAGCACCTAAAGGCAGCACAAAACCAATTTTTACAATAACTCAGGTCAGAAGTTTATGGAACCTAGAACCTGCAAGCAACCAGCCTGAATGCTGATCTCAAATATGGCTCTAATGATTTTCCTAGAAATTAAACTGTTGATGTATATTGTTGAGAATTACTAGCTTGTTGGCCACACAGGGAAAACTCTAGTTTGATCGTTATAGTTTTTTAAAGTAAAAAAAAAATATATAAAATTTAAATTTGGCTTAGAATAACTTAGATCTAGAGCCTACATTGGTTTTGAAAGGATTATCGTGTTCAGGAATTTCTAAATGTAAGGCATTAAAGATTCAAGAGTTTAATAAATTAAGGTTCAGGAAAATTTTGGGCATTGTCTTTTAAGTCTTAAGGCCTATCATTGGAATTATATTTTGTTAAAAGATTATCTAAGCTTATATTTATATTTTTTATGGACATCTAATGTAGATTACATTTAGATTCTAGATCTAGAAGTAGATCTAAATTAGATCTTGAAGTTCTAAATCAGAATTCTAGGTCAGATGTTAGATATATATGTCCAAATAATGATCATACCAATAGTATGAACTGCCTGCTGGCTGAATCAGAAACAATTCGCGTTCAAGCAGATGATGGTGTCGCAGGTTCAATGCCCGCTCTGAACCAAATATTATTTGCATTTTTTTTTTTAAGTTTTAGAATGGAGGTATTTTCTTTTTTTTTTTTTAAATTTTTCTAATGTTTTCCTTAAAATATTAATAAGTGTAATATTTAAAAAAAGAACAGCTGCTCAAATTTAAACGAGATTATAGAATAAAGATCTGTATTGTACCAATCAAACATCAGAATTCTTATCAAACATTTTCATTGAAATCATACTATTTAGTAGATTTGTTTTGTCTGTTTCAATACTAAAATTAGTTACTACTTTGTTACTTACTTTCTCATTCAAATCAGTGATTGAATCTAGGTCAGGCAATGTGGGAGACTTTCTATCCCTCTCAGAAGCACTCTGGAAACAAAAAAAGGACTTACAATAAATATATTTGGTATTACATTTGATAAAATTGGAGATAAAATATTACATTTTCAATAAATATATTAGGTATTACATTTGATAAAATTGGAGAGAAAATATTACATTTTCAATAAATATATTTGGTATTACATTTGATAAAATTGGAGAGAAAATATTATATTTCAAAAAATAGTTAAGGGAATCACCTGATTTTTCTTCTGACTTTCTGACAGTTTTAATTCAGTCTCTTTTAGTTTGGCTTTGAGTGTTTTAATTTCATTTTCCAAAGGAACTACAACAGACTTTAAGATTTGGGCATCTTCTTGAGCCTTGAAGAATATAAGAGAATACAATGTACATTTGAGTGCAAATATAAAATGTATTGTTTGTAACAATTTTTTTTTTTTTTAATAGAAGGAAATTAATTCCTGGACATTAAACAAGTTTAAAACATTTAGGATTTTACAAAAAGTCTATCAAAATATAATAAATATATAAAAAAGATGTTAGTCTTTGTAGCATTTCATTTCAATTGAAAACGTAGTGTTAGAAATAAAAACCTTTCTCATGCTTTCTTCTAAGTTTTCATGTTCCATGCTGGTGTTAGCTGATCCCACAGCACCCACACGCTTGATACTTTTAGCTACAGTGGACAGGAAACTATCTCTAACAAAAAACAGAGACATTATATTGAAAATACATTTTTGTTTTAGTTTTTGATGAAAATCAACTAAAAATTGCTATCAACTGTTAGGTCCATATAACATGAACAATGAAATATTTGGTTAGCTAACAGGCTGATGTATTCAGCGTATTGTACAGATACAGCATGTACAACAACATTATAAGTTTTGATCTCACCTTTCCTGGCTAAGTTTGTTTCGCAACTCTTGTATTTCTTCTTCATAGTTTTCATTAAGAGATACAAGTTTACTTCTTTCTGATTCATACCTAGCTGCAGTGTTATCAGAAGCTGTCTCTGCTGCTTCTGTCATGAGACAAACCAAATAAGAACATGGTCAAATAAATGTGCTTGGGCCTAAACAATGATTTAAAACAAAAATTTAATTGATAGGCCTAGAAAAACAAAGCAAATAATAAATGATATTAAAAGTAAGGGCGATTTAAAAAGTTACTATTTTCAATTATAATATAAATATCTACATAAATAATTTTTAAAAGGCTATTTCTGTAAAAGGTCAGCCTCAAGCTATAATGTCAATGATTTATAAAACTTGATAAAACCTTTTAACAACTGCTGTAAGCTGGCTAGCTCTTGCTGATAATTAGAAATAATAATATTCAGTTCTTCTTGTTTATTGCTTTCAGACATAGCCGCAGCAGTTTTGACACCCTCCAGTTCACATCGCAGCTTATTCATCTCATCTTTCATACTAGATAACTCATCTTGTAGACATTTCACTTGACTTTCACTGTGTAAGTGTTTTTCATGTTCAGTTTTTAGCTCATCTAATAAGATAGAAATAGAAAACAAAATATTATTCAAACTCATTGAATAGACAGAAAAGACAAAATGTTCAAGTATTTTTATTACAAAGCTTATATCAGCTCACTTTGTCTGGTCAAAAGTTTGTACATGATATTTCTTTCACTCACATTTTGGATCAAGTTGAAACTTCACACAATTATTCACTGGCATTGACAAGACATTAATAAAAAAAATTAACAAATTAATTACTGATAATTATTTTCTTTGATATTAACAAGGAAAATGAATTCTTCAGTATTCACAGATGTGGCTAAATTTGTAGGATTTTGTCCTCATAGATAATTATTAATGCTATTTCAACAACATGCATTATCAGATCAAGGTGCTACTTTAAACAATTATTTATTGAACCTAACAAAACACAAATCAATCAACAAATTAGCAAATTAATTATTGATTAATTATAATTTTGTTTGATACTGAATAAAGGAAATAAATTCTTCTTTATTTAGAAATATAGTTGTAAGGACAGAGTTATTCCCCTAATTTGAGCTTTGTTTTTTTAAAAAGTGATTTTTTTATTTTTTGCTTCTTAGCTCATCTAACAAGACTGAAAAGATAATGTTACTAAGTGTTTATGTTTAGTTGAGGATAAATGTACATAATTGACATTAGCAGTCTATAAAGGAAATTTCATTATACTTGGCTATGACTTGTATTGCTTGTTTTTTGTTTTTTTTTACATTTCACCAAGATTGAAGATTATTACCTCTTATCTTAAACCTCCTGCCCCAATTAGTTCAGACACACACAAACTCCACAATACATACAGAGCTATCTACTCTACTAGAAGTGTATTCATGAAATGATTGCTCACTTTCCTTTTGTAGAAATAGTTCTCTAAATTTAGCACGTTTAAGTCCAAAATCTGTTTCAAGGTCTTCTTTTTCTTTTTGCAGTAGGGCTACTTTTGTCTTGAGTTCATCCACTAAATTTTACAAACAAAATGATATCAACTAAAGCAAATTGTAAGCTGTTTTGTATAATTTATAAATATAAATGTAGCTTATGTTATTTATAGAAATAACACTATTTAACCAATCATGATAAAATTTAGCATAAATATTCATTACATCTAGATTTTCAAGATCCTTGAAGATCAACTGAAGAGGTTTTGAGGTCAAACACAAAAAGCTATGTAATACTTTTTTTTAAAGAATTGCAATGCTTATAAAAACAAGCACATAAAATATTATGCCTAAAGTGTGACTGTCAGGCCTAAGTGGAGGGGTCTGGTCATCTTAATCTAGATCTAGAATAGATCTGATTGTATTTGAATATAAAGACAATCAACTATTTATTAGATCAACTGAATATTAGTATTTACTAGAGTAAAGCTGATTATCAAAAAAGTTTTTCTCAATTAAATTGTTGTAGCTCCGTATTGCTAGACCTAGAAAAGAAATGTAAACATTTATAAACTTGTCATCCATTGGTCTATAAAATTAGATGTTTTACAAAGTTTCAATGCACGTAGTTAAAAAAAAATCTAATGTCGAATAGGGGTGAGGTAGATATGCAAAAGTTTACACCTCATCAGATAATTTTTTTTCCTTGACAATAATATCGAGCACCTTGCATACCATGTCAAACAAAAATGTATTTTTAAAATGCTTTAATCATCATCATCTAATTTGTTCATTTCAGGTATTTTCTGAAGATGATCCATGTGTGTGAGGTCAAAGAAACATGCATTCATACCAGTGTACTTAGCGCCTAGTAGAAAATGATCTGACAAAGGAATATAAAACTAAATGAGTTAGAAATTAGATATAAATGGATCGTGCACCATACAACCACAGTATTTCTGTAATAATGATCAAAATAAAGAGGCATTGATAAAAATATGGTGATTGGTGAGATGTTCATTAAAGTTAAATGATATACAAAAGTTTGATGTTCGATAAGCCAGCTTTACTCTTAGATAATATACAATAAATATAGATTTTTATAACATCTAGATTATAGTACTAGACTATACTAGCTGCCCTCTTGCTAAATGTAGCTGGACTAGATCTAATCTAAATCTAGAACTGAGTACTCTTAAATAACTCTTAATCTTAACTTTAACTGAGTTAAATACTAGTTATAGTTAGAGTCTAACTAATGATTAATTTTGTAATCAATTCTACTATTACACTATTAGTATAAGTATTAGTTATTATTAGTACTATCTCTAGTCAGTCTCAGACTCTAGACTATTCAATAGTCTTCTCTAGATCTATATTGAATAATATTGATTAAATATTGTCTCTCTCATTAATCATTATAAATAATACTAATCAAATCATACTTCATATAGATAGTCTATTAACTATTATAGACAACAGGCCTACATATTATAATTTTATAATAATATATAAGTATAAGAATAATAGAGATCTATACTAGTATAGTCTATCTGGTCTATGATCTATCTCTACTCTAGACCTACTCACTACTGACTCCTAGTCTACACATTAATAGTCATAGTCATAGATCTACATTAGTTGATTAGTACATAGATCTAGAATCTAGAATGACTAGAATGAACTTTAAAGGGAAACGCCGATGGTTTTGACAATTTTTGATATATTATGTGTTTTGATTCACAGATAATGAATATATATATTATTCTTTTTTTTTATTTGAAATAATAACTTAGTAATTGATGTTTTTCTGACGTTATTTTTCTGCGCATCCAAAACAGTCAGACTTTCACCGGGTTTCTATGTGACGTCACAGTAACCTATTCATTTTTAATCTATTGACTCATTTTATAGCATGAGACCATAGATACAAATTCTCATTAAAAAAATAAATCGCCATCTATACGGTTAGATCTAGGATCTTGTAAGCAAAGAACAAAATGAGATTTACATGCTTGACTAACCACGGCAGTGTATATTTTCTCGCCTGACCACTTAACACACAACAAACATTATCGCTTGGTTGTCTTGTCATGACCGACTACACGTAGTCTAGACTAGCCTTACACTAACCAGTTTGTTCGAATCAGTCAGACACACGAAATATTTACTTCTTGGGATAGGGAGAGGTTTAGATGAAAATGTTTTTTTTTTCTCTAGTTTGTTATACTAATGCTTTTACATCTCTCTCTCTATATATAAAACTATTGCATAGCTCTGGACTATACCGTCACTAAGCCTAAGAGCCTGACAGCTACTGTAAGAAAGAAGCGATACGATTGGTTAAATCTAGTTTCCCTTTCATTATTGTTGATGGAAGTGACGTATGTCTAAGATAAAAACAGAATTTAAAAGAGCCCCGTTTTTTAGGAGGCGTGACAAATTTACTGTCCAATTGATTAAATATAAAATTTTCTAAGCATTTAAATAAAAAATGATATAATGTTCATTGTTTACTAACTATTACAACTTTTTATGCAGAATTTAAATATGTCAATAACTAAAATTTGAAAAACTATGAGAGTTTCCCTTTAAATTCTTCTTTTAGAATTTTACTAGAATTGACTAGATCTACAAGTTTGAAGTTATTGTTAGATGTTCTATATTATTATATATAAATCTATCTAGCAGTTTTAATTCTAAGCTATCAATATTGAATATCATCATGATAATTCTGTCATAATCATCTAATGATCTATAATAATCTATAATCTATGCTATTACTACTATTAACTATTACTAGTATTAGTCTAGGTCTAGTAGATCTATTAGTATTACTATTGACAATAGTTGAGACAGTATATTGTCATATTGACGTATTGTCAGAGTGACTGAACGACTAGAATCTAGATCTAGAAGACTAGTCACTAGAACTACTAAGTTACTAACTTAACTAAGTCGACTAACTTACTAAGTATTGAAATGACTTAAAGGGAAACTCCGATGGTTTTGACAATTTTTGATATAATATGTGTTTTGATTCACAGATAATGAATATATTATTCTTTTTTTTTATTTGAAATAATAACTTAGTAATTGATGTTTTTCTGACGTTATTTTTCTGCGCATCCAAAACAGTCAGACTTTCACCGGGTTTCTATGTGACGTCACACTAACCTATTAATTTAATCTATTGACTCATTTTATAGCGTGAGACTATAGATATAAATTCTCATTGAAAAAATACATCGCCGTCTATACGGTTAGATCTAGGATCTTGTAAGCGAAGAACAAAATGTGTATTACATGCTTGACTAACCACGGGCAGTGTATATTTTCTCGCCTGACCACTTAACACACAACAAACATTATCGCTTGGTTGTCTTGTCATGACCCACTACACGTAGTCTAGACTAGCCTTACACTGACCAGTTTGTTCGAATCAGTCAGACAAACGATATATTTACTTCTTGGGATAGGGAGAGTTTTAGATAAAAATGTTTTTTTTTCTCGAGTTGGTTGTCCTAATGCTTTTACATCTCTCTCTATATAAAACTATTGCATAGCTCTGGACTATACCGTCACTAAGCATAAGAGCCTGACATCTATTGTAAGAAAGAAGCGATACGATTGGTTAAATCTAGTTTCCCTTTCTTTCAGTATTGTTGATGGAAGTGACGTATGTCTAAGATAAAAAACAGAATTTAAAAGAACCCCGTTTTTTAGGAGGCGTGGCAAATTTACTGTCCAATTTATTAAATATAAAATTTTCTAAGCATTTAAATAAAAAATGATATAATGTTTACTATTACAACTTAACTTTTTACGCAGAATTTAAATATGTCAATAACTAAAATTTGAAAAACTATGAGAGTTTCCCTTTAATGAGACAACCAAGTCAGACCAAGTGTTATTAACTTATTAATATTAGATCTAGATCTATTATTAAAGTTTAAACTCATTAATTGATTAAACTGTTATAGTTATAGTTAGTGTTATGGAGAGATTTTTTTTAAAGAAATCATACATAAAGAGGATGAAATGTCATTTGACAAATCAGACTCCATTCCAACGGGTCACGGTTAGATCTAGATCTTATGTCTAGAATAGTCTAGATCCAAACCAGATTCTAGATGTAGATCTAAATCAAGATTGAATGTTTTGTTAGCATCGGAAATTGTCTCATTTTGTTCTCGTCGCCTAAATTTGTTTCGCCATCTATTTCCGACAAAAACATATTACGGGAGAACACTGTCGTTTAGTGTATTTTTCTTCATTCCCCTTGTTCGAATGATTACAATGATAGCTAGTCTAGTCTAAAGGTAGATCAAGTTGTGGTGAGCGTCCCCCCCCCCCCCCAATCCTTCCCCAACTTTAACGTTCTATCTATGAGACTAGATCTATAGGCGCTAGGGCGTTCAATTTATACTTTAATGAATAAAAAAATCAGTTGTATTTGCATTGTAGTTATAGATCTACATATATCTTTATCCATGTTTCAATAGTACAAATATACCAATTTTTTAAAAAATGAGTATTTATGTTTTCATTAAAAAAAAATAGATTCTATAATAGTTTCATGTTAATGATCTTTTTAGCATAACTTCCTACGTTAACTACAAAAGCGATCCAAATGAGTTCTTTTGAAGAAGAAATTTTGCATTTTGAAATGCATCTTCCCTAACGCAATTTTAGTCTGCCACCTTCTAACGTCAGAATACGTTAGATGTTAAATAAAGTACCCGCTCGTTCTATTGACGTCTTTTGTGTAACTAAAAATCCAGCTACAAGTCAACTTGATGAATATGACTACGATCAAGCTCATTGCCAACTTTGCTCTTACTCGAATCTTGTTCAGTTGTCACAGATTAATAAACTACTGTAGACATTACAAAGTAACTATAAATAATATAATGAGACTGTCTTCATCATGGTAGACATGGAGAACTATTTTATTTCCGCTCTTTACGTTCACTCAAAAACATAAACAATGACGTAATATATTTTATATTAGCACATCCTTCCTTTTAAAGTTCTTAATAGGGCCTACTGATATATAGAAGGAATCTTAACAACTCGGCCACTTCTGGTTGTTTTGACTGGCACAAGTTCTCTAGACGTTGGTCTATAACTGTCTGTTTCGGTTGTTCTAACAGTTTGTTGTTCATTGTCTTCGTCAGTATCATAGTACCCAGAGATGTCTTCATCAAAACTCTTGTTTAAAAACCGTTGGTTTCTTCTGTAGGTTTTTCCATCATTTGTCTTTATGATATAAGATCTGGGTGATGGATGTTTCTTAATGACGACAGCTTTCTGCCATGTTTGTCCTAGACGCACTCTCACCTTCTCTCCGACAGAATAATCTTTAGGTAGTCTTGCTTTTGCATCGTATTTTACTTTGCTTTTCATCTGTCGTTCGTTGAGTAATCTCTCTGCATTTTCAGCTATCGATGGTTCAAATAATTTGTTGGTCACGAAGATGTGGGTCTACAGAATCTTTCATTCGGTTTAACAGGATGCGATTAAACACTTTCCCTGGAACGGACAGTAGTGTTATCCCTCGATAGTTGGAGCAGGAACTAAGATCGCCTTTCTTTGGGAGTTTGATGAGGTAGCCCTCCTTCCATTCTGGTGGCACTTCTTCATTTTCCCATATCTTGCAGAAGAGAGGGTAGAGTAACTTCACACTTGTTTCAATGTCTGCCTTTAGTGCTTCAACTGGGATGCTGTCAGGTCCTGCAGATTTGCCATTCTTCGATTGTTTGATTGCTCTGCGAATTTCTTCCTTGGTGGGTGCACTGCACTTGATAGGTAAGTCTCTTGTAGCTGGGGGTATTTCTGGTGGGTTTACAGGTGAAGGTCTGTTTAGCCGCTCCTGGAAATGTTCAATCCATCTCTTCTTTTGTCCTTCTTCGTCTGTTATTGCGTTACCATTTTTGTCCTTTACTGGTCTCTCTGACATGGCAAATTTTCCAGATAGCTTTTTGATGATTGAGTACAGGTCCTTGGTGCTGTTCTGATGGGCTGCTTCTTCTGCTTCTTTTGCCAGCGCTTCAATGTAGCTCCTCTTGTCTGTTCTGATGCTACGCTTAACATTCCTATCTATTTCAGTATATTCTTTTTGTGCCTTTCCTTTTGCTGCCCTTGTTTTACTGTTGTTCACATCTGCTTTCTTCTCTCTTCTTTCCTTGATCTTCTGAAGAGTTTCTGATGAAATCCACTCCTTGTGGGTGTATGACTTGGGACCAAGGATTTCTAGGCATGTGGAGGTTACTGTTTCTTTTACTTTCTGCCACGTCTGTTCTACTGTCTCTTCTTCTAGCAGCTCTTCCAGGAGCTGGAACTTGTTAGATAAGGTGACTTTGAACTCTTCCTGTTTTATGCAGTCTTTCAGCGCAACAGTATTGTAGTGTTGTCGTTGGCTGGGCCCACTTGCCCAAGTCTTTTTCAGCTTCAGTTTCACTCGAGCGCACAGAAGATGATGATCTGAAGAAACATCTGCTCCTCGTCTTACACGTACATCTTGAAGAGATCGACGGAACTTCTTCACAATACAGACATGGTCTATTTGGTTCTCTGTTACTAGGTCTGGTGATATCCATCTCTGACATAATTAATTAATATTTTCAATTTAGCATCAGTTTCAGTTTTCCTTCTAATTTCAATAATCTTCTGATCACTTCCCGGAAACTGTGCTGTCGCGCTATGAATCCTCATAACCATGTCATCATCTGAATTTGATTGTTCTTGACCACTGATGTACGCACGCGATAACGTATCAGCTATTTGCATCTTTGAACCTGGAGTGTAAGTTACTGTTAGTTGATATCTCAATAGTCTTAACATCATCAACTGAAGTCTTGGTGAAATCTTGTGTAAAGGCTTCGTCACAATAGTTTGCAAAGGTTTGTGATCTGATTGTAAAGTCACAGTTCGTCCAAAAATATAGTGATGAAAATGTTCAGCCGCAAACACTATAGCTAACATTTCCTTTTCTATCTGTGCATACCTGCACTCTGTTTCTGTCAATGATCTTGACGTATACGCAACTGGTTTGTCTTCTTGCATTAAACATGCTCCCAACCCTTTAGAAGAAGCGTCACACTGAATAGTAACTGGTTTTTCAGGGTTAAACAGCTGCAGAACCGGAGCTTCACTAAGAGTTTTCTTTATTAGCTGGAAAGCATTTTCTTGCTCTGCATCCCACTGCCACAATACATCTTTCTTTAGCAATTCACGCAATGGACTTGTGATTGTTGACATGTTTGGAATGAAACTTGACAGAAGGTTCAGCATCCCTAGCAGTCTTTGAATTCCTGTGCGATCTGTTGGTGCTGGCATCTCCATTATTGCTTTGATTTTAACTGGATCTGGACGAATACCATCTGCTCCAATTTGTCTTCCGAGATAATTAACACCAGAAAGTTTATATTGTATCTTGTTCTTGTTGAACTTTACATTGTTCTTTCTAGCTCTCTCCAGAACATTTTCAAAAATTTGATCATGTTCTTTTTCATCTTTTGCTGCAATCAGCATGTCATCTGACATGATATGTACACCTGGGATGTCTCCGAATACTTGATAAGCACGTTTCTGTAGTACTTCACTTGCTGAGGATATACCAAAAAGGCATTCTCAAAAATCTGTATCTTCCAAACGGAGTATTGAATGTACATAAATAAGAGCTAGGTTCATCCAACTCAACTTGCCAATATGCATCCTTTTGATCAAGTATACTAAACACTTTTGCTGCTCCCAGTGAACTATTGATTTGATCAAATGTTGGTATAGTGAAATGTTCTCTCATTATATATTTGTTCAGTTCTCGGGGATGTAAACACAACCTCAAAGAATTATCTTTCTTCTTTGCTATAACCAAGTTATGAACCCATTCTGTTGGTTCATCAACTTCTGTGATCACTCCATCTTGTTGCATTTGTGTGAGTTTCTTTTTCAATTCTTCATACAGTGATGGTGCAACTCTGCGCGCATATTGAATAACTGGTTTTGCATCTGCCGTTAGTTTAATGTGATACTTAATTTTGTATGTACCGAGTCCCTCGAATACTTGCTTATATTTTTTCATCAACACTTGTGGAACTTCATTCTGTTGCTTAACGTCATGTACCTCGACATTTTTCTTTGCTTCAATTAGTTTAAAGCAACAGATGTCTTCAGTCCTAGTATAGGATTTATATCTTTCTTGATAACGTATAGATCATCTTTAACTTCTACATCGCCGACTTTAAATGTGACCGATGCAACTCCCTTCAGTTCTAATGCTTCATCCCCTAATGTTCGTAGGGTAGTATTTGACTGTTTTAACTGACTTTCAGTTTCTAAAGTGTTCCACGTTGACTCTGAAATCACATTAGCTTGTGCTCCTGTGTCAATCTTCATTTTGACTATTTTTCCCATAATATTGACATCAACCATCTGACATTGTTGTCAGTGCCAATTGCCTCAAACCATAACTCATTTACTTGGCTTGCTTGACTTTCATCTTCCAGTAAATCAACAGCCTTGGAATATTTCGAACGACATTTTGCAGCGAAATGATTTCTCTTTTTACATTTTCGGCATGTCTGTCCGAATGTTGGGCAATTGTGTTTTCCATGCGATCTACCACAAGATCTGCAATCTTTTATGGTACTTGTTCCATGGTTCCTTGTCATACTCTCGTGTGAGTTTTTAACTGGCATTCTGTCTTCTGTCCTCTTTACTTTACTAGCAGCATCTATTTGTAGTCCTTTCATATCCACTTTCATATCCATCATTTGGTTCTGTGTATGCTCGTCAGCACGAATGATGCTTGCTGCTTTTTCTAAAGTTAAGTCTACGTCTCTCAGAAGTCTCTCTCTCACTCGATCCGACTGTATGCCACATACCAATCGATCTCTTATGAGTTCCTCACGAAGGTTGTCAAACTTACATTCTTTGAACAAATTCTTTAAATCTGTATAGTACTGTTCAAACGTTTCACCGTCCTTCTGACTTCTTGTAAAGAATTTAAATCTGTCATAAACAGTGTTGGACTTAGGCATAAAATGATTCTGAAACCTTTCAATGAGTTTGTCTACAGCCTCATCTTCACATACTTGGAAAGTATTAGATGTCTCGAGCGGGTTCACCGATCAGGTGTAGCAGTAAAGCTTTCTTTACTGGTTCGGGCTTCGTGTTCTTTTCAGTGGCGACCATAAACAGTTCAAAACTTTGTCTCCATTTTTTTCCATCTTTCAGGTAGATTGCCGTCTAGTGACAACGGTTTAGGAGGATCGAATAATTCCATTATTCGTAGAGGGTATAGATTCTAGATTCTATGTCTAGATGTCTAGATCTAAAACAATTCAAATGAACTAGTGATGATATACCACTTGATACAAATACAATGTACTTAAAAGCAATTTAGAAGCCACACTACCTTCCAGATCTGTCACAAGATCTGACACAAGATCACAAGATCTGACCCTTCTGACACCATGTTCTGTTGTCACAGATTAATAAACTACTGTAGACATTACAAAGTAACTATA
>JADKLZ010003044.1:12291798-12318034 GCA_021533235.1 Biomphalaria straminea
AACTATTTTATTTCCGCTCTTTACGTTCACTCAAAAACATAAACAATAAACAATGACGTAATATATTTTATATTAGCACAAATCTCTAGCAGTTCAGTATCAACCCATCCCAACCCATCTTAATTCTTTTGACTTGTAATTTTCATACTAGGAGGACAATGGTGCGTTGTAGACGCCAGGAGAATGAGTTTCTGTAACTAAGAATGCAGAAAAACTCTTATCTCGCTAACTGTATGGCGAACGTAACATTTTCTGGTTGTGAAAGTTACAGAAACAGACTTTAGGCGCCAACGGATTTTAGGTCTTCTAAAATAGGTGCGGCGCCATTTTATACGTGGAAGGCATTGTTTTTCGCTTTCCTCATTTCGGCTTTGATGCTATAAGAATGTCTTTGGTTAACATGTTTCCTCATGATACGGTACGTTCGGTCACCACCTCCCAGGTGGAGCGGGCGAGGATATCTCTATTGGTAACATGATCTTGGTATGCGTAATCCTAGGATCTTCCTCAGCCATCACAGCTGAGCTGCGTTTAGCCTTTTATCAACCCTCCACGCCTCGAAGAGTAAGTGGCCGTAGGGACAATGATTGTATTGGTTTTCAGGCTGATTGATTTGTTTGTTCAGAAAGGCCATAGTTTTTGAAAGATGGCTTCTGCTTTTCCTATCCGACATGTAACATCATGATTTGGATTTCCGCCGCTTGTGATAATGCTGCCTAAATAGATTGACTTTTCTATTTGTTCAAAATATCTATACCAATATTGATGGATAGTGACCCTCACATACGATTACTTTTAGGGCGTCTCTATCTATGCACTTTTGTCATCTCTTGTATTTATTTAATTGTGTTCCCGCTCAAGAACATAATCCAGGTCCGTATATCGGTTTTGTTCATACAATGGGATACCGAATGCAGCCTGATTTGTGTTTTTTTTTATGACAGAAAATATAAGTAAAATACACCCTAGTCTCACACCTATTTCGATGTTGAAGAGCTCCGTTATTCCATCGTCTTTTCTAACACAAATTAATAAATTGATTTGCTGTATAGATTTCTCAGAATGTCGACGTGACACTATACCATATTCTCTTGCTATTTTCTAGATGGACCCACGACGATGGACACAATACAAACACTTTTTCAAGACTGATCAACTAGATAGTTGGGGGTGGGGATTTGATGGAGGGTGACACCATGAGCTTTCCGCATTGTGTGACACGGACCCCGGTGACGCCATAATATGCTATAGCGTAAGTTGAAAACGCAATGTTTAGATTCATAACGATTTATCTACTAGCTAGCAGAAATACGCAGCGTTGCTTGTGGTAGCAGGCGAGGGAATTTAAGGATATAGGTTTTAGCATATAGGCTACCAGTCTATATAGGCCTACGTCTGTAAAGAATAGCCATGCCAAGTTTCATAAAGATTTACCATCATTTACCAAAACGTTGATTTCTCTAAGGAACACATAGTGGACATAGGCCCCTACATAGAAGTAGAGCACCTAACATTGGTAAAAATCTTAAATCGTGCTTTATTGGCCTATATCTAGTTTAGGAATATCGGAACAATTTTATAGATCGATTTAAATGTAAAAAATCTCACCAAATCTTCTTCAATTAGTTGTCGTTAATCCATTCTTTCATTTCTTTGATGATGTTTTATCTCGTTGATTAATTATTAGATCTTCTACTATTGAATATAAAAAGGGAAACAATATAGAGGCCTACTGTTTTATGGGCGTTATAGAGCTGGCTCTAAACTTGACCTACATTTCGAAGCAGCTACTTATTACTCAGTTACCTATCATGATAGACTGATAACTATTCAAGGGAGTCAACTGTAACTTCTCTACTATATTTTTTCCCCAATTACTTCATAATATCAGTAATGCCCATATGTATGTTTAAAACCTCCCCTACATAAAATTCCTCACTTGGACAAAATTTCAAACTGACCTTTTTTTTTCCAACCAGACGCAGGGTTCCATTAATAAAGTGCAGTGAAATGCAGATTGAATTTTGACCTGGATTTTATTTTCGTTTGAAGAATTTTGTAAAGTAGATCCCTCAGAAAAATGCATTTTTGAAGTTCCGATTAGAGGAAAACAAATGCTTGGCTCCGCTCCGTAATTCACTGAGGAGCTTACATATGCAGCGCTCCCCCAGACCCTGGGTGATATTGGAGGGGCATCTTATTTCTTCTTTCATTCCACGCATGGAGGATATTTGTGGTTCATCCCCCCCCCCCCGACTTGGTACTTTGTCACAACTGTTTAACAATTTTGTTTATTGTAGCTGATTTTTAATGTTAAACCATCAATTGCCCCAGCGGATGGTTTGAGTTGAAAATCCCCCTCGGAGGGGGGGGGGGTGAGGTTATAATACGCCCCCTCTTCAATAAAACAAAAAAAAAAAATCAACCAATTGACAGTGACCAAAAGGGGATGAGTTTAACTCCCCCTCCAGAGTTTTCTTGACATTAAAAACTTCCTCTTCAACATAAACCTATAGCAAACTACACTAAATTATGACAGTAGTCAAGGGGGGGGGGTACAACTCCAAATGGTTTGTAATTATAATTTAAACTAAAGCAAAATAAAGTCACCAAATTCTACAAACGTTTCCTAAAAGGAGGAGGGGGGGGGTCAGTTTTAAAAACCCATCCGGAGGGTCTTGAGTTAGAAACCTCCCAACAAATGGTTTTGACGATAAAACTTTCCTTTTTCTAAACCAAACTACAGTTACTAAATTTCATGAGTGTAGCCAGAAGGGGTTTTATGGTTACCTTTTCCTCCTCCAATAAAAAAAAAAACTACAACAAAACTATCATAGCTATCAAAGTCGTTGGGCTGTATTAATAAAGTGCAGTGAATAGCAGATTTGGCTTTTGACTTATTTTTTTATAATTATTATTAGCAGGATATGTTTGAATAACAGAAATAATGCTTGAGCGTATCCAAGAAGGTTCTGAAGTTAAACCACCTCCAAATTAAAAAAACAACAACAACAAAAAAAAAAAAACAACTAAAGGAAAAATGCAGTCAACAAATTCCATGAGCGAAGTATGTTGAGGAGGGGGGGGAGTGGGGGAGCTAGGTTAAATCCCCTCGTCCAATACCAAAAAAACAAAATCTACAGTCACTAAATTCCATGAGAGTAGCCTAAAGATGTTTTGTGGTACGTCCCCTCCCCCCTTCAATATATACGCCCATGTGATAACCTGTTTATTAATCAGTGGCGTAGCAAAGGTTTTCGTGGGCATAGGTTCAAGAAAAAGGAAGGTGTCACCCCACTCCCCTACATTACGTAACATTTGTTATGGGCGTATCTAGGATTTTTTCGGGGAGGGGGGGTTTTCTCCCCCTCCCCCATATATACATATATGTGTGTGTGCGCGCATGCGTAATAAATCTTCATTACATTCTGGACCTTCATTTTTTTCGGGCGTTTTTTTTTGTACACTTGAGTTAGTGAAAAGACAGTAGACACCCCTCCCTTGCCAGCTAGGGGTTCTGGGAAGCGCTGTGGATTTGGGACAACTTTGGGACAGAACCTCCAAGTCCTAGGCCAATCTTTTATGTCCAGTATTTAAAACTTTTTAAAAAATGCATATTCTGGTGTAGGCCTATCTAGGCCTTCAGTGCATTATCCTGCTAACATTCTATTACAAACTTGTAGGTCAAATAACAAATCTGCTATTTACTGCACTTATTAAAGAAGCCTAGCGACTGGTAAACAATGTTTACTTTAATATAGTTGTGGAGGGGGATATATGGTAACCACAAAACCTCTTTTTGGCTACGCTCATAAAATTTAGTAATTGTAGCTTTGCTTTTCCTTTTGAATGTGGCAAAATATGTAGGTCACAGCTGGGGCTGTGTTGCAACGGGTATACTGCATTCCTCATTAATTTTCAGACTCGAAAGAGAGAGAGAGAGAGAGTTCCCTTTTTTTTTTTTTGTAGGCCTATATTTGTAACATAAATAGACGGCTTTATTTACTAGATCTAAAATAATGTAAAACAAAATAACACATCGTGACTGTCATCATTGATATGATAACATATCAGTTAAAAAATTAGGAGACGTTTTAAAACTTTAGTGTTTGTTAATTTCTTTTCCTCAGCTACACTAGTGATCGAATGGTACCTTTATAGATCTAGATTTTATATCTCTAGATCTATATTATAAATTCCAACCATGACCGTATCTAACCGTGACCTCCCGTACTGTGATCTAACTCAGCCTACCTTGATCTGATAAACACGCAAAAAAGTCGGAAATTGCCGAATATAGCCGAGCGAACGAGTCGAGGGCGCGTGAAATGTTAAAAACCTGTTTGGCGAGATGGCAGTCTCTCGTTATAGTATGCGATACTTTTCTTTTATTATTTACATGTTTGAAGAATTGTTGAATGGCATAGCAAGACCCACTGGTCTGGTATTTTTAGAAGGCACACTTCGTCTAATGGGTTGGGCACTGCTATAGGTCTATAGGTGTTTGTGCTAGGGTAGACTATATGGCTCATGGTGGACCGTTTTCGTGTAAAATAATTATGTATTGTATTATAGTTTAGATCTAGATCTGATTGTTTCTGGTTTTATTAAAGCTAGATTCTAGATAAATAGATTTTAGATTTGACTAGTTCTAGATTAAATCTGTAAGTCTCAGTTTGGAGATTGTATGTAACATTCTTAAAAGTAAGTGTATTACATTTTTTTTTATTTTATAGATCCAATAACTTTAATTGTTACTTCACTTCATCATTTAGATCTAGATCATAGTCAATCTAGATCTATATAATTATAATAGGCTTATAACTGATTGATGTTAGCAATACGCTGGGAATAGATTTATAGAGTTAATATAGTTATAGATTAGTTGCAGTTATTTAAAAGATAATCATATTGAGTTTATCTTAATAATAAAATAAAATATATGCTAAATAATATATAGCCAGGAAACATTCAATACTTTGACAACCCAAACACTAATTTGTATTGCTTTAACTTACTTTAAGCTCCAATTAAAAGTGCCTGCCCACATTAACTCTATGATCAATAGTTTTATTTAACAGGATTGTCATTGAAAAGGTTTGTTTTATAAACACATAGATCTATTTAGACAATTTAACAAGTTGACTGTGTAGGATGTGAAAGTTGTCAATGATCATTTTAAAAGTTGGGAGGTTAGCACTCCATTTAATCTCATTGTAGCCTAATAATTAAACAATGATGATTATATTATATTTATTAAATTATATACTAAGTCAATTTTGGATAATGGGACCAGCCAGTTATTAGGACGAAAACATCTTTCAGTGTACAATTAATATGAATTTTTTTCACTCTGTAATTTAGATGTGGACTGTTCATTTGATTTGGATGGTCACTTTGACAGTTTCAACTAGAGTCAGAAGTCAAGGATGTTCCAGTTCATTTAGCACCAATGAATGTTACTTTACTGGTGGTGCCACGATCCAACCTCAGTATGCAGATGTGAACAAATACTTCATCATAGGAGGCTTGTTTGACATACACACTAAGAACAGTACTGATATTTGTGGCCCTACTGTCTCACAGCCTGGTCTTCTCAATTTGATGGTAATTGAGAGTTTCTATTTCATTACCTATAGTAGTTACCTACTTTTGATGATTAGGTTTTGAAGCTGCAAGTGATTCATTTAGTTGTAAGCTTTTTAATTCTATTCATATTATAAAACTAGTTGAAACTATTCCTACTTTTATGGAGAGAGCTTCTGACTTGAGAGAGAGAATTCAATTAACAGTTGTAATTGTTTTGTGTTTCTATATTTGTTCTTGAATGTCATCTTTCTAAATGACTTGTGAACATTTATCATAACTTTCTTTCTAAAATAAGACATAAAAACAATTTAGGAAGAGTGCAGTTGTATGTGCCACAGTCTTTGTAATTATTTCATATTACACCATTAAATAGCATATCTTTGAGTTTCCATAAGATTATGTTTGAAGGCATATATAAGGTATGTTGTTACATCATATTTAATATTATCAGTGAAACTTTCATATAATTTTTTTTTCAGGCTTTCTTTTGGGGTATTGAATACTATAGTATTACACAAAAATTGGTGCAAACTGCACGTGTCTCTGTTGGAGCAATAGCCTTTGACAATTGTATGAGACCAGAGCTGGTTGGTATTACCTTTCATAGGAGGTTATTTATATGAAACATATATAATGTGAAACATTGTTGTCATTCAGTTTTTGAACATCCTTTCTTTTTATTTTTTAAATGCATTTAAAGAAAACAAATTGTAATTTGACATTTCTAATTATTTGAATCAATTAAAAAAATATCACTTTTTACGCTCAGTTTCTTTCATTTCTCAAAACAAAAACATAATTAAATTATATCCTAATATTTTAAAAATAACAATATCTCTACATAATGGAAACCTTTTTTCAAATAAAAGACTAGCTAATCACATTTACTTATTTAGATCACCATTTGAATCAAAGTATATTTATAAGAAATGTTTTAAATGTCAAGAAAAGGACCTTCTAGGAAACGAATATCTCTGCATTATGAAATAAGAACATGGGAACTTCTAGAGTAAGATTATTTGATTTAATATTTAAAGAAAATTCCTTCCAATCCTAAGGTAAATTTATTAAAAGACCATAAACAAAGTTGTTTTGAAAGTATTCAATACAAAATCTGTTCTAATTTATAATATTGTAGCTTACATTATTGAAGATCTTTGTTAACCATCTCTATTGTTTGTCTTTAGACTTTACAACATGTGCTGGGTTACTCTCAATGTGACCTTCATATTCAAGCAGCAGACCAAGCTAACTTGGTAGCCTACATTGGTCCTTACACAAATGAAGATGCTTTTAGAACTGGCACAATTGCATCTGACCTTGGTATTACTCTTATCAGCCCAAGTGCCAATTCATTGGGTAATTGTTTTTTTTTATTTGTTTTGTTTTACCTGCAGTGTCTAGTTTTACTAACTCTTGGACTAATTCTATAGATATTCAGTAGACTAATATTGTTATAGTTGCGGCTAAAGAGTAATTTCCTCTTTCTATTTTGTGGGGGTGGAGGATGAGTAAGCAAATACATTTATTTTATGTAAAATAGCATGTGTGCGATTTGATGACAATGTCAATTTTATCTGCTGCTCCCTTCATACTTCTGTAAGTTCCATGAAATAGATCTATGATAGCTTACATCTGTACAATAGAAATGTATACCATTACACTCTCTGTTTATTGCTTCTACAAAAAGATAAAAAGTAAATCACAAACCATAAACCATATTTTCATTTCTCTGGTAAAAGCCTAAATAAAGGAAGATTAAATGTCTGTAACACAAATCATATTTTCATTTCTCTGGTTGAAGCCTAAATAAAAGAAGATTAAATGTCTGCAACATTCAGAAGGTAAGTCACAAGTTTAAAAAAAAATTATATTAATATCTTATTTATTTATTTGCTTATGTTTTTTTTTTCAGATTTGAGTTCTCAAAATCAAAAGACACTTTTAAGATTAAGTCCCTCATTTACTTACGATGTGAAAGCAATCATTGAATTTCTGAAACAAGTCAAATCCCAATATGTGATGGTTGTCTTTTCTGGGAAAGACACTTTCTGGAAAGCTGCATTCAATGAACTCAAATCACAAATGGATCCTTCAATATGTATTCAATACACTGCAGACATAAATACTTTATCTGTAAGTAATATTTAGTTAATGAAGAAAAGGTCAAAGAGTGCTACATTTTTTAATGCATTGTTATGAAGCATAAAAATAAGGTATGCCTTTCAAGTAAAGTTCCTCTGTTTCTATAGCCCATGGTTAATGAGGGTAGCATGTGACCAGTGAAAACACCTTTTAGTTTTCACCAACAAATGTCAGATACCCATTCAAGTTGGGAGGATTCAAGGGTGACTTAAAATGTACTGTTCACTTGATCTTGTTTTGTTTGTTTGAATTGTTCTAGCTTACATTACAACCTTTCATCCAATGCTCTAGTTTTTGAAGTATGGAAAATATTTTTAATAGATAGTCAAAGTCTCAAAACTAAGTCTCATATTTTCATTTCTCTGTTTGAAGCCTAAATAAGGAAGATTAAATCTCTGTAACATTTAGAAATTTAGAAACAGAATATAAGTTTTAAAAATAAATTGACCACACTCAAGAGTTTTAAAATGATAATTCTTTTTATTTTAGAAAATAAGATATTTCATTTACCCTTAAGTTATAGTTTGACTAACACAGTTAACAGAAAGTCTGGGTTATGGGACTGGGGCTGCTGAAAATGCAGACTACCAAAGGGAAAGTAATGATAATGTAATTATAGATGTCAATAAAAAACATTTTGTTTCTGCTGTACTAAGATATTCTCTTCAACTTTTTGTTTCTGCTGTACTAAGATATTTTCTTCAACTTTCAAAGGTAGAAATAACTAGAAAAACAGACAAATATACTTTACAAAAAAAAAGCTTATATTAAGTGTAATTGTATCAATTAGTTTGAATCTGTCATAGAATTACATTTGTAATAGATCATGACTAACAATTATAAGTCTGTGCAATTAGAAATATTTTTAAGAATTGCTTTAATTTAGCACTATTTCTCAAAATGCCATGATCCTATCACTTGTCATCACCAGTTGGGAAAAAGAGGAATTGCTTTTTAAAAACAAAAATTCAAACTTGAGGTCTCAGCCTACTCAAAGGGACTAATTCAACTTTTACCACCACATTTATCTGTCAAGTACAATATCTTTCCATTGTTCAATTCCAAACAAAGTGATTAATTACCAATAGTTAATTAACTAATTGTTAACATTTTTTATTTGAACCTTGTTTAGTCAGGTACAAGAAAAAAATTGTGCCAAATTTCAGCTTGATCTGAGATTGGGTGTGGACAAAATTAATGTGTACAAACTTTTGATCAGACAGTTATAGAAAGTGAGTTGATATAACCTCTGAAAAAAATAGATGAAAAAGAAACATTTGTTGAGTTAAAAAAAAACTGATTTCAGCTTCCATATACTATAGTAAATTACAATTTAAGTCTCCCTACATTCTAAAAATATATGTGCTACAGAGTACATTAATTATATGAATTTACATTGACATCACGATGGATCACTGAGTGTGTCAGACTATAAAGTGTTGGGCTATCAAGAGTCACTTGTAATTAATTATGCCAGAATAGATTGCAAGAATTTTCTCTAAAGCTGTTAACAAAGTTCAATAATGATTGGTTACTGTTACATTGACTTTTTTGTTTTTGTTTGTTTTCAGTTTCATGAAATAAATGTTCATTTAAATATAAATTCAAATCTTTTCCAGCAAGAAAGAAGCTTCATGTTATCTTTTTTTTTTTTAACTTGAACATTCTTAGTTTTTTCTCAAGCTTTTTTTTCTTTAAAAAAACAACAACTTGTTCTACTTAGAGGTGAAAGAGTGTTTACAAGTTTAGGTTAAAAATGTCAGGCTTTCAATCTACATTCCCAGTCAATTCTTGTAACCTAACATTAGATGAAGTCAATGAATCTTAGCATACATGACACCCTTGGTAATTGTTGGCCACTGAGTCTGGTCTACTCCTTTTCATTTTTTTACCATTTATGTAGCCTACCTTCTGATTATCAATATTGAAAGTGTCAATTATCTTACAAAATACAAATGTTCCTTCAAGAAAAAGAGAACTACCTCCTACCCATATCTATGTGTTGTAAGTTGTCCAAGTTAATTAGAGGTTGTTTTTACATGTGCCTTAGTACTTTTTCCTTATTAACAAATTGTGACCAATGCTTGATGAAAACATTGCTTAATTATATGCTTTGATAAGAGTAATCTAATTCTGTGTGCTTTAGAAATGCTTGACCTAATTTGTAATGGTGTTTCTGTTTTCAGGCAGATCAAATTATCCAAGACCTCAATGCTCGTGCCAATGCTAAATATGTTGTACCACTGATGTCTACAGCAGAACTAGACTCTTTAACCACCAATTTTCAATCTATACGAAATAATTTAGTCTTCATTTTGAACTCAGTCATTGGTCAAGACTTGTAAGACTCACTATTTTTGTTAATTGTAATTGCTATCTTAAAAATGTACAAAGGGATATTTGTTTTTAAAAACCAACAAACTAGCAAGTTAGGATTTGCATGACTTATATAATAATAATAATAGGAACATTCTCGTTGCCTGTCAGAGGGCGGTACTGCTTCAGACCTGCCACATCACCAGAAAATTCCTCAGTGGAAACTGATAAAGGGACTACAATGAATTTTGTTTCCCTTTAACGAAACTCGACCCTGGCTGCGACAGAGAAAGAATACTCGTTCTTTTATAATAATAATAATAATAAGGCTTTCCTTCAAGTCCAAAGATTAATGAGGAGTAAAGTATTTCAAGTGACTACACAATCCCAGCTCTGACCTACATATTTTGCCACACCCAGTGCAGACATTACTGTTGGTCAGGTGGTGGTTGATTTAGGTTCTCTTTTTGACATCCATGTGCATGACTTGTATCAACATTAGCATTTTGTCTCTAATTTGTGGAGTAAAAACATTTGAAAAGATTGTTTCCAACATATTTTTCATAAGGTGAACTCTAAATGACTTTTTATTTTTAATGGAATTTATTATTCAATTTATTTTATCTGTATTTTTTCTTTAATACCCTCATATTTTTAGAGCTTTTCTACAAAGAAAGAGTTATGTTGCCAACAATGCTATCATTGTTGATCAAGTGGATAAATACATGTCACAAGAGGCTTGGGACAGATTTAAAGATTTTGTCAACTCTGGTCTCTTTAATAGTTCTACTGTCAAAAATATTCCAAGTAGCTGGTTGGCTGGTTTCACGTAAGTAGCCACACTTATTTATTGCTTTGTTAGTCAACTATATTTGTGAACAGCATATGTTTAGCACAGCTTTGAGTAAGGTAGAGTTATTCAAAGCCCAACTGAAAAGTTTTTTAAGACAATATATATATACTAGTCGACCGGCGACATAGCATACGTCGCTATTTTCCAGGGCAGGCCTTAGGCACTACAACATATGCAACCACAGTGGGTCCCGCACTTTCATTGGACCCGTGCTAATTTTTTAGGTGTATAAATTATTAAATCAAGTAACATGAAGGTAATTCCTTTTTCCAGTCTATATTTATTTATGTCTATGCTATTTTGTTAATGAAAATAGTGCGATTTGGATACACAATTTTCATTTACACCTTGCTGCGCCATGGGATCTTCCCATTTACTTGTTATAAGTGAATTCATGAATAAAAAATATTACAACATATGCGACCACAGTGGGTCCCAAACTTTCTTTGGACCCGTGCTAATTTTTAGGTGTATAAATTATTAAATTGAACCATTTTATAAAACATAACAGATTTCCCGAGGCCTCTTGATTTACCAGGAGCCCCCTGGAAATCTTTTATTAAATGCTATGCCGCTGGTCGAAAAAGTCCTGGAAATTTCCGGATATTATTAAAATCTTTTTAAAGTAAAAAAAAATGCTATGCTATTTCGTGAATGAAAATGGTGCGGATTTGGATATATTATTTCCCATTCACACCATGCTGCGTCATGGGATCTTCCCATTTGCTTGTTATAAGTAAAGCGAATGCGTGAATTCATGAATGAAAAATACTATGAATGGAGCTGAAAAAAAAATGGCTAATTGACCTTAATTTACACGATATTAAGAATATAGCTGCACAATGCTTTAGAAAAACAAATTTGAATGTTAATTTGATTAAATGGACTATAATTAGTGTGTTCATGTGCCAAATCATAAAACTATCTTTGCGAAGAGTTGAATTCGAGTTTTAAATCTAGATCTAGATCTAGGAATAGAGAGATGAGTTACCTTTTGTAATCATGTCTAATGAACGAATGTGCGTAATTAAAGTACTTTCTAAAGTGAGACATGAGAGTATACTCTATCTGTGTATTGTTGTTCTAGTTTCAATTGTCTAACGACACAATAATGTGGAAATACTTTTAATATTATGACAATAATCTGAGAAGAAGAGATAATTATATTAACACCACTTTCATTCACAAAATAGTGCGCATTGGGATGCACCAATTTCCATTCACACCGCATGCTGTGCCATGGGATCTTCCCTTTTTACTTGTTGTTGCTTGCATGTTTGACCTCTTACTTTGAGGATTATATATATAGATATATAAATGCAAGATTGACCTAGACTTGTCTGTTTACTTTCAGAACTATTGTTTGTATTATTTAATGACCCTGACTTCTGTGTTTCAGTGTGTCAGATATAAATCTACTTTCATCACCAGTGAGACGTGGGATCAGCAGAACTCTGAAAAGTGTTGAGAGTGTCCTGAAGGTTAGATGTGAATTTATTAAAATACTTATCAGAGACTTTGTCAATCAACTATCAATTTTATAACACAAAAATCTTCTCTAATAAATTAAAATTGATATTAATTATTTTGTTATAAAAATCATCCAGCTAATGTTTCACTAATATGAACTATTTATAAATGACATTGTTTCTATTTGTCTTAAGAAATTATTAGGTGATGTGAGACTTCATTGCTAAGCAAGTTTTATTGGAATAATTTTCTAAAATTTATTTTGCTTAGTCATTTAATCATCAATTGTTAGTAAAAAAAAATGTGCTTTGATTCCTTTACAGGGTCTAGATTCTTTGCTCAACCAAGGCTGTTCTACAGGAACTAGCTACCAATTTTGTGATGCTTATCGTAATCAACGCTCAAAAAAAGATGATATATTTAGGGCTATTCGAATGGGATTTAATTTATTCAATGACAATGAACTGTCTTATACAAATGTGAACTATGTTTATTATCGCTTCAGTGGTGGTGGTAAATTTGATCAGGTTTGTTCCATTTACATTTTAATTAGCAGTTTGTGTAATTTTCAATAAGTGTATTCAGGTATTAAATTTCCCCCTTTATACCCTCAGAGTGGACTTTTCATTTTTAAGTTAACACCTGCCTCTACCTCCCCAGACAGACTTTTTGTCAATCTAGACACATAACGATGTTTGACCTTTTTTATTGATTGAAGTATTGTCTCCAACTAGCAAGCTGTATACTCCAGTTTGACAAAGACTGTTCGATTAGCATAATTAATATATCAGGGCAAACATTCTTTTATTAAAGAGAACCACACTGAACAAATGTTTTGTTATTGAGGTCATGTATTCACATGTGTATACTTGTATGGAAACAATTTATAGTATTAAAATATTAATAAAGGATTATGCATACAAAACTGTATTGTTACTACTAATTTATCTTAATTTCATGGCTAAAGCAGTTGTCAACTGCTTGTTGGAAACAAAGTTGTGTCTATTGGTCATAAAATAATCTGAGGAGCAACATGGAATATATAGATATATATTAGTGATCAGACAATTGAAGTCCTTTGTTATTTTGTACTACATTCTATCATTTATTTCTTGTATTAATTCTGAAATTTTCTTTTAAAAAATTATTTAAACATGATTTTTTTTCCCATAAATATCTTACAGATTGGAACATACAGTGTAGATGCCAGTGGCAAGTCAGTGCCATCTTTCTCAGTAAACCTTTTTGATACTGCCAACTATGGAAATGCCTACAGCATCCCTTCATGTCCATTTCCAGGCCAGAACTTGTGCTGTGAAGCGAGCACCACCACAGTGACTACAACCACATCCACAACAAGTGCTACTACTGCAGCAAGTAACAATGGTGGAAATAGCAAAGCATCAACTGTGTATGTTGTTGTAATGCATTGTACATTTGACCATCCTAACAGAAGATAGGATTATATTTATTTCTAATAGTGTTGATTGTTTTCAGATCGGTTCAGTATCCAGTAGATCAAGCTATTACTGGTGCTTATTCCAACATGGACCGTGATAGCTCAGAATATGGCACACGATTTGATTTGGGTCACAAATGGATTATTGCTCTTGGTGTATTAGCAGGTAATCCATAACATTTTTTTAAAACAACTACTGGGATGAAATATCTCATCCATCCTACAGTTAATCAAACATACATAGAAATTAACAGATACTCTGCTGCATTATGGTTGAAACTTTCTAATATAGAGCATGCACAAACACTTCTTAGGCCCATCAGTTGTAGCCATCTCATCTGCCTACATTATGTAATACACACACACACTACTTTCATTTGAAACCCCTCTTCCCCAACAAGCCACTTTTTGGCACATGTTTAGTTAGTGGAACAGCCAGCATTACATTACAACATTTTTTTAGAGATCTCCAATAAAAATCTCTCATTCCCAACCATAAACTTTTAGTCGGACCCACATTTTCTTTGCCTTCTTCAATTGAAAGGCAGTTTGAAACAAAGCATACACATCTTTGAATCCCCCATGGAATATATAATATACCCCTGAACTACACACATTTATTACCCATTAATTATAGAAGTACTGATAAATAAATAATTGAAGCCTTGCTCTTCCGGCAAAACAGTTTGAAAGAAGAAACTTCATTGGTTGTTATTACATCCAATCTTTACATATTTTTTATTTTGTCAGTCCTAGATTGAAAGACCTTATTTAGAATAACACATCTTCACAAACCGTATTTTAAATCCCTTAAGCACACACACATTTCAAACGTAGTAATTTTCTACACACGCTAACATGTGTACAGAAGTTCATTGTTCTTTGTAAAAACACATTTGATAATCACACTGATCCAAAGTTAATCCCTCACATTCACTCTAAAAATTATCAAGCTAGATTTATAGGAGAATTAAATTTAATATCTAGATTTATATTTGTGTAGAAATAAACATAAATAAAAAAAAAGAAATGAAAAAAGTTATGCACCAAATAAGTGCTTAAAGTGGAAAGAATTAAAATTTTTACTCTATAGACATTTTTAATGTTACTTTAAATTACATTGGATTGAAGCCAATTTAACCTCTATGATATTGATCTTAAAAATGGCTTAAGTTAAATGAAAAACAGGTTAATGTTTAATATTTATCATCTATGGCAGGGGTTCTTAACTTGTGGTTCGAGACCCCTTTTGGGGTCGAATGACAAATTGCTAGGGGTTGCCAAAGACACCTGGAAATTTGGATATTTTGTCTATTCATCAATGGAAGTTTTTTGTCCATTTTTACATGCTGTAACAAGCATATTTGATTTGTACTTGATATTCAAACTATTTTGTATCCTGCTCTGTTTGAGATTGCGTTGCGCCTTTTTCTTCCATTTACAAGAACAAATCTTTGCAAAACAAAATTCGAGCTTGTTAGTTATTAAGTCCAAATTCAGAAGCAGACTTGATGCATAAGGTGACATTATTGTACTACTAAATTCATGATCTGATGGAACAGAAACAAGCTCAACCTTCATGCTACCACTGTCGAAACACTTTTTCTGTAATAATATACTTTACTGTTAGCCATACTTCGCCATATTTGTCAAATTGTCACTTAATTATTTATCATATATATTGTGAATACGCATTAGAAAAGTAAATAAATGCAAGTATGAATGATATTATTTTTTAAGTTTAATTATGAGCATAAATGTATTTATCTGTAAACAAAAAAAAAAGGTTGGGGGTCACATTCAAGTGGGAAATTCTATTTGTTAGGGGTTGCGGAACTAAAAATGTTGAGAACCGCTGGACTATGGCAAGTGGGAGGATTAGTGATGATCAATGAGTCATTAGGGCCAAAGATTTTATTTATAATGGCTAAAAAGTTGTAGTTCACTATTATTTTTCTTTTTGAAATACTCGCCAAGGCTATATGTTTTTTTTCCTAGTCATCAAACTAAAAAATGTGAATCCTGAGAATGGACACCTTTGTTACAGCTTTGTTTTTTTGGATAAATTTGGTATCATTAAAAGGTCTCGGGTGGTCTCCACAGTCTCTAGTTCTACGTCATTTGCTTGGTTTACCTCGGAATAGTTAAATGGATATTTATTTTAAGTAAGCACTTGGGATGGTGGAGCAAAAATGTATAAGTCGCGTTGCGTCATTTTGGATAAATTTAGCAAATACCCATGAGACAAAATACTTACTTCACCTGTGATCAAAACTCCTGACCAAGAAATGCTGACTTAAAAAAAAACTTCCTTAAAATGTAGGTGAAAATAAAAAAAATAGAAACATAGCTGAAACATTTTGTCTGTGGCACAAACTGCACAAGAATATGTAGCAATAAATGGGTTGAATTGTATAAAAGTATTTTATTAGCTTACTATTGCTTAGTAATAAAACCTTTGTATAGCTCATAAATAATGTACAATATCCAATGTACAATATAGTATCATAATAGTGTTACTCTCTCTTGCTGTGCTCCAGGTGTTGGCATATTAAGTGTCATTATCTTTGAGATCTACATCCTATACAAGCTCCTGGGTACAGAAATGAGAAATAAATGGAGGACTATGTGGCTGGGTCAGCTTCTGCTTTTTGGAATTTTCCTGTGTTACCTTGTTCTGTTTGCCTACCTGCCTATTCCAACCAAGGTTTGATGGTTTTTGCTTGTATGCTAAAGATGTTAAATAGTTTTGTGTGGGCTGTACTATGGAACTGCTCAATGTAATAGTATCCCTGTTAACACAATTCAAACATCACATTGTGGAGAAGGTATGATGTCATTTTTTTAAAATTGAAAACAATTGTTTGGACACGGAATCAGTTGAAAAAGTACTTGCTTTGTTACTTGATGTAAAATATATCTAGTGCTATTAGAGCATGGAATGGGTTGCCTGAGCTAGCCAGGAGAACCAGTGACTTGGCAGAATTTAAGTCATTGGTTAATATGCATAACTAAATGCATGACGCGTAGGACATAATCATCTTCTTTTTTGAAGTAATGTCTGTATTATATTGCGATGGATTGATGATGTGGAAGCAGATCTGCAACAGCTTGGGGTTAGGGCATGGAGACGAAAGGCCCAGGAGAGGTCTGAATGGAAGGATGTGTGCAAGCAGGCCAGAGCCCTCCATGGGCTGTAGTGCCACTGGGATGGATGGATGGATGTCTGTATTATATAAGATAAGAAGGGATAAAGCAAGTGAAACATTTAAACAGTATGATTTCAAGTTGGCAGGTAGTTTACTTACTTATTTTCTTTCACTTTAGGCTACTTGTGGCATCACTAGATTTGGTGTTGGGGTGTCCTATGCTTTCTGTTTTGCTGTCTTGTTGGTCAAGTTAATGGTCATCCTGACCTCCAAGTCCTCTGACATATTGGTAGCAAGTGATGGTGGATCTCCTAACTACTTGAAGGGAATATATCAGTTCCTTTTATTTGTGTTTGCAGTTGGTGTCCAGGTACTGTTACATAATAAAGTTAAGTAACATGAAAAATGTCATTTCTAAAGCTTGTATTTCTAAATTTGCTTTTGTTGTTGTCACTAGATTGTGATTGATGTGCAGTGGTTGATCACTGTCCCACCAGAGGCTATCAAAGTCTTGGCTAACAATGGAAAAGAAATATGGATCTGCAATCATTATACCTGGGAAGCTGGTAAAACATCCACACTTACATCTTCCTTTGTGCGCACCAACTTTGAGAACCATCTGATGTCACTGATCTACATTATGGTCATGATTCTTATCACCACCATCCTGTCTCTAAATGCTCATGGCATCATCACCAACCATAGAGAAAGTATATTTATTGGTATTGCTGCAGGTTTCAGGTATTCATTTCATAAATACCTTTTACTGAGCATAATTTATTAAAATTGTTTTTTGATAGATACTAAACAGGTTTTATTTCACCTTCAGAATGAAGTGAAAGTTTATAAAAAATCTTATGCTTTTTGAACATGGATTCCATGTGACTAGAATAACAACCAATGAACTTTGTGGACTCACATAGGAAAATTCATTCTCACCTTACGAAGATTAGATACCTAAAGTTAGACTTTGTGCTTGACCAGCCTGACAATTACATGCCTTTAATCTGACCTATATAGTGTTTACTTTTCATCAATGTCTATAATCTATTTATTCAACATTCAAATTTAGAATATTTTTTAGCTACCGGTAATTATTTATTCTAACATATTGAATAATGTTGTGAATACTTATTTTAATCTTTCCTATAACTATAATAAAATAAGTGAATTTACTTTGAATGTATTAATGTGTGATTTGTAATTTTTTTCCCAAGTATTCCAATCTGGCTGGCTTGGGGTTTGATTGGAGGACTTAACAAGGATCATGCTTATTCTGAGGAGTTTGGTGATGGCTGCATAGCTTTTGGACTTCTGATAACAGCCACCCTCATTCTGTTTTCTATGTTCTTACCTAAGGTAAGGTCACACCAGAGCAATTAGGATTAAAGAAGGAAAAGGGAAATAGAACAAATAGAGATGCAGAATTAATATAAGAGCTATCAAGATAATTTTGAGATTAAGAATAATTAAGCCAATAGAGAAAATATAAATGCAGGTATTTTTGTTGTAAAAGTTACAAATGTCCTATTCAAATTGACTGGATAGAATGCTGATATTCATTTATTGATGTCGCATCAGAAGCTTCTAATAGCACAGCTAACGAGCTGAGTAAAGTAGAATTAAGGGTTTTCTAGGCATCTGGTCATATTACAGTATACACTTTCATCATTCTATTTGTCTGTATTAAATTGTCAAAGCTTTATTGTAAAAACTCAACTACGTTTTCTTCTAAAATAGTAAAGATCATAAATATAAAAAAAGAAATAGTACATTTGAAGTCTGTCTGATTGTGATGTTAACATGTCTGCTCTCTAGGTCAGGCAGCTGGTCAACATGGGAGTTGAAGGGATCTACCTGGAAGATGACAGAGAAACAATCTATGCTGGCTCTGTTATAATGGCTCCATCAAGTTATAGAGGAAAAGGACCAGGCTCTATCATTTATGTCAATAATCCTGGGATATATAATGAGCCTATAATTATTGGGAATGGAGATCCCAGTAAGATTGGGGGTCTGTGTCCGTCTTTTGTATTGTTTTCTCAGCTTGCTGTAGTGCTAGTTGGCATTTTTGTTTTACAGTAGTCTAACATTTTAAAATTCTTTTGTAGACAGCAAACAATCTATACAATATTACAAACTAATTACAGGACAAAAAAGTTCACTATATATATCAGCACCTTCTGCAGGCAAGCAAGGTTGTGTGGTGGCACCTACTCTGGCATTTCCTTCTGCCTACTGCATTATGCTTATAGTGACATCAATGAAGGTGTATTTCACCATACAAGATCCTCTGGAAAACTCTTCAATGTATAAAGATTGAGGGCAAAAACCAAAGTTAGGAAGGTATTAATCAGGGAACTCCTTTATGCTGATGATGTAACTATTGTTGATGACTCTTCTACTCAGCTTCAGACAGATCCTGATTGTCAAATTCTCTGCTGAATGCTAGACGTTTGTCTTAAATATTAATCAAATCAAACTAAAATACTAGCTCACAACACACATACCTCACATCAGATTACCACTGGAAATTGTTGACCATTTTTGTTCTCTTGGCTCTATCATAATCCAATGATGTCCTACTGTATAAAGACATCAACAGGATAGCCAAAGCAATGGACACCATGTCATGGCTGCAGAAAAGAAAGTGTTGAGCACTCTGCTATACAGAAATAAACATGGTCAACCTTTTCTTGACAAAAAAAAAAGCTAAACATCTTCCGTCTCCAATGCCTATGGCGGATCTTTAAAATACGGTGGCAGATAAAATAACCAATGAGGATTGGCCTCTTTAGTCACACAAGAAGTTGGAAAGGGAAAAAATTGTCTCTTGAGAATGTAAAATGCCACACAGACACACACACACTATCACACACATTTATAATATACACACACACATATATATATGTATGTATAAAACAAGTATGTGTTGTTATATATGTATATATATATATATAACAAGTATGTATTGTTAAGCGTGATAACTGTAATATCTTTGGTAAAAAAGTTGAATAATCCTAATCTCTGTATGTATTGACATGTCTGTGTTTATATTGGGAGAATTAAAAATATTTCAGTAGTTTAGAGTTAGAAATTTAATGCTTTTTTTTAAAAGTTTGTTTTACATTTTCTTTATTTATACCAATACTTGATACTATACAATTGTAAAGATCATAATCCTTGACCTATAAGTACAAAATTATAAAGTAAAATGTCAAAATATTCATAAATAGTAGTTCTATTTATTTTTGAAACTCACTTAAGAAAGTAAAAATGAAAAATTAAATTAAATTACAAGAGAAATAAGATTTTTTTTTAATTCCTAAAACCCAGCAAAACAAAGAAAAAAAAGCAAATTTTTTTTTTGATTCATTGAAAGTGAAGAGACTATTTTGTTACTCTCATCAAAGGTCAAATGTTTCAAATTGTTCTTTCATTTTTTTCAAAAGTAAAAAATGCAATTTCATCTAGATAAGAGAGCAGGCAACGAACTTTTAATCTTATCGTTTTCTTAGAAAGCTAGTAAGCAAGACCTAATGCAATTGTAGCATCAGTATCAGACTTTAATTTTTTGTCTTCAGTGGCTACCCATTTGAAATATCCTGCGAGTACCTACAGTGCTCCTGTCACTTACTTGAAGAAATCTGAGTCTGCCTATGGAGGTAGCACAAAAGTTCTAAAAATGACAGATGATCTCAGAGGGCGACTACCACAGAAACGCACTCAATCTGAAATAGCTTACGGCTCATCAGGAAGACCAAGATCTCACAAAGGAACACTACCACGTAAGTTGTTCAGCTGATAATAACCCAGATCTCAATTAAGCTTGTTTTTATATCATTGTAATATTTGTCTGTGTGTTTGTGTTCAAATTGAACCATTATTTTGAATTGTTTCTCCAGGATCTCGTTCACATACTGATTTAGGAGCATTGTAAGAAGTGTTTGAATGCCACCACAAGATTTGCCTTATTCAAGTTTGACTAAGTTTACTTTCCAGTAGATCATTACTGAAACACATCTTTTTGTTAACATGCTTTTTTTTCTTCATTGTTTTTTTTTTAAGAACAAGTTTATGGTCGTGATTGATTAGCTGCTATGATTGTTTGTGTATTGATTGTATTCACTTTGTTACTGAACGTTGATGTGTGATATCTAGAAAATGCAGTCACTTCAGGCTGGTAATATTTAAACACTTAGTTACTAAGACATTTACCTTTTCTTTTTGTTTTTTTGGACATTTTATACATATATATATATATTAATATACACTTTCAATTATTAAAAACAGACAATATTGTCTTGTTTTAAATGGACTTGCTACTGAATGTAATTGTCAAAAGAAAGTAAATATTGATTATTGATCCCTTATTTCAACTTATTTGGTGTTAGCTTTACTGAATGTTTTGCTGAGAATCCTATTTATTGATATATTTGAACAAAGTGTCTAAACATTCAGTACAAAAAATAAATAGACAAGGTCTTAGAAATCATTGAAATCACTAATTGTAAGATTGATGGTTCTAACTGCTACACCATGTAGTAACTGTCTACTGCCCTGGCTGAATCACTAATGGACATTGAGTAGCCAGGTAGAAAACATTGATGAAAACCATTTGTACATATGAAAACTCCATGATGGGCTAATATTATTGTGAATGTATTTTCATCTGTATATTTAACTCACTATTTTAGTGTTTCTTTAGTTATTGAATAAACTTTCAAATGTTCTTCACTTTGTTTTTTTATTAAATTCTTTTCATTTTCTCAATTTCTTTTTAGAGATGTCATTTTTACCTCATTAATAGACGTTTATGTAAGGGCTTCGGGCCTATTCACAAATGATTGAAGTAAAAGTAGTCTAATAATTGCTCTTTCCAAAATTATTATCTTGTCCTTCAATTTTAATTATTGGTAAAACTAATTACATCTACAAGGCAAACTGCATTCTAGCTTCATTTTTTTTTTTTCGTGTTCAATAAGGTTGTCCACAGCAACCCATTTCCTTTACTTTCAACTGTAAGTACCGGTACATTCATACATTTACATCATGTACAATTTTTGTACAAATTTGGCAAACTTAACTACAAGTATCAATAATAGTTTATATCTATCATCATTACCGGGAACAATGTAGTACAACTCTGTTCTGTGCCAATATAAACATTAGGGGAACAAAGGATTGAAAAAGTAAGAACAACATTTATTAACCTTGACATTAGTTTTATTGCCTCGACATCTTACATTCCAAAATGATTCTGTTCTGTTCTAATGATTACACAGAATAACAATGTATTTTGAACACCACATTTCTTTTTCACAGTACACAACAGCTAGTTACACACTAGTTTCACAATTGCAGTTCTATTACATAGTTTAAGTTTGAATAATTCAATTCTTATTTCTTTGTACAATTTTTTAAATGGTAGCACAACAGTATGGTTTTTACACAGACATCTCCCCACCCCACAACTTGAGTACACAGACCCCCACACACACAACATGGTTATTTTTTGTAGTCTTGCAAAAATAAATGCAGGTATTAAGGAGAACAAGCAGGTGGCTATTAATTGTTTAAGTTCTTTTTTCTGTTAGTTGACAGATTTTGACATCTACACATTTTGTGCACAACTGTTTCTCAAACACAATAAATTGAAATGAAAATGTTCTCTTTCACAATGATACATTCATTCATAAAACATTTTAGCATAAAGTTTGAAAAAAAAAGTTTGAATGTGTGGTTCTGTCATATAAAATATTAATTGCAACTAACAAACATGTTTCATCTCCATTTGTGGTTCCATTCTAAAATATTTTTTCAATGGTTCTGTTGTTTAAAAAAGTATTTAATGTAAACAGACAAAAAAGCACAGTGGTAATGTGACTAAATGGTCAACAAAGTGGTTATGTTCAATAAATTAGTCAATTTGTCACACCAGAGAAGTAGAATCAACTTCTAAGGTATTTCGCCATACATAAATGTACTAAATAACATGGGACTATGTTTAGTGTTAATATTCTTGAATAGTTTCACCAGCCAACACAAATCCTGTCCAAGAATCACAGATAACAATATTGTCTTTGTAGACCAGATCAGCATCTTGCTATGTACACTGAGTAAATAACAGCAACAAGTTGGCTCCCAGTAGTTACTTCACACTTGAGTCCTCAATGCAAAGTTCTTCTAAACTGTTTTGTGCCTGAAAAATGTCATCAGTTTTATTCATGGTGATACAGTAGCTGCCTGACATTGTGGACGTTATCTCCAGCAGACCATCTTCAGCAGCTGTTTGGGAGCAGTTAGCATCTGGACATTAGAAACAGAATCAAGCAAGATTTTATTTATGATACATATAATAATATATACTAATAACAAAATCAATATTTGGACCTGTTACCTATCCCTTAGTCTGGTGGACCGTTGGGGCACCAAGCAAGACCTGAAGACCGTCTTTCTCCATTCCTCTCTATCCTTTGCCCTGATTAGAACTTCTTTCAGTCCATTCTTTAATGTTGTCTTCCCATCGCTTTCTCTGTCTGCCTCTTCTTCTTTTTCCTGGTACTGTTCCCTGGAGGAAGGTCTTTGCGAGCCCCGAAGATCTTGCTATATGGCCATATATTTTGAGAGCTTGCGTTTTTTCACAGTTAGGGCATGGGGGTACTGGAAAGGGGTAGTACCTTTGATGGTCCGGCATGCTGCACCTTTAGGTGGACTGCCTCACTGGTCCCCTTCCAACCCCTAAATCTCTCACATGTGGCTCCAAGCACCATGCCCTGGAAAACCGCTTCAGCTGGCGGACTAAACCATGTGAGGGGGTGGTGATAACATGGCTCCACTGGGCGAAAGGCCTTCTAGACTAAGGTCACCCGCCAGGGTGGAAGAGTCCCAGGATGGACTACAACAGCCTCATGTTCAGGACCAAGGCGAACCACCAAAATGAAGGTACTCGGCTGTGGTCAAGCATGGAGAGGGATGGGCGCCCTTGATACACCAATTGAGACAATGAATATTTGGACAGCTTTTCTATATCAAAAATATATGCTGAATGTTACATTATTTCCAAAGTCACACAAAAGAACATCTTTGTAGGCTTTAGAAACCTTGTCCCCTCTCTTACACAGTTCCAAAGAAAGATTGGATTAGAGTAGACTGTGCAAACAGGCTGTAGAAAAGCAATAATTGTACCCATTGTGACACAAATAATGTCTTTAATTGCAATTTTCGATATGTGGAGTAAGTTAAGAGTTATTTACCTTTAATCTCCTCTGGCTTCCCATCAGCCCCTGACTCACTCTCACTCTGAGAAATTGATCTTGTTCCCATAAACATACCAAGGGTTTTGAACAAATCAACAGGAGTTGTCTGTACAGTTGGAGAGTTGGGCCCACCACTGGAGTTACTGGAGGATGGAATCTCAGAAACTATCAGAGGAGAAAGTGTTATTTTATAACAAAAACATTTTTTAAGAGATGTTTCATACATGATTTTAAACATATTCAAATAAATCTACAATATATTTGCAAAATAATATTTGTTCATCTATCAAGAGATCTCTGCAACCACCTAATGGATTTGCATGAATTTTTGTACATAGGTTCTACCACTTTTACCTCTGTCTGAGCGTGGATATTCATGAAAAAAAATCACAAGCTTTCTATTAAACATTCATATGTAATTTTCAGTACTTCCCCCAAAATGGTAAGACTATATTTCTTAGACTTAGATACTCCAGTGCTGTTCAGCCCATTAGGTGGTAAGGTGTTTACATAAAGATATGTCACTGGCAAAGACACAGTCTAAAACAAAAAACAAAACATTTTTAATATGCCGTCCTACATTTCCGCTACCTTTTAGATGGGTGTAGACTGCTATACTCTGTAGTCTTTGATCTACATTCAAAAGGGGTAAAAAATGATTACACTTAAACACTAAATAAAACCAAATTGATATTTCCTTTCTTTAGAGGAGACAAGGCCAGAAAAAAGGAAGGGTAGGGAAAGGAAAGGGGGAATTCAATTGGGGCTTTGGAAAATGCATCTTTTTTTCCTTTGGCATATTTTGAGAAATGTATATTTCCAGACCTGAAAATGTGTATTTTGAGGGGCAAATTTGTATAAAGAGATATACTAAGGAAAGAATAAAATTATTCAAGCATGTATGAAATGCAGCAATCCAAATATTAACACACCATAAATTTATATAAGACATCCTGTACATTTTTCAAAATATTAACACATTTAGTCTTTGTCATTGAATTTTCTAGACTATGCTAGAATGTTGCCGTTCTTGGCAATAATTTTATGATCCTAATGCCTCTAGTGTTTCTGATTCCATAATAGCACCAACAAAAAGTCAATTCAAAAGAATGGAACTTTATGGAAGAAGTGAATTTAGACTTAAACCAAATGAAATGGTTAGCATGGCTGCATCAGTGACATCTAGTTTTTTTTAATGGGCCATTTCTTTATAAGGTATGCAGACACTGGAAATATTTTATCAAATTTTGAAAGAATTCAGAATTTCTTCTAACAGACTATTGTGTCAGCAATGAAAGCTTTGGTATCCTCTACAATCACATAAAAAAAATTTAAAGATTTGTTTTCACACAGATAATTCTTATCAGCCATTGAAATTCTCTCTAATAGAGAATAATAATAATAGAAGCTGGTCTATTGAGTCTGCTGAATATATAAAACACCTATCTATTGTAAGATAAAGCTATTTATTCTATAACAGAAGCTGGGCTATTGAGTCTGCTGAATATATAAAACACCTATCTATTCTAAGATAAAGCTATTTATTCTATAATAGAAGCTGGGCTATTGAGTCTGCTGAATATATAAAACACCTATCTATTGTAAGATAAAGCTATTTATTCTGAGGCTTGAAACGTTTTAGAAAACAGATGTGTTGAAGGAGGAAGCAAAGAATCAAAAAGCTTTTCTTATGTAAACAAATTCAGCCTTCCATCTCTGATTCATTCTTTGAATTTAGGCTTTCATAAGTAATGTAGCTTTAGATCTGCCTACTTTATGTAATTTTATAGTCATTGCACATTAGTTGGCACGTATGATGACAACTGATATAACCTCAACTGCGCATGTGCGCTCTACTAGCAGAGCCCATTCACTGTCTCTCTCTCTCCTCTTTTAGTAAATCTTAGATCTATGGAACAGAGATCTTGACGTTTTTTCTGCAAATTATTCTTTAAAAAAATATTAATTTCTAGATTGTAAATGTCTTTAATAGGGG
>JADKLZ010003044.1:12336113-12352852 GCA_021533235.1 Biomphalaria straminea
AACTCTACGGACTTTTTCATAGCTGTATGCGAAATATTTTCTATAAATTTACAATAGATCTGGACTCTTGATCTATGTCACTAAAATTCGCGGACTTTTCGCGGCTGTGTGCAAATTATCTTCACCGAATCTATCGTAGATCTAGTCTTTATACATTCTAACTAAAATTCGGGAATTTTCACGGCTGTGTACGAATTATCACTGAATATACTGTAAATCTAGACTTTAGATCTAAGCCACTACCATAAATTTAGACTCTAGATCTAAGTCACTAAAATTCGCGGACTTTTCGCGGATGTGTGCGAATTATCACTGAATATACTGTAAATCTAAACTGTAGATCAAAGTCACTAAAATTCGCGGACTTTTCGCGGATGTGTGCGAATTATCACTGAATATACTGTAAATCTAAACTGTGGTAGATCTAAGTCACTAAATTCGCGGACTTCGGCGATGTGCGAATTATCTTCACTGAATATACCGCGGATTTAATAGTCTACTTGGGGGAGCTACCACCTTCTACCAAGCGCGTCCCCAGGTGGCGGATAGGGGAAAGACCCTTAGATATAAGGGTTAGCTGTGAATACCAAATAAACAGCCGTGGACCAACTGGTTTGCAGTCATGGAGGATGAGGTGGAGTATTCCAGTGGTTAGAATATTTACTAAAAACATCTCAGAAATCCAGGGAAATGATTGCAAAAAGCGAGTATAGGGCGCTCTAACTCTAAACCCGGGTAGATGAAGCTCGTTAGCTAGGGATAGCAGTTCATCTAGGAGAGAAAACTCCGAAAATAAACACCTGCTGCCTTGCAGATGATCTTGGATGATCAAAGGCTATGGGAGCACACCCAGAAAGAAAAGCAGGCTGAAGTCGGAGTCGATGGGCCTCCTGGCGCATAACACATTGACACGCAACCTCATCAATGTTGGAGTTCAGTAACGATTCTAATAGATGTGGCGTCCTGCCTGTGGAATCCCGCCGCGCAGGTAGGGGGCCGGGCTCTCCGCCTCAAAGGAGCCCACACAAGCGAGCTGGTGGTTCTTCTATCTCTGCCTGTGGAGCCAGGAGCAGGGACAAGAAAGTAATAACTACTGGCCAACACTCCAAGACCAAAAGTCTAAAAATCCTACAATGGAACGCAGAGGGCATCCAAAAGAAAAAAGAAGCTTTAAAAATATTTCTGCATGAAAAAGAAATTGATGTAGCCTGCATCCAAGAAACTCATTTGAACAGTAATCTACGTTTCTCCATTAGAGGCTACACCTGCATCAGACAAGATCGAGAAACCAGACCCAAGGGAGGAATCCTCACCCTCATTAAAAATGACATCCCTACCACAGACATAACTCTGCCCAACTTCGCAGACTCAGAAATAATGGGAACTAAGCTGATTCTCCCATATGGAAATATTAATGTATTTAACTGCTACTTCCCACCAGACAAGGAAATAGAGATTGACCACATACAAATACCTGATCAAGAAGAATGTCTTATCTTAGGGGATATGAATAGTCACTCTCAGAGCTGGATACCAAGACCTCAATGCCAGGGGAGAAGAAATTGAAGAATGGCAAGCGGAGAACAGACTTATCCTGCTTAATAAACCTGATGATAAACCAACCTTTTTCTCAAGAGCTTGGCTAACATCAACCACACCAGACCTAGCCTTTGCAACTGACAACATTTCCAAAAAATGCACTAGAGAAGTTGCAGACCAGCTAGCCACTAGTGACCACAGACCCATATTAATCAATATCGATACCTCCTTCAAAATATCAGAAACCTCCACCATCCCCAGATGGAACTACAAAAATGCTAACTGGAACCTATTCTCAAAGCTCACAGACCTATACACCACTTCCATAAACTGCAAATCAAATCAGGTCAATAAATCATACTCAGCCTTCTCCAAAGCAATCCTCCTAGCGGCTAAGGAATCAATTCCTAGAGGAGCAAGAAAAGATTATATCCCCAACTGGTCTGATCACCTACAAGAACTCCACAATGCCACTATTGAAGCCAGAAACACAGTAGAAAATAACCCTTGTATAGAAAACAACATAAATCTAAAAGCAGCTAACGCAGTTTTCAGGAAAAATTACCTCTCCGCTATGAGGAAAAGTTGGCATGAAAAAACAGAACAACTAAAAGTAGATAGAGATGGTCACAAACTCTGGCATATAGCCAAATGTCTCAACCAGGAAGAAAACAGAACAACACCCATAGTAATAGAAAAGGACAACAAACCCCTGAAAGGCCAAGAAGCAGCTAATGAATTCATTAAATTTTTCCAAAGCGTAGGTCAAATACAAATCAATGAAAGCAGAAAAAAAGATGTAAACTCTGAAATACAAGGAAAAAATAAAGAAAATAGTCCAGCTTACTCCTTGGGAATGACCACAAATCTTAAAATGAAGGAACTAGATGAAGCCCTAAAAGTCCTCAAACCAAAACAAGCCCCAGGCCCAGACAAAATATCAAATGACATGCTTCTTCACTTGGGTTCTCAAGCCAAAAAAAAACTGCTACAAATATTCAATGCTAGCTGGAAATCAGGCAGAATCCCATACATATGGAAAAAAGCCATTATGATCCCTATTCTAAAGCATGGCAAACCAAGAAATAAACTGGATAGCTACCGCCCCATCAGCCTCACTAGCTGTACTTGCAAACTTATGGAAAGAGTGGTAAATAATAGACTCACCTGGATCCTTGAGTCAAATAACCTACTCACTGAAGCCCAGGCTGGCTTTAGAAAAGGAAGATCAACAGAAGATCAAATAGCCTTCATCACACAAGAAATAGAAGACGGCTTTCAAGAAAAGAAACCAACAACGATTGTGTGGGTTGACTTAGAAAAAGCATTTGACAAAGTCTGGGAACAAGGTCTCTTACTCAAACTAATCCAGCATCACATATCCCACAGAATGTACAACTGGATAAAGGAATATCTGAATAATAGAAAAGCCTTAGTCTGCATGCAAGGGCAAAGAAGCCACACAGTGGGCATCAAAAACGGCGTCCCCCAAGGAGGAGTCCTATCCCCAACACTTTTCCTATTATTCATAAATGATTTAAATCAAAACCTACCAAGAAAAGTTAAAAGTAGCATGTATGCAGATGACCTTGCCTTAATTAGTACAGAAGAATATGTAGGAACATCTAAATTTCGATTACAAGATGCCCTTGATAAACTGAATAAGTGGTCCAAAGACTGGGGCATGTCCATCAACACAAAAAAGACAACATACACAATCTTCTCACTGTCAACAAAGCAACAAACAATAAAATTAACTTTAGATACGGAAACTTTAGAAAAAAATGACAGCCCTACATATCTTGGAGTCACTTATGACCCAAGACTAACCTGGAAAAATCAAATAGACAAAACACAGAGTAAAGGCATCCAAAGACTATCTCTCATGAAAAAATTAGCTGGCACAGATTGGGGAGCTAACCACAACATCCTAAAAAAGACATATACCAGTTATGTAAGACCTGTATTAGAATATGGCGCCACAGCATGGGGCTCAGCCGCCCAAACCAAGCTAAAAAAAATAGACAAAGTTCAAAATATCGGTCTAAGAATAATGACAGGAGCAATGAAAACAACACCCATAAGAGCTATGGAGGAAACTGCTGCCCTGATCTCTCTGGATGAAAGAAGAGAAATAAAAATCCTCTCCCAATTTACCAAATTGGAAACCTTGGAAAGGCACCCACTCAAAACCAAAATCAACAAAACTGGCACTAAAAACCGCCTCAAAAGGACCAATTTCATACAGGAATCTGTTAACCTTAAAAAGAAACACCAACTCGAAAAAGTAACTCTAAAACCTTCGATACATCATAATGAATCTCCACCCTGGGACGAAAGCCCTCTTCCTACTATAAGGGACCATATTGAAAACATAAAAAGAAAATCTGACTACAGACCAACAGAGATCAAGGAAATAGTGAACTGTTTTCTTCAAACCCATTATCCTAGCGATCAGTGGATCAGAGTTTACACCGATGGATCATCTCATAAAGCCACCACAAATGGAGGAGCTGGAATTCTTATCGAATGGCCAGATGGAGAAAAACTAGAAAAATCCATTGCAACTGGTGGGCTCTCTGACAGCCACAGAGCAGAAAGGGAAGCACTAACACTAGCTGCTAACATGCTAGCAATTCATCCAAGTTCCCCACACAGTCAGATTGTCCTACTAACCGATGCGAAGACAACCCTCCAAGGCTTGCAGAACTCTGGTTTCTCTTGTGTTGAAAACCTCAGAGCAGCACTGACAAACCTCAACAACAACAGCAGAAAGACTGTTGTTCAGTGGGTGCCAGCTCATATTCAACTAGAGGGAAACGAGAAGGCTGACACACTCGCTAAGGGTGGAAGAAGTGGCTCACAAATTAACTCTGCACTCTACCTGGAAGAAATGAAGAAATTAATTATAAATAAAATAAATGAGAAATGGACAAGCTCACATCCAAATCACAAGAAAGATGATGCTTACTATAAGCTATCCCGACAAGATCAACGTGTAATCTTTCGACTTAGGACCGGACACAACAGAATGCGACAACACATGTACCGGAAGCTCAAAATTGGAACCAGTGATATCTGCCCATGTGGAGTGTCATCAGAGAATGCCGACCATGTCCTCCAAGACTGCGCTCTTTACCAAGAGGCCCGTCTAAGACACTGGCCGCAAAACACCCCAATAGAAAGAAAACTATATGGAGAGCTCCCTGACTTGGAAACCACTGCGCAGTTCATCTCAGATATTGGTGTAGTGATCTGAACCCTCCAACATAACAATGAGAACGAAGAAGAAGAAGAAGAAGAATAGTCTAGATCTAATTTAAGTTACTAAAATTTGCGGGTTTTTCACGACTGTTTGCGAGTTATCTTCACTAGATAAGTAGATTCTAGATCTAGTGATTTAGCGTAAATCTAGAAACTAGCGTTTTTCTAGAGTAATCTAGATGTTAGACTAGATTAGATGTATCTATCGAGATCAATAAATTGATTAAAATTCAAGGCTAACTTACATCTAAATCTAGATAGGCCTACTAGGACTAGATGATTTACAGACTTTCTACTCGAACTCTTACAAGAAGATTTAGGTGAGGGAGGGCACGGACCGGTGTAGCCTACAAATTAGGCTGCTTAGGCTCTAATTATAGACAATAGTCACTACAGACTAGATCTAGCGCGTCTTCATGGGTAACTATGAATAATAACAAAAATATCTACGCTGCCTTCAGAACAAAAGCTGCCAGGTGAAATGCTTGCTTGAGCCAAGGCCATCGTCAATGTCAATCACGAGGTCGCGCTTCACAAGTGGGTGAAAGGCGGTGTAGACGCGTCACTGGTCAGCTCAATAACACAGCCAGCCCGTAACGTCATGCGATAGAATGCCTAGATACGCTGTTTTTTTTCCCCACATTTTTAGCATTTTTAAGCAAAATAATGATTTAAAAAATATTAGGTAAAAATTTTAGGAGAGAGTACAAAATTTTAGGAGGATTCTGGCAATTTTTAGGAGAATTTTAGGATTTTAGGAGACTTTTCATTTTTTAGGAGATTTTAGGAGTTTTTAGGAGCGCTACGAACCCTGTACATAAAGAGATGCAGAGACAACTTGTGGCATCATCTGATCACATGATTGGGCGTGGTTTGCCTGGGGTTTTGTTTTAGCTGAGCTAGACGCGTCAGTTGGTAGATGGAACTTAGAGACATAAGTCACATAATTTTCAATTGTAGAATTAATATATTTGTTTGATTCTATTTGATAACGAGCTGGGAAGAAAATATTCTATTGATACAGTTTCATTTGTACACTTTGTATATTGTGATTCCTAGTTCCTGACTTAAAGTTTTGTATTTTGAATTAAAGGATCTTCATTATTTAAATTTCTAAAGATATTTAGATCTAGAGTCTATATCTATATAAGAATCCCCGCATCACAGAAACATACTGTGACACTGTCAATTAGTGTTAAGGTTTTGAAGAGTATGCAGGAATTATAAACTTAAAAAAAACAGAAAAAACATAAAATAAAGGCCAAAGTAATTAAACCATTCACCAAAAAGATTGCAAAAAATGGAGGATCTATTTGTTAATGAAGTGAAGAATGATGTCAAGGACAGGATTAAAAGTTTATTGGGAATATATGAAAGACTATCAAAATATAATATTCTTTAAAAGTAATGTAAAAAAAAATGCTATAATACACAGAGATTACTAAGTACAGAAACTATAGATCATTATCAAACTCCATTTGAGAAAGGGCTTGAGAGGCTCTCTTGCAAAAGCTCTGGCCAGACAGTTGTAGCTGATGTCAACAGTAGTCACAAAAGAGTAACATTTGCTATTTTTTAGAACAGGCTAAAAAAAACGAGACCTATGACATACAGTACACAAGCACCTCAACCCCCAAATAGAAAATGTTGACAATGAACACCATCTGCACTAGGGAATAATGCTATATATTTGTTTAACTGTGTGGAGTGGTGTCCCCATGCTTGTTTCAAACAGAATGCTGAGACTTACTTGGGCAGGGTCTTCAAACATCATCAGTACAATCTGAGACATATAATTCAGTTCTGCACAGGCTCCAATAAAATCCATTGATCTCTTCCACTGTTCATCTTTCTCTTCCTAAACCAATACAAAGTATAGTGAAGTTAGTCAAATACAAAATAGGTTAGTTGCTATTCAAGAAGTGGATGCTAGGAGGATTACTTACATCTAAAAAGTCTCCATAGCGCAGCATGTTCAGCAATGAATGAATGTGACTCTCACTTGTGAAATAAAGTCTTGTCCTTACAAATCTTTCAGGGGAAGCTACTCCATTGGAATATCTGAGCATTAAAAACATCACTTATTCAAAATATACCATTAATCCTAAATAAAGCACATTATTACATTATACATATATATAGAGATATTTATGAAGTATTTTGCTTTCTTATTACAAAATCCTTCATAAGACTAGTTAATAATTGATCTAAATGGTTAGAACTACTTAATGACAAGATGACTTGGACCTACAACAGAGTTCATACTAAATCATACTTCAACAAAACCTTTAGTAGCTGTACTTTAATAAGTACCAAACATAACAAATATAGGTGTCCAATAATACACTAACTTAAAACTATCTAAGAGTTTAATAATTAAAACATGTCTTTGGATGGAATATGTTCAACGGTTAAAGTCAGTCATTTGTTTCAAAACAAATATCTAAATGGTGAATAATTAGACATACAAAATTAACAAATAAAACTAACACGTCATCTGAAATAATGGTAAATCACAAAAATAAAAGTCATGCAGAATAGATAAATAAAATAATTGGACTACTAAATATGTTTCTGTTGAAAGCATGCTGCATGATTGGTAGAAAGTATTTTTCTTTTTGATTCAAAACAGTTACTGAAAACACTATATAAATGTTTAAATAAATTAATCGGTATCAACAATAATGAAAATATTTCTGAGCTTCATATAAATGAACCTTCATACATTACCAATATAAAGCCAATGTGTTGTAATTAGGTTTATATTAAGAAATGTAGGGTTGAAAGTTGGGTTTTAAAAGATTAATAAAAAAAGGTTGATTTTGAATCTCAGGTAAAAATGTATTTTGACAAAATAGGCTCAAACTATTAAGGTTGAATGAATCAGTTCTAAAGGAATGTAATTACAAAACTTTTAGGTTAGGATTGGGCATCAAAAGAAAATAGAATAGTGTTTGACTACAAAAATACAAACTGTTGGTATATGAAGCGCAACTAAAAAGTTAGCAGACATGCAATCACATTGATTACAACCACTGTCTAGAAACAAGCTGGACAGAAATACCTCAAAAAGAGAATATTTTTGTACTTAAAGCAGCAAAATAAAAAAAAAATTAAAAATCCCTTGTTTGATTTTAAGGAGAAAATTACATTGAAAAACTTAGGGGGGAGGGGTGTGAAGCCAAATTTCTAACCACAATGACCATTACAAGTGTTTTCAATTAATAAAGTTTCATACAAATAATTAAAAAAAAACTTAGTGTTACACAAACATTTGAGGACTATGACAATTTAGTCTTAAAAAACTAATTAAAGATACTTTAGTGTCACACAAATATATGATGATGATGACAATTTAGTCTTCTACAAATAATTCAGAGCTATGATAGTTGAATCTTCTTCAAATGAGAGATATCCCATCTAATTAGCTAGCACAATGTTTTCTGCTTGAATGTATTACAGATTTAGAAAACAACAACATAGAAACAGTGTTGAAATGATCACTTTAAACAGAATTTATAATCCCAAAAGTAAATGGTAGTTTCTCCAGATACAATGATTTTATTATCATAAAATTGTATTTATTGAAAGTATATTTACTACAGAATCACAACTGAACTGATCCAAATGTTTCTACTTTTCTACATTGATTGCAGATGCCACAGAAGGATCCTAGGCATCACATTCAAAGACCGCATCACAAACCAAGAGATTAGAGACAGGGTCACTGCAGTGATCAGACCCCATGTGACCTGCTAACTACCATGAAAAAATGCAAGCTGAAAATCTATGGCCATTTTACAAGATCTTTGGGGCTCGCAAAGACCTTCCTACAGGGAACAGTACCAGGAAAAAGAAGAAGAGGCAGACAGAGAAAGCAGTGGGAGGACAACATAAAAGAATGGATGGGTCTGCCACTGAAAGAGGCTCTAAACAAGGCAAAGGACAGAGAGGAATGGAAAAAAGACGGTCTACAGGTCTAGCTTGGTGCCCCAATAGTCCACAGACCAAGGGATAGGTAACAGGTAACATTGATTGGGCTGGTGTTTCCAAAATAAATCATGCTTGTTTCCTTTATTTTGTTTTTTTTTAGTAAGAAATCTTTTCTTTGTCAGATATGTGACAAGGGATATATCCATTAGCTGCATAAATTATTGAAATATTTCAAGACAGTATTAGTAATGCCTCAGACAAATCATGAGGTCAATGCTTCTCTTGTCTACAAAGTGAAAGTAATTTTCAAGAAAGCATGTGTGTTGGTGGGGGGGGAGGTAAGAAGAAAGAAACATTGTCCAGCTTGTTAGCACTAAATTGAATAAAGAAATAAAATATACAACCAGAAAGAAAGCCAAACAAAATCCCCAAGTCAGGAAGTATAGGAAGCTAGAGTAAATAAGAGAAATGTTGCCACAAAATAATGAAAGAAAAGCTAATATGTGAAGAAAACAAAGTTAATGAGCTGAAAAAATGAAAGTCTAAATAATATATGACAGTCAAGAAATTCTTGTGTATAAAAGATAAAATAAATGAGAAAGAAGTTTTAAAATAGTCATATGACATAATGCTAATCCTTAATAAAAAAAACTTTTTTTTTCACTTTGAAATCTTTAAAATCCATTGCCAAAAACCATTCCCTATCTAAATAATCACAAATGATCCACACAGTTTGAGACTGGATTGAATAAAGCTTCAAATCAATCACACTTGAAGGAAATACAGGATATTTCTTAAGTGTTAACAAAGAAAACTGTCTGTAGGTTTCATTAAATAAGACAAGGTCAGAAAACCAGAGTGAAACAAAGGTCTCAAGCAAATAATTGTCACTATGCATGAGCACTTGGAGCAGAATGAAATAGACTCACAACTGAAAAGTCTGAGATTTAAGAACTACTTGGAAAACATTTGATTGCCAATTGTTATTTCTACACACACTAACAATAATAAACAAACAACAGTGTTCAACTTAATCATCATCAGAAGTTATGGTCATAAGTTATATTGTGTAGAGACTCCTAGTTAGATAGAACTACATTTGCAATAAAAGCACACCCTCACAAGTCACAAAGTGTTTTTGTTATTACTAGAAAAGTTTGGCTTCATACTTGGAATGCTAAATTTATTGTGTGACTAAAAATCTCCTCAAATAACTGGAGTGACTGAAACACATAAGAAGAAATAATTTCTTGAGCAAAGTGTGGCAAGCAAGCAGTTATACAAAGTCGTCAGAAGCTGAAAAGACCATTTATTGTGAAACATGTCGAAGGTCAAGTAATGAGCGAATTCCTCTTTAAATGGGACATCATATAATTCTAAAGGCTATTTTTTGTTGTTTAGAATAATTTTGAAAACTGACTTCAACATCTCAGTTCTAATGCTGACATTTATGAAATGTAAAGCTGGTTGGTTACTCAACTGAGACAGAAATGGAAGGTTTATAGATCAGTAGGGAAAACACAATAAAGAGAGAATTAACCTCTAATGAAATCTGTATGCTGGCCACTGTATACCATTCTTTTTATAATTGACATATTTATGGTTGTAATGGTTTTCAAAGAAATCATGCATAAAAGTGAAACAATATTGCCGCTGAAGTTTCCAAATCTTTGAGTACAGAAGCCACACTGTATCCGGCTCACAAACTTTAAAATTTAATACTAAATAATCCTTCATTGTCAAAGTGATCAACTAAAAAAAAAAAGCAATGTTTAAATTAATTAATCTTGAGATCTGTCAAAGTGATGAACTTAAAAAAATAATTTGTCTGAAAACTGAAAAAGTCAACCTGCAAAAAAAATAAACTGTAATAAACAAAAGAATGAGCTTAGTACAATCAATCTGTGATGTTAAGTGCTAGGAAAAAAAATAAATTGTATTATTGTCTTGTAAATAAGCTAACAACTTGATGGCTAGTGTTATGCTGTTTCACATATGACAAATTAGTACATCCAGCTCAACAAAGAAAACAATATTACCATTATATAAAGACAACAACAATCTGATAGACCATATGAACATTAAAATCCAAAAGTTGTGTTCATGAAAGGCTTCAACACATTTTACATAAAAACAAACCTTTGCAAAGGAAAAAAAAAATCTTATCAAAAGTAAAATTATAAACTTATTCCCTTGTTGAATAGCTGAAAACTGAATTCAATGAAATGAAGTGAAATAGAGACATAACAGATCTCTTTTGCAATTACATTGTGGCGTTTGACCAACTATAGAACTTCTGCTGCATGTTTTTCTGAACCCCAAGAAAAAAAGAAGGGACTAAATTGTCAAGAAAATATTGTGATAATTTCATGCAATTGTTATTTCTGGACACTGAAATCAAGATGAACTGGTTTCATTGAGATAGTTACATTGTAGGATGAAGCCAGGGTTTAAAGAGATTTAGTTGCCACCAAGTGTTAAGTAGAATTGAATGCATTATGTTTAGGTCTATTAAACAGATTCTTCTTTTTCCATTGTTCATAACAGCTGCCTTTTATAAAATTATGTTTACTTACATTTGTATTTCCATTAAATTTACAAAACCTAAATTTCAGAGTAAAATTCATTAAGGAACTATACTCAGAATGAACAGTTGAATATTATGAGTCTTCTAAAACCAGACTTTTAGTTGGCATTTCAACTTTGGCAGATGCAATAGATCAATTGAGAGTTTCAATTTCAAAATTCTTAGTTGAGAAGAACTCTAGAATGCTAACAATGGAAGAAGTGGCACTGATCAAACATGCTACTCTGTCACAAAAGATCATAGCAACTAAAGTTGTTTCTACAAAATAATAAACATCAGGGTGGCAACCAGTGTAAGCCAAGTGCACAATGGATTTGAAATGACTGATGATGATTGGAGCTCTAATCACCTATTTAAAATGTCGATATCGTTGGATTCATGGAGAATGAACTGAATTTGCCTGAAAGAAAAAGGAATGAACTATTGTCAAAGCTGTACTAGAGACGAAAGTTGGAGTGACATTCAAGTTGACAAATCTTTCAATTCAAATTTTAGAAAGAACAGTCTGATATAGTGATGAATGCTTTAAAGATAAACTTCAAGAATTTATATTCACATTATTTCAAAAATCAAACCATGTATGTCTATACAGAAGTCACTCACTTTAGTCAAGAGTAAGCATAAGATTAGATAGAAATGTCAGTTGTTTCACTTACACTTTAGTCACATAAATAGTTTTGCTACAACCGAATTCTTTAAATTGTAAATTACATATCGTTTAAGATTTGTTTATTGAATATTTAAAATACAATTATGTGACAGTAAATGTAAAACTAATTCTATCTCATGGCAGCTTTGGAATTAGATGTTTTGACATTATTTGGCAAAAAAAAATCAGGAGTACAGGTGAGGTTAAACCAATAGATTCAACACACAAATAGTGTTTAATATATTTGTAGAAACAGTAGCATAATTAGAATAAGAAAATGTTATTTTAAAAGTCTAGAGACTACAAAATAGATTCCTGTATTGTGAAGTGACTCCATTATATTGACATTGTGTAGGGACAACAGTAGATAAACTAAATTTCCAAATGCCACTATCTCTAAAATATATTCATTTCCAAAATAGTCACATAAAGATAAAAACCAAAGAAGAAACACCAATGACAACAAGTGATCAGAGGTACAAAAGTGCCATACTTAGAGTCTAGCCGAGTGGTACTTTCATCAGTAGTCTGCTCATTAATACACTGAAGGAGGTCACAGCGAATCTTACGCAGCAGAGGTGTGCAATAGTTTTGGCCAATGTGGAGTCTCTCTTCTTTGGTGATACCATATTCCTGAGATCAGAATAGTTGTAAAAATATTATTGGATACAAACAATGGGAATATAGCTATAGGCATACATAAAATAACAATAGACATATGGACAAAATGTAGGCTCATTGTAGGCGCTGCGATAGCTATGCATAAGTCTTTACATTAAACATTATAATACAGTGAACTAATGACTTACCTGAGGTATAATAATGTCAGCCAAAGCTTTTGAACACATAAATAATTCTTGAGCTCTTTTAAACTGGAGAGTTTTTTGGTTATGTTGAAGGTCATATTTGATGCAGTCATAGATGTCTGGGATTTTACTGATATCAAAACGATTATTTTTCAATCTGAAATCTTTCTCAAGCTTTGCCCACCTTCTAATCAACAGTTCCCAGGATTCACCATTAAACAAAGTCAGATCTAAGGGAAAAAATAAATGCCTTGAATGTTTTTTTTATAAAAATTTCTTACGAGCAAAGCTAGTCATAATGATTTAGATGAATTAAACGTTTGTCCAAATATTTGTAACTGTTCTAATGAAATACACTCTTACCTCTAGACTTCAGTTCCATTTTGAGACAACGTATACGAGAAGTGATTTCCTTAATCATGTCATGCACTCTGACACACATTTGAAATGGGTTCTTTACAAACTGCATAGCATTCACTAAAGAGATGCTGTTGGTAGCAGCCAACTGAATATAAAAGTGAAGAAACAATGAGGCATCAAGTGCTATTTACAACTATTTCTAAACAAAAAGAAATGTTCAATCTTACTTTTTGATAATCCTCATGTGTAAATTCTCTGTCTTGATTGAAGATATCTTTTAATTTCTCTTTCACTCTGTACAAATGCAAACAAAATCTTTGTTTTAACTAAATTAGGACATTATTGTTGATGTACTACAAAGACAATCTGATACGAAGGGACCCATTCATTTAGTCACACAACACATTCATGCTTAACTGTATAACATTTAGGACAGCTGAACTGAAACATATTTTTTATTATAATGCCAGTAAAAGGTATACTAATAAATTGAATAATTCCCTTATTCTCACAATAACTCATTCCATCTGTGTTTGTTTTATAAGATTGAAGATGGTTTTAAATGCATCACATCTGAAAAAGTGATAACGAACAAATCCAGACATATTTTAGTGATAGTCAAATTAAAAACAAAATTCTAGAGTTAACTACCTAAGAGCTAAATGTCATAGAAAACCAAGTTATGCAACAATAAATTCAGTCAATCATTTCATGCATAAGGAAGGAAGACCACAAATTTGTTCTAGTATATTGAACAAAAAATGTACCTTTACCTTTAAGAGTACTTAAATTAGGTTGAGTGTTTTGTATTTGTAACTTGTAGGTCAGTGTTATTGTTATGCTTCTTTACTTTTGACTCTTCTGTCCTGGAGTGTCTCTAGGTTTAGAGATTTCAATAATGGTGTCAAAAGTGAATGTTCATTTGTTACAAACCTCATGACTACTTTGCATCTGTTCTAGTTTCTTTTTAAGTAGAGGGATCAGAAACATTCTTAGATAGGTCTAACCTATAGCATTTTAATTTTATTTTTGTTTGATTTGTACATGTTTCTTTTAATAAGTCTGAATGCTATGTTTGATTTCTGATTTAGTTCATCAATATTGGGATTACGAGGTAACATTTTCATGCATTATAACACATAGGTATTATGAATTTTTAGTTTGTGAAACTAGCTCCCTATGTTTTATAATTAGTGGAAATACAAGCTTAAGTGGATTCTCATTTCTTTATTTCATCTAATTCCTTTTTTACTATTTCCATATCCCATGTAATTATTATTGTTCTATTTTTGTTCTATGTATTTTTCAATCATTATAATATATCTAGGACTTCAAAACTTCATATTTAACGCATTAGTAGTCTTGGCTACATTTTAGTTTCCTGGCAATGACATAATACAAATTGTCTTGCTTGCTTTAATAATATTAATATGCTTCAATAGGTTCCATACAAAAAATGAGTAATAATGAGACATTTAACATATTGGTTACAAAAAGTGCTCTGTTATTTTTAAAAGCTTGGTTAATCATACGAGCAAATTGAAAGGAGTCTTACATACTGCTGACACACTCAACAACTCTGATGTACTTACACAATCTGATATTTGGAAGTATTGGATTCTCCATCTAACAATCCATTGGTGTTGGCACTTTTGACCATCTGTACAACAATAGGAGTTAGCTCTCCTTCTAAGGCCAACAGCCCCTGCACACACAAAAAAGTTGTAAAACATTTTAAGTAACAATGATTGCATATATCATATAAATATATATTGTAATGTCGTTTGTGAATCAAATTTATTTAGGTAGATAATTTTTTCGGTATTACTCACCAAGTATTAGAACTTAGAAAAACCCAGGTTCGTACCAAAGTACTTACATACTGTGCAAGAAAGCCTTAAAAAGGCAACAATGAAAAAAAAAGCTGAATATTGATCTAGTGTTACGCTAGCAACTCCTTTACATTAGATCTATATATTTCTACAATACTATAGAATGGAATGTAGCCTATATGGAATGCGTTTCAGCAATTTTCTTCCTTACATAACCACTGGCAGGTAGGAAAGATAAAACCACCTATAATAACCAATCTCAATAAGTAATAGTGTGCTACACTTAGTTGGATAAATTTAGAAACTTATTGTAAGTTAATAAAGGGGACAATTTTAGCATCAGAATAATGCCCTTGACAAAATAGCACAATATTTGTTATCTTTTTTTTCATCTTTAAGCAGTTATTTCATAAAAGGAGGGAGCACGATGGCCGATAGGTTGAGAGCTTGGCTTTCGAACCTGGGGTCTTGAATTCGAATCTCAGTGCATACTAAGATTCTAAATTATGAGATTTTTAGGGCGCCCCTGAATCCTCCCTACTCTAATGCATATCTTACTAAAGGAAAGTAAAGGTGGTAGGTCATTGTGCTGGCCACATGACACCCTGCTCATTAGCCACTGGCCAAAGAAACAGCTAACCTTAACATCATCTGCCCTTAGGATAGCAAGGTCAAAAAGGGGAACTTTATTTTCTTTATTTCATAAAAGTTTGTACACACTATTTCTGCCGCACCCATCCTCAGATCAAGTTGAAACTTTGCACAATTATTTATTGGCAAGACAAGACATGAATCAATTTGAAAAAAAATAACCAATTAGTAAATTAATTACTAGTAATTAATTATTTTGTTTGATATTAACAAGGGAAATTAATCTTTCAGTATTCACAAATATAGCTTAATATGTAGGGTTTCATCCCCTTAGATAATTTATATGTTATTTCTCCCACACCCTACTAAAAAATAAAGGGGGGGGAACATGTGGGTATTCACATGTTGCTATGGATGGCTGCGCGCTGGACTATCGAAACCTGCCCACTCCATCCCCCTTCATCCTGCGAGAGGTTTAGACTAAGAGGTAAACTATCTTTAACTCTGAACGAACATCCTAAACATGTAAAACATTTTACAAACACTAAATAGCAAAGCTGGACATAATCATTGTGACCAAGTAGTCACAGAAAGAGAACAAGTAGTCTATCATGTATATTCACCCATCACTCGGACTTAAGCATTGTGGCGCTCTATGCGAAACTGATTTCGCAGGGCCAATTTGGGTAGGGAAGTGGAAAATAAGTAAAATTTTAAGAGTTTGTATTGGAAAAAATTTGTCTTTGCATTTTATTCATTCTTTACTATCTACAGAATTACTTTACGAGCCTTGCGTTTAGTAAAGTCTTACAGTATATCATAATAATTCTGTTTCCTAAATAGATCCAGCTCAGTAGCAAGAATTACCAAATGTTTCAATCTATCTTTGAAAATTGTTGACCTCAAATCATTCTTCATTAGTTTAGATGCGAGAAGCTTCTTTCTCCTGATTACACGTTTACGGCTAGTGCATAATGACCTTTTTATTTATCGCACTAAGGATTGGTGTTTTCCATATTGAATGACACCCCAAAAAGACTTTTTTTTCCTATATATATTTTAAGGACGTTTTTGTATATTTTGCAATTTCAGGAGATTTCCAGGAACTCCTGGTAAATTGAAAGGTGGGCGCGACAAATCTGTTTTAAGTTATACAAGATTACAAAGAGAGTTTGTGT
>JADKLZ010003044.1:12365147-12381102 GCA_021533235.1 Biomphalaria straminea
GTATCTCTAGCAAACAATCACACCACATGTTCTAGAAATAACTTGGTGCTTTTTGAGGATTATTCTCTATTATCTAAAAAAAAAAAATGCAATAAATTATGTACTAGGGATTTATCTGTGCATGCTGCAAAGGTTTGGAATTGTCTCTACAAAGTGCTTAGAGAAACATTATGCTTCACTACTTTGAGGAAAACAGAAAAAGGCTTCCTTTTTTCTAACTTACTTTCATTCATTGTTATTTTGTTATAAATATTATATGCACTTTCATAATGATCTGTTTCATGTCAGTTATGTTTTTACAAGTAACAGTTTAATGGCATTATTAACATTTAATTATTACACTGCAAAGGTAGACATTGAGAATTATACTCATTAAATCAAATCAAAAACATGAGAGTAAAATTACAATACAAAGTAAAAAGAACATATTGAAAAGACATATAGTGTTCTATATTATAAGGTTACAAGTACGACATTAGCAATTAAACAAACAACCAGATTTTGTTGAGCAATGAATACAAATAAACAAATCTGACCAAATAAAGAATGACTTGATTAAAATGTAGACTTATACAAATTTGATTATGTAACATCTTTGCAAAATAATGTCCAACTGTAAAACAACTGGCTTCTACTGAGAAAGAGATTATAGAATATTTGCTTATGAATTGCTGTATTGTCATTGGCAGACTAATGGACTTATTATAACTATCAAATAGAGCTTCAAGTACTATCCAACTTGGTGCAGTCAGTGTGATGCAAACTACAATCAAATACTTACATTTCAAGTACTAGTTTCAACTGATTTAATTTTGCTTTTTTCTCTGCCACTTCTGGATCTGCATTGCAGTGGCCTTCAGCTAATAGATCCCTGACAATGTCAAGGACTTCCTGCAATTGCTTTGGTTTTTTCAATTTCAAATGTCCAGTTTTATAGCCTCCATATTTTTCAAATAAGTCAAAGAACCTAGTAAACAGAAGAAAACAAAACTCATCTATGACCAATCTTCTAACAGTAAGCAACCATTGTATTGACAGAAGACATTTAAAAATCCAAATTAAAAAATGTTAATGTAACCTAATCTAGCCTAATCTAAATATAATAACCTAATCTAAAATAATTCATCAATAAAGTAGAACTGTAAACAGTAGTTTATCTTTAGAGGGAAGTTTTCACTTTTTAGCGGCCCCCGAAAGGGAAAAAGAGGCTATTAGTTTTGTGTGGCCTGTCTGTCCATCTGTCTGTCTATCTGTCTGTCTATCTGTCTGTCTGTCCGTCCGTCCCGTTTAGTGCTCAGAAAGTAGAAGAGAAAATGAAAATCTGACATCACGATAATATAGGTCATTCAAAGTTCTGATGCAACGGCTACTTTTTTTTTTCTAAAAGCTCAAAATCTAATTTTTAAAAATATTTTATGCAAGCAGTATTTAAAGAGAAAAAAAACTAATTAGTATGCAATATAAATGAAACCTAATTTAAGACAATTAATAATGTTATACATTGCATCAGGTTTCACGTTTTATTTTGTTCCAACTTAAGAGTATTTACTATCTAAGTAATCAACTCATAAAAGAGGTGTGGCAGTTGCCTTGAACATCGGCTTTACAAGGCTAACGTTGAGAGATCAAAGCACGGAAGATGTATATTTACCGCTGGGGCACTACATAAGATCTGTCGTTTATCTTTGATATAATTTTTTTTAAATGAACTTTTAGCAGCGACTTTCGTGTACTAGCGTAAAGCCCGGCCGTGACATGATTCTAAACTAATTTCTTAAACTTTTTTAAAAATCAGATTTAAAAAAAAATAATTTTTTATTGCCCCCATTAGAATGAAAGAAGCATATTTTTGTGCGTTTTAACTGTTGGTTGGTCTGTCCGTCACGGTTAGATAAAAAAAAACTAAAGGCTTTTGAAAATATGATTTAACCTTTACTGTTCATTCAGAAATATTGCGATAGTTTAAAATATCTATAATAGATTGTTCCGGATGTTTATGTCTAGATCTACATTGAAATGTTATAATAAACTAAAACTAATCTTCTATTTTTAAATTTAATATTGCATTCATTCTATTGATTATCTGGGCTTTTTATTTTACCTAAATTTTATCTAAATTACATCCAAATATTTAATAATAATAATTAATAAGATATATATTAAGAGTGTTAAATCAGAAGTTTAGTTTATGTAGATCTACATCTCTACAGATCAATGCTGAAAGATTATTTAAAATCGCTTGTGTGACATATTGTATATATCAGGCTATTAGTTTGTAACCAGTTAGCGTGCTGAACTGATTATCTCGACGCTCCCGGGTTATGTGTCTGTTTGTTTTACATGTTTCGATTGTTTCTTCAGAGTTAAAGATAGTTTACTTCCTATTTCAAACCTTCCACAGGAGGAGATGGGAGCATGCAGGAATTGAGCCAGTGACCAACGATAAATCCGAACTAAAGTCTAGTGTGCAAACATCAAGATAAGGCAGGTTTATACCCTGCTCGCCATCCTCCGTCATCCTTTTAATTATTTTCAACTTTGAAGGAACATCCAAAACATCTTGCGAATAGGCGGATCTGACAGGGATCCGACTCTGACGGGGGCCGCCTCTGAGTTTGTGTATCCCACAAACTCTCTTTGTAATCTTGTTTTTATTATTTTAGAAAAAGGGATCTTTGCACAAAGAGTCTAGTGTTAATTCAAGTCACTACATAAGTGACAGTAGTCTAAATTAGGTTCAAAGCTTCCACTACTTCTAAGCCTCCATTTGAGATTTAGATTTAATGTGTTTATTTCTGCTAATTAAAATATATTTCTTAAAGCCAATTATAATTAGCAAATTAGAGCTTAACAAATGAGTTAAGGTTAGATTTTTTTCTTAACACTGAAGAAAGGCTTTGACTCTTAAATGTCAGTGTGTCTAAATTATGTTTTAAGGATTTTAGGCAACAGTAAAATGTAGTGAGCAACTGAACACCAAAACTTTTTTTTTTTTTATTTTTCTACTTGTTAGAAAAATGTTGAATAAATTAAGATCTATTTTAGCTCTAAATCAAGATCTAGTTTTGTCCTAAATAAAAGTTTAGTTTGGTCCTAAATCGTGATATACTTTAGTCCCAAATCAATATCTAGATTCTAGTTAAGTCCTAAATCAAAGTTTAGTTTAGATCTAGTTTAGTCCTCAAAGTTTAGTTTAGGTCTAAGTAAAGATCTAGTTTAGTCCTAAATCAACATCTAGTTTAATCCTAAATCAAAGTTAGGTTTAGTCCTAAATCAAGATATGGTTTAGTCCTAAATCAAGATCTAGTTTATTCCTCAAAGTTTAGGTCTAAGTAAAGATCTAGTTTAGTCCTAAATCAACATCTAGTTTAGTCCTAAATCAAAGTTTAGTTTAGTCCCAAATCAAGATTTGGTTTAGTCCTAAATCAAGATCTAGTTTAGTCCTCAAAGTTTAGTTTAGGTCGAAGTAAAGATATAGTTTAGTCCTAAATCAAAGTTTAGTTAAGTCCTTAATCAAGATTTAGTTTAGTCCTAAATCAACATCTAGTGTAGTCATGAAGTCACTAGATAAATTAATGTAAGTTCATTTGCTTTAATTATTATTATTATTACAATTCAGACAATATTTAATGCAAAAATAAATTTAAAAACATTTGGTAGCTAAAAATGAAATGCATACAGATTAACTAAGCAATTGACTAGTTGAAATGTTCACATTTTCAACAGCCAAAGAGGTAATAAGGAATTGTATATGATCTTGACATTAAAAGTCTAACTGAAAATTCATACTATATTTTATTTAATTAAAAGAAAGTAGATAATTTAAGTTTTTTTAGTTTAATGACTATCATGAGGTGATAACACCCAAGGGAATGCTAGCATACATCTATAGAGTATCAGATTGAATGGCTAGCATGAGGTGATAACATCCAAGGGAATGCCAGCATATATTAGACACAAATCCCAGCTACATAAAATATATTTAATTGGATACATTGACTTTCACAAGCTAGACAAAGAATTTGTCTAAAAGATGACAGAGATTTTCTGATACCTCAAAATTTTTTCTCAGGGTCAACAAAAAAACTCACTTTTTATTTTTCACTTCCATTTTCATCTTTTGCTTTGGTGTCCTGTCTCCATGTCTGATGACAGCAATGACACACCTGAGCTCCATCCTAGAATCACAGTACATAGTAATTAGCATTCATATGAAAGCATTTCTAAAAGAAGTCATTGCTTAAAATAATTAATAAATAAATACTCCTAAAAAGGTATTTGTTCAGATGTTTTGAATAGATGATTATCAACATTGACAATGATGTTATATTAGTGCATTTCTGGTATAAATATGAAAAAAAAAATTACTCGGATTTTCAAGAGGCACAAGGTTACCAAATTAACCAAAGAAACCATGTTTAAGTTCATTGAGTCTTGAATGAATAAAACTTTTAGGAACAAAATGGATGATGAAGAAGACAAAAGAAACATAGTAATCAATTTAATAATTGTAAAAATATTTGACTGAAAATGTGTTGTTCTAAATTTGTGCAGCTCTTTCAAGAATTGGAGTCTATCTGTAACTGACATGAATGTTCTAAGATTTTTTGAGGATGTGGATAATTCTTGGTATTGTTGGAGAACATAATTTACAGAACACTGAAATCAAAGTAAATAAATAATGGAATAGCATATATGAAATATATACTGGTATAGAGAAGAGACAAATTAACAATTTTCATCAAATTAAAGCATTTAAAAACATGTATTATAAAAATTGTGTAGACACAAAATATTAAACAAATCACAAAATTATATGTATGGTCAAGTTGAAAATGATGATATTTGTGATTACAGTGAATGGAAGTACAGGAATTCCCTACAAAAGTGAAACTTGTAAGTCAGATTTCAAAAAGTTTATCAGAATAATCTTATTTCAAAAGGTTTGTCAGAATAATCTTATTTCAAAATTTTTATCAGAATTGTCTTACTTCAGAAAGAAAAAAAAACCAGCTACACTCAAAATGTATAAAAAAGAATTTATAAATAAAAGAATACTTTAAAACAAAATAAAATATTTAGCAAAATTGAATTTATGAGACCAATAAATTGAAGTTCATTAAAATCCTTCACAAATATGTCTATTCTCCTAGGTGTCAGACTTACATTGAGCCAGAGGTAGTCTGAACTACTGGAATATCTTCTGGTGCAGTACACAGTGGGTAAGGTATATGAAGTTGAGGACAGCAAGCTCTCATAACCAATGTCCTAGCACAAGCAAAAAAATATAAATATGTATATATATAATATATATAAACCAAAACATCATATAGCATTGTAATTATACTGGTACTCTGAATACAATGTGCACAACTAAAAAAAAAAAAAAGGAAATATATACCCCAGTATTTTGGCACAATCATCATAATACTTGCTGGATGTTTTCACAAAACTGAATCCATTAACATCACATACATAGTACTTGCCATTAGCTCTTAGCAAATCAAATCCACAAACATTTTGCTTAAGAAAAAAATCAAAGCAAAGAATTTAGGCAATTATTGTATAAATATTAAAAACTTTATAAACACATTAGATTTATTCTATTATATAATAATATTAAAAAAAGAAGCCCAGAATTACCTTAAATACTTTGCAAACATTCCTAGCAATTATTTTTTCACAATTACTCAGGAGGACAGGATACCGAATTTCTTTTCCATCTTGGTCTCTTTCTACTTTACCATCAAGAGCTGGAGATTTTCTAGCTTCAGCATGTTGATAATCTGGCCCAACTGTATAAACCTAGATTTGTTGAGGATAAAGTATATTGACTCTATGATCTAAATGTGTAGGGGATAAAGTACTTTGACTCTATGATCTAAATGTGTAGGGGATAAAGTACATTGACTCTATGATCTAATTGTGTAGAGGATAAAGTACATTGACTTTATGATCTAAAGGTGTATAGGGTAAAGTACATAAGACTCTATGATCTAAATGTGTAGAGGATAAAGTACATTGACTCTATGATCTAAATGTGTAGAGGATAAAGTACATTGACTCTATGATCTAATTGTGTAGAGGATAAAGTACATTGACTCTATGATCTAAATGTGTAGAGGATAAAGTACATTGACTCTATGATCTAAATGTGTAGAGGATAAAGTACATTGACTCTATGATCTAAATGTGTAGAGGATAAAGTACATTGACTCTATGATCTAAATGTGTAGAAGATAAAGTATAATGACTCTATGATCTAAATGTGTAGAGGATAAAGTACATCTATGATCTAAATGTGTAGGGGATTAAGAACATGAAGCACTGCTTGAGAGAATTCAAATTTTCAGTGAACCAATATAGAGACATCCTTTACTACAGCAGACATACATCTCTAAGAATTGTTTTTCACTTTTTAAACATGTATACATTGATTTTATCAATAAATACTAAAATATTATGATTAGACAAGATAATTACAAAACACCTCTATATATTGCCAACAAAATAATCATAAATGAAATCAATCCAAATCAAAAGAATTTACCTTAACATCAGTGCCATCAGTTGGCATAAAATCCTCATAAAGAAATGACCCTTTGTTCCTAACACGACAGAACCTAGAGTACACACTGCTGCGGTCTTTCACCTGCACAGTATAAGACTTAAGATGAGAACACACTAATGGTACGAGAACAAAGTGGGACATTACACAAGTGAGATAAGCAGTAACATTTCAACCTTGTGTCTAGAAACAAACCCCCTTTAGAACTATTGTAGTACCTAATAAAACATATCCAGATCAAAGATAAAAATAAAAAATACATAGAATGACCCCCAATGAACTTGATATATTGATCATTCTTTATTTCCACCCACTACTTTTTAAGATTTCATAACAGTATAATAGTTGGATATTTCCCATTTTTTTTATTATATCAAGAACCGGCAATAAGTAAAGGTTAACAAACAAAAGTTCTTTTTAGATAATGGAACATATACAGAATAAAATAATGTACACATGGTTGGAAATGTTATTCAAACAGAAGTGGAAATTACAATCAACAATTACTTCAACTAACAAGAAAATCTACTAGCTTCAAATTTCATGAGTCAGCTTGGTGTTATTTATAATATTATATGTTTTGTCAGCAAACATGTTTAGAAAAATGAGGATACTAAAAAAAAAAATATCATTCATATGTTCAGCCTGTAAAGTAAATGCTCTAGGCCATTTATGTAAATAAAATAAAAACTTACCAATGCAAGTATGTTTTGATAAGTGTTATAGATTATGAAATAATGGGAGTTAACTGCATGATATCTAATACTGGTCTACCTTACGAAATAATCTGGTGCTACCACCACCAGCCTGAACAGGGAAGTAGATGTAAATATTGTGATCTTCAGCATCAATGGGCTTCTCAACAAATGGTTTCATAAACAAATCCCCATTGACTTCAATAGAATCTTCTGTTTCTACAATGTGACCTTGTGGAACAAAAACAGTAGCAATGTTTACTGAAGTTTTAGAGAAAGACAATATGGGATATCTTGTATGTGTAAATAGCTATTACAATGAGGATTGATAGAAATTTTATATGCATATGAGTGTGACTTGAGATAACAGCCCAAAAAATAGTATAACTTCTCACTAAAGTGAATAAATAGGAAAGACGATCTTGTTTTTATCTCTAGATTTTCTTTGTGATGGTTCTTTATTCATGAAGTCATCTAAAATGCAAAGTTCCATTCATGTTTTAATTGTAGCAGTATTTTTCAAGGGCACTGACATCTATATCAATGTTCATTAATGCAAGATGGATAAGAACACAGCCAATGCACAAGAAGTAGGGCAATGACAAAAGCTGCATATCAATTTCATTTTTTAATGAACATCTAAGGTAGAAAGTTTTTTTTTAAAGTCCATATTTAAAGTTTATCTAATGGCTACAATTGTGGCTTAATGTAATGAAGGGCCTAATACAAAAAAAAATAAAAAATAAACAGGCAAGGACAAAGGTACACTTCGACTGCATCAGAGACCTGCTATTTGCAGATGACTGTGCCTAAACGCTGCAAACAAAGAAGACCTTCAAAAGAGCCTGTCCCTCTTCGCCAATGCCTGCACAAATTTTGGATTCATCATTAATGTAAAAAAGAAAGTAGTGCTGCATCAACCTCCTCCAAATAAAGCTGTCACAGAACCAAAAATTCTCATAGATGGCCAGAAACTAGCAAATGTCAAAAAATGTGTCTATCTGGGAACCACCATATCAGCAAGCGCCAATCTAGATGATGAGGTTGACTTACGCATTGCTCACGCCAGTGCTGCTTTTGGCAGACTTCATGAATAAGTGTGGCAACGGAGAGGACTCAGTCTAACCACAAAACTGAAAGTCTACAGTGCTGTAGTTTTCCTGTCACTCCTATATGCATCAGAGTCATGGACCCTATACTCCCGCCACGCCAAAAAGCTAAACTCCTTCCACCTACGCTGTCTAAGGAGTATCCATAATAATATCCACATACCGGTACCAGACACAGAAATTTTAAAGCTGTCCAACATGTACAGCATTAATGTGACAGTAAAAAGGTCCCAACTACGATGGGCGGGACATGTAGTCCGCATGCCAGAAAATCGCCTTCCCAAGCGACTTCTGTATGGAGAGTTACGTACAGGAAAGCGCTCCCAAGGCGACCAATACAAGCGCTACAAAGACACCCTCAAGAGCTCCCTCAAGGAATGCGGTATCGACATTCATGGCTGGGAAGCACTAGCTCTAGATCGCTCCGCATGGCGAGAAGCTGTGAGTCTCGGAGTCTCAAGATTTGAAGCAAGAAGAGTGGCCAGTGCGATAGAGCGCCGAACCAACAGAAAGCAGAGAGAAAAAGCAGGCCCATCTGCAACTGACAAAACTCACCCATGCTAAATATGCGGCCGGCTTTTCAAAGCGAGGATTGGACTCTACAGCCATCTCCGAGTCCATAGGAAATGAGAAATGTGCTCATCTTCGAACACAAAGGAGGAGCTATATAATAAAAAAATAAATAAAACCCAATATTCTATTCTGTACTATTTTATTATTAGCTTTCAAACTTAAAATCTTTTAGAACTTACAGTCAGGATCATTTTCTCTGTCTAGCACAGCATAGCGAGGATGTGGAATGTTATTTTCCTTCATTAAAGCATACACTTTTGGCCTGAAAACAATCACATGAGTGATTAACCAGTTTACCAACTCACAAGTTTATTCTTTTTTAAGAAAGGTGAATTTAAACTATGTTTCATTTCTATTCATAGTGATAGTCTAGAAACAAAAGAGGATTAATTTTATTTAATCTTATTGTTTACCTGCTTTGAAGTATATACTGCATTTCCAGATCATTGACAATAAAAGGATTTCGAAGATCTTTATATGCAATGGCTTTCTCTAGGGGAAATCCATGTGAAAAAAAGGACACAAAACCATTGACAACAGGCCAATCCTCCACAGGTTTATTTAGTATGGTATCCTCATCAAAAACTATAACCTGTTAAATCATTTACACAAGTGAATTGTTAAAAATTATTTTGAAAACAAAGTTTATACAAATACCTAAAAATCAAAGAATTTCTACCTCAAGATTTTTTTTTATTTTTGGCACATCTGCACAATTTAGGCCATATCGTGCCCATAATCCCTCAAGGATTATTGGTCAAGTGCTAAGAGTAACACAACTGAGGTATTAAAAAAAGGTCTACTCACAACTCAAAAAGTAGAAATTTAAAAAATCTAATAAAAATCTGTTGTAAATATGTATATATTTATATAAGTACTTACTTAAATTTGTGTAGTCCACCCCACCTACCGGACAAAAAAGCCCAGTACTTTTCCATGGTCCAAACAATCAGTGTTTTAGATGTCTGTTTTAAAACATTTTCCTCTAATACCCTGGTACCTGAGGCAATCAAGGAAGAGTCACAACAGCCACACAGTGGGGGCTCCTTTCCCTTTATATGATGTAGTTGTGGCCAATCCTAAGTGTGGACATGGTCATGTCAGACCCTGTTATATGGACCACTGCCCTGTCACAACTTGTTTTAGCTTGTTGTGGGCCTCAAAGCTTCCCACTGATCCTGCCTCTCTCAGTAAGTGGCAGAGGTTATAATCTGTCTCGGGTCCGAGCAGGAAATTAGGATTACTGACACCACTACATTTAGGGCTCTCTTTGTTTCTGTGTAACCTTTCATATCACTCTATGCCCATGTGGGAGAGGACCCAGATGAAGGTAACATCCCTATGATCGTATGTTATTTGCTCTAAAAGTTTTAAGATTTTAAGTACCAATGGGAGTCTTCATCTGCCCTAAAGCTTTTAATGCAGATTTAATGTCAAGCATATAAGGAATTTTCTCCTGTCTGACACTTTTCACAGCCATAATTGCAAGTGAGATTGCATGTAACTAGGCAGTGAAAATGGAGCATCCATCTGGGAGTCAACAGGAGATATAGTTTTGTTACTAAAAGAGCAGGCACATGCGACCTTTCCACATTCTTAGATCCATCAGTGTAAATGGTGGCACTATCTATATAGCTCTCCTGCAGTTCCCTAAAGTGGACTTGTAGTGTATTAGGGTCATAATCTTCTTTTTTTTCAATTTTTTAATTTAATTTAGGTTTATTCATCAACCAAGGAGGGTTCTGTGGGATTTCTATTTTAGAGACTTGGTCGATCAGTGGGGTTATATTTTGAATGGCATATCTCACTCGAAGACCCAACAGCTGTATGACGTAAGGCCTTTGATTGTATAGTTCTACATCAGTAGGGTGAAATATGGAGTCAAAAGCAGGGTTAGAGGGGATGGATTTTAACTTGACTATTAGCTGCATTGCAAGTTTTTTCATTCTTATTTCCATGGGGAGTTCTTCAGCCTCCACATGAAGACTTAGGATTGGTGATGTACGAAATGCGCCAAGACATGAGACGCAAGGCAGCATTTTGTATGGCTTCTAATATTTTTAGGTAAGATTTCCTAGCTGCTTCAGGATCCATAGTCTAACTTGGGTTGAATTAGACTTTGATAGAGCAGCAGCAAAGTATCTGCTTCCCAGTCCATATTGCTAAGTACTCTAAGTATGTTTAATGCCTTGTGACAATTCTTTTTTACTTCTTTAATATGAGGGAGAAAATTAAATTTGGAATCTAGGGTAAGGCCTGAAAATTTAAGTGCCATAACCCTGGCACTGCACCTCATGGGGTTAGGTATATAGGGCCTCACTGAAACTCATAGGAATCCTGCCTGGCAGTGTACTAGTTCTAAATGTGAGTATAATAGTGGCAGTTTTTATTTCCTCACCATCCCTATACCTGGTAATGCGCTAGATATGGGTAACTCATTTAATTCCGTCTACTATTTTCTTTTTCGGAACACTCCTGCAGGTCTCTAGCACTCTGCTGGTGTTCAGACTCTTGTGTGGCATGATTTTTACATGGAGATCACAGAATCTCCATTGAGTGTAGCTAGTATCAACTTCCACAAGAAGTTCTGTTGGTTTGTGAAGCTTTGACACACTTTTGGGTGCTCCCTTCATTATAGATGAGAAAAGAGCTCAAATTGGTCAAGCTTTACCCCTCCACCTGTCTTCTTTTCTTGCACAGACAAAAATCTGGGGCAAGTTGTTTGTTTTGAACATACTCAGGTCTAGAGGAACTTAGAGTCAAAGTAACTTATCCAATGATAGGTACCTACTCAAATACCAGTATCTCTATATCCCTTCTTACCCGTCACAGCCTACGGCTAAGGACTGATCTTAAGATGTAGGGAGATTTTTAAGATAAGGAGACAGAGTGTTGGGTAATGAAGGCAGTCTGAGGTAAAGAGGAGGCAGACATAATGATAGAAAAGAAATAAGGCACTTTTGAGCTCCAAAAGTGTTAAGCAAAGAGAACATCATGTCTCAAGATGGTTTCTACCTCAAGTCTTTCAAAGTTATCCACCAGACGTCTAATAATTTCATTCATAGGTTTGGAGTGGGACTTTTTTGCCATGGCACAAATACCTAAAATGACTTTGCGGTCCTGTAAAAGAAAGGAATGTATATTAATAATTCCAAATGATTGAGAAAATTTTGTCCAAACAATTATTAAGTTTCCTATCGCATCATATGTTTCAATGCTTACTTGACATACCAAATTGTTATAATAAACCAAGTTTACTTCATTTTTACAGTTTATTTTTTCATTTAAGAATTTCTATTTTGATATAATTATTGTCAGCTTTGCTTGGATACTTAACAGATGTTTTTATTGGTTTAAAACTTATGATTGTTACTTTTTGTTCAATAATTATTAACACTAGAATGAATATCTCTTACATCTTCCACTGACCACTAATGGAAGTTTAGTTTAGTTTTAGGCACATCGGCACAGTATAGGCCATGTCGTGCCCGCAGTCCCTTAAGGACTACTCTCCCTCTATAAAAAGGTCTATACAATTAACTCATTAAAATCAAAGTCTATTTACATTTAAAAAAGTACAGGTAAAAATTTTAAATATTTGATAAAAATTTAGTGTAAATAGTACGTAACTACAGACTCACAAATCAAATCCTCAAAGACAACCCCACCTCCCGGATAAAGCCCAGTACCTTCCCAGGGTCAACAGTATCAAACAGTATTTTTAAGTCAGTGGCTATCAAGAATTTCTCCCTGACATCCTGGTATCTGGGGCAGTCAATGAGGATATGTTCCACTGTGAGGCGAGAATCACAATACTCACAAAGTGGAGGCCCCTCTCTCTTCAGCACAAAAGAGTGTGTGATGTAGGTGTGGCCAATCCTGAGTCTAGACATGGTCGTGCTACCACGCTTTGTCAGACCCTTAGATGTGGGCCGCCACCGGACATCCGCCACGATCTGCCTGAGTTTGTTGTGATTCTCAGCCTCCCATCGGTCCTGCCACTCTTGATAGGTGGCAGTGGCAATACTTTGTCTCAGGTCCGAGTAGGGAATTTGGGTTCCTGACACTGTTTGATTTAGGGCTCTCTTTGCTTCTCTGTCTGCGGCTTCGTTTCCCTCTATGCCTACATGGGAGGGGACCCAGATGAAGGTGACATCCCTATGGCTGGCTGTTATTTGGTCCAACAGCTTTAGGCACTTGTATACCAATGGGATGTCAGTCTTCATCCGCCCCAAAGCTTGCAATGCAGATTTGGAGTCGGAGCAGATTATAAATTTTCTCCTTTCTGATGCTTTAACGGCCATAAGTGCAAGCGACAGTGCATGCAATTCGGCCATAAAGATGGAGCATCCATCAGGGAGTCTACGGGAGATTGTTTTGCTATGAAATACCTTTCTTTATTAATTTATAGCTATGAAATTATCTTTTTTTTTTTAGTGTTTTTTAACTATGTTGTAATCTTTGTTATTTTTACTGTAAAACTAAAATTTAAAGCAGTTTATAAAACATTACTCACACTGTCCTCATCTTCAAACTCCAACAGTCTTTGCTGTATTGGTATACTGAGACATTTAGCCTTGGGGTGAGTAGTAAAGTCACTAGCTGATACTTGAAAACGTCCATGGCCCTATGCACATACAAGATATAATATAAATAATAAGGCACAATAACCTTCTAATATCTGTATTATTTCAAAGTCTTTACTAAATATATATAATATAATATAAAAAATAATTGTATTAAATGAATTATGTTTATACAAACATTTCTCATTTGTTTATAGAAACATAATTTTTCTTCAAAGAATGATTGCTAGTTTATTTCTAATTACCACTGCTTTGTTTCCCATGGTATACACTAAACAAGAAGATAGTTACTGCCTGACTTCATGAAGACAAGTGGACCACAATGAGAAACACATTTAAGTGGTGTTTATGCTATTTCTGACCATCCTTAATAATTATTATCTAGCAAGCACCAGCTATTATCAACAATTCTGGTTGATGGTATTCCTTGGCCTACTTTACAAACGCAGTTAAATACACATTCTGATCAATGTTTTAGTTAGGTTCTTACAAGTTTGTTATTTTATGTATGGATAAAGTAAAAATTAGCACTTAATATATCATTCTATAGATCAAAGCATAGGTAAGAAAAGTTAGAAGGATCTAGTTTTAAAGTAGAAACAACGTAAGCAAATGATATAATTATTTTAATATCTGCTGGTCAACTGTAACAGGATTTTTAAAAATCAGACTTTTAAGGTCAAAGGTAACTAAGAGCTGTACATCAGTGAAACATGAGTGGAATGGAAATCTTGAGTTGGTATGTACTACAATGCCTCTTCTTCATGTATGAAGATACCATTAGCCTTTAATGTTTTGACATAAAATTTTCACATCAAATGATAGAATAACGAAATTTAATTTATATTTAGGTTAAACATAAGCATTTTTTAAAATTACAATGACAAAAAAAATATCTTTTTTTTTTTAAGAAAAGGAAGCATTTAATATAAAAAGATTGTTCTTTTCTTTCCAAAATACTTAGATTTTCCAGAAGTTGTAGGCACAAGAAAATAGAAAATTGGCAGGAAAAAGTGTGAAACAATCATTTGAAGACATAATTTGACATTATTTGATCATTTTACTTTAGCAATAACAAATATACAAATACTTACTGGCATTTTAGGGAGAAAGCCAGGAAATGCAAACCAAGGCTTCTTGTCACTATCTTTCTTTGATCCAAATGAGAAAAAAGAACTCTTTTTGGGAGTCTTTTTGCTGCTTTTGTCAGGGTGAGAACTACCGCTAGCCATTAGTTGCAGTGAATATAATATATTCTTCTGGCATTTGATACTTTTTTTTTTGATGGATGATGGGAATATTAAATTATCTGTTCCTCATGTTTCTATTCATTCAAAGAAAAATGTTCAGGTAAAAGCTCATGTGTAGAGTCATGCTGGATCAAGAAAAAGAAATGTGATTATGTCCCTTAAAAAAAAATTGAAAGCATGTTTTCAATTTTTTGTTGGAAAAAAAAAATATTTTTAAGAAGATATAGGAGCCCACTGAAAAGAGCCTAAAGTGTTTGTTACTATTAAAAGTGAATAGTTGTAAAAGTGGTGTGTTTATTTGAAAAAAACTGCTTGAGTAAGTGATTTAAAAAATTAGATTTTTCACTTTCAGAAAAGAAAAAAGAAGCTGTTGCATCAGACCTTTGAATGGTCTAAAATATTGTGATGTAGGATTTTCACAGTCTTTTCTAGTTTACGAGATCTAAACAGGACTGACAGACAGGCCACACAAAACTAATAGCGTCTTTTACCTTTTGGGGGCCACTAAAATATGTCAATAAAATACAAACCCGAAAAAAAAAATGCATATTTCAACAGTTAGTCAAACAAATGATCATTAAGATGTTAGATGTTGTAAACTGAAGTTTGCTCGATTTCGAAAAGGGGTTTGTTATTGCTCATTTTGTTGAGCTCTTAAATACCATTTTTTTATTTTTTTTGAGAAACAGGAAGATTCAACGGTTGGCAAAATTGTTTACATGGTAGGCATCTAGCGCGAATGAATGAGACCAACATCCTACAGCAAGGAAAGATATTGACTTTCATTGATTATATCATTTTCTCTTTTATCGAGGTATTAGATCTATTTTAAAGGGTTTTACAATCTCACATAACTTATTTGTTGACAAATGAATATTGTCCAAGAACAACCATATATGTGTAATTCACATAACAATGTTCTATGAAGAAATTACAATTCGCTTCTAGGATATAAAATTATAAAAAACATATATTTAAATGACATTTGTCAAACATCTGTTACTGATGTTCTAATTGAGTTGCAGGAAAAAATAGATTTCTTCTTCTAACCAGCTTTTTACTGCTGAGCTGTCAGCTCTTTTGCAGACTGTGCCAAGGAAAAATAGTGTGCTGTTTTTTTCAGTTGTTCAGCACTGCCATAAAGGGTGTTGGTTATGTTGGGCTGTAGTGGTAG
>JADKLZ010003044.1:12401386-12453401 GCA_021533235.1 Biomphalaria straminea
AGTGATTGTACCACTATGTAAGGAAGCAGAAGAAGTGTTAGTGATTGCACCACTATGTAAGGAAGCAGAAAAAGTGTTAGTGATTGTACCACTATGTAACATAATTTTTCAGAGGTGGTAAGGGGGAAAGCTAGAAAGTGAACCTCAGTCCAGAAGTTTATGGTGTGTGTGGAAGGTAAATATAAGTGGGCCATTGTAATTCAATGTAACAAACTATAAATCACAGGCCAAAAATATTTTACATAAGAGTTAAAAGAGACATGGGGTGTCTGACCAAAATATTATTTGAGCTTCGATACGCAGGATACAATACTTAAAAAAAGGCTCATGCCAAAAAGCATGAGAGAGCTTTTAAAATATTTTGATAAAAAGCTGAAAAGTCAATGAATACTTAGAATTTGTATGTAGGACTATTTCCTAAGGCTTAGAGGGTGATACTGGCAATTGAATTCACTGGTAAAATGTATTTAGTTGCATTATAAAGCGGCCCATGCCAATTAGAATTGAACAGATTATAAAATTAAAGTTTTTAGGGGGGGGGGGGGCAGAGCAGGATGTAAAAAGTGAAAAAGGACCAGCACAAAAAAAAACATAAAGCCTATCAAATATTTCAAAATAACTGATCAGCAGATTTATAGTCATATTGTGTAAAGAAGACAATGTGTTGAGGTGGATACTTTTTGGAAGAGGGGGGGGGGGGGCTGGACGGGATAGACAAAGTGATACATCACTATAAAGACATCAGAAAAATGTACATTTCTCATTTGAACTTGTCAGATATAAAAATTAATGTAATACTTGCATAATTTGACACCTTAAAAAATAAACAGCTTTCAGTATGTAGTTAGGCATTTCCATGTATAAATATATATATACAATGAATAAAACAAAAAAAAAATCTTTTTATTCCTGTAATGGCTTTCCTTTGAGATATTTCATTGCAATGGAATGTGATTTGGAAAAACTCATGTGGCACAAATGAAAAATATCACATCGTCCTTCATTAGATTTTATTTCAAAGTTGGATAGTCATTCCATAAACTGTGGTGGGGAAAAAAAAAGAATAATAGAATAGATCAACATTATCTTTGAAAAATAATCACTAACGAATAAAAAACAATTATCTTTGAAATACAGTATTAATAGATGAGATCAATGCTATCTCTGAAAAGTAATAAAATAGATTAGATAAGCATTATGGTGAAAAGTAATTAGAATATTTTCCTCCACAAGTAGAGAATGAAAATGTTAAATGCTAAAGGTCAATGACCACCTGCACTTACTTTCCATTACAAATTGTCAGACAACTATTGGAGCTGATTCAAAACAATAAAGGTAAAGTTCAGTTCAAGACCTAGAGGTACTTTGTCAAACCTCACTAAATCAGAGTATATTACAGAGATTAAAAGAGACTTATCTTAATCCTTTTAATTAGGTTTTAATTGTATTTTTTTTTATTTAAATGAAAAAAAGGAGTCTAACAGAATGGAGCTGCAATAAATGTCCTTAATAGACTAAGATTGCTAAAAAGCTATAAATATTATTATTAAAAACTGAGTACCATGCTCTATATATGGCTGCATAAATTTAATAATTATTAGAATTAATTTTGTCTTTCTAACCTTTGTGTAAACAATTCATCATGCTCATGTTGAACAATTATTTCTTTGACAATCAATGGAGGATTCAATCCATGTTTTTCTGCCCTTTTCCATCTTTCCATTCTTGTTATGCCTGTGAGATTGAAAAGAATAAGTTAGGAGATCAATGGCAACTTAAATCTAGACTAGGCATTAGCTCAGTGTTTCTCAAACGTGGTGGGGGGCCCCCCCCCCCCCCCCAAGAGAGATCATGCACAGATCAGATAGATGGAATGGAACTCTCCCTCTACGTCAGTTTTTTAGACAATGAGAAGACCTTTGACAGCATAGACAGACATACCCTCTGGAGACTTCTGAGACACTGAAAAGTTACAAATATCCTCAGGAAGTTATATGAGGGGGTGACTTGCAGAATAGTGCATGACAGACAACTGAGAGATGCATTTCAAGTCCAAGCACGAGTCAGATAAGGCTGTTTAATGTTTATTCTCTTCTTTCTTGTTTCTGCAAGCCATAGATTGGGTCACGAAGAAAGCAAAAGACCAAAAGTGGACACTGTGGAAACAGCTAGATGACCTTGACATTGCAGATGACCTGGCTTTTCTTTCTCACACAACAGCAGATGCAGGAAAAGATAAGTGTCGTTGCTAGTATGGGTCTTACCATAAAACAGAGGGAAGAGCAAGGTGTTCAAGATAAAGGCCTCCCACAATACACCCATTACAGTCCAAGGCGAGTTGCTGGAAGAGGTGGAAAGTTTCACCTATCTTGACAACCATGGAGGAACACATGCAGATGTCAGAACCTGCATTGATAAAGCCTGAGCAGCCTTCCATCAGCTGAAGAACACCTAGGGATCTAGGGAAATAAGCACCACCACCAAGATCAGGCTCAACACCATTGTTAAGCCAATACTACTTTATGGAGCAGAGACCTGGAGAAGCACCATCACCACCATAAAAAAAAAATTATAATAAGTATTTACATATTCCTGTCTGAGGAACTGTGGCAAAGAACAAAACAGCAGCTCATTGAAGTAGATATCCTTCAGAGACACTAGATATTGATAGCTTACTCTTTGCAAACCTGCATCCAACATAACAAGACATAACCTGTAATCCTCAATGAAAGAGGAGAAAGCATACGAATACATGGCACTGTGATTTGGAAGAAGATGCCAAGCAGATGGACAAGATGTTAGGACATCTGGAGGAAGCTGGTTGGTGGCCTTGCCTCAGAAGGGACCACAGAAAGAGATGAGATGTAATAGGGGTGATCATCATTAGTTCATCTCCATGTTGATGCTGAGCTTTTTTTTTTTTTTGGTCATACAAAATAACAATGTACAACAGATGGGAGAATTTGACCATTCTGACCTACAAATGTAAGTGGAGATGTTTTGAAATAATATTTTCTAAAAGAATTTTTAGGCAATATATTATTTCTCAAAAACTTCTTACATTTTAAAAGGTTCCACTTAGAAGATGTAACAATATCTCTTACTTTATGTAAAATATTTTAATTTTATTTAGTAACATATTCTGTCCCTCACTTTGTTGGGAAATTAGCTTACTGCCCCACCGTTTGAGAAAAGCTGTATCAGCCTGTTTAGACAATTATCATTTTTGCTAAACTTTAATATAGATATTATATTCAAACAAACCTATACAGGGTCCATATTCTAATGTAAGATCAAATGATTTCAGCATGGTAAGATCTTTGGTGTCTTGAGACTCTTGTGACTTTTTGCTACATGTAGGTGCTGGAGACTCTATATTATTAAAATATACAATAGACTTGTACAATTAGAATAGAAATTGCAAAGATTTGTGTGTTTATATATATGTATACATACACACACATATATATATATATTTATTGTTACGCATCTCCCCCTCAAGGCTCTCTATAAACTGCACCACACGACACCACCAACTGAAAGAGCTTGACAACTCAGGGATCCAAATAAAGTAATAGTTTAATATCAATAAATAACAGCCATTATTGTACAATTGGCAGCATGTAACAAGCTATTATAGCTTGCTCAGGCCTGGACAGCCTCCACTTCACGGGCTCTTTGGGACTTTTTCCAACACTTTTCCATTTGTCCCAGCACTCAAAGCACTTTTCCATTACTGTTTTTTGAATTATAGCTAGAGCTTGATGAAAACTTACAGCCTGTTCAGTGGTTGGAATTTGCCCTCCCTGGTGGGCCAGGGAGTCTGCAATAGTGTTGCCAGTCACACCTATGTGACTCGATACCCATTGCATTATTACAGGGGTGCAGTAGCGCTGTTTTATGTTGTGTGAAGCCATGATGACAGTGTCGATTATTGGGGGGCCATAGTCCAAAGTTTGCAAAGCCTGTAGTACAGGTTTTGAGTCAGTGACCACAAAAATCTGTGTTGCCCTCAAATGTCCCTCGCCATGTTGAGAGTCGATAACCTTTAGGCTTCACAGACTGCCATGGTCTCTGCATCAAAACTGCAAACACTACCACATGGTCCAAAGATTTTTACTAAGTAAGAGCCAAGAAAGTCGATTCGATGTAGGCTTCATAGCCTGCTCTTTCAGAATCTATCAATGCCAACCCATCAGTATATGCAAAAATAGCACTGGGCTTAAGGCATTAATGGTCTTCAGTGCTAGAATTTGAAGGTTGTTAGATGAACCATTTAGCTTAGTGGCATTAGGATATACTAGTTTCAAGCGTATGTCTGGGGTCATTGGGCGACACCAAGGGGAAGGGGATGAAAACCTTGAATGTATTGTCGGTTGGTGGAGGAGCCAGCTTTATTAGATAGTCTAGTGGCATGGTGCATAAAAGACTGCATCTGGATATGTCTTCTGCATTTCCAACCATTCATTAGTTTTCCAGCTGGGAGGTATTTATCCCTCCTAAGGTTTAGTGGACCTACATAAGCCATTATTTCAGCCGCATTTTATGGGCTTGTCCTAAAGGTTCCACAGACAATCTTAATGCTTGGGACTGTATTTTATCAAATTGTTCAAGTGCTGTCCTATAGCCATAAATTTGCACAGGTAGGCTGTAGTCTATCTAAACATGACCTTGGATGGGTGGTGGCTGAACGGTAAGTGCTTGGCCTCTTTATCACTATTTCAACGTTGAAAATCCATATTAAAGGGATTTAACTCAAGGCCGGGAAATGAACATTTTTAAAATTTGTTTTGTATAACATTTTCTTACTTAATTTTGTCATGTTTAACTAAAAAAACTCATTGGCTTAGCTACGTTCAAAGAATTTAAGTGTTTAATTTACTTTATTTTATAGTGAAGAGATGAAGAGGGATTTAAAATCCAAACCCTTTAGGCAACTCTCATAGAATTTTGAGTGCGTAATTTGCTTTATTATATTGAAGAGGTATATTTTAGCTTCATACCACGCTGAAGCGGGGGTGGGTGGGTTTACGCTCAAAATCCCTTTGGTAACGCTCATAGCATTTTGAGTGCGTAATTTGTTTTTTTGTATTGAAGAGGTATTTTTTTTTAGCTTCAAACCCACTGAAGTGGGGTTTAAATTCCAAACCTCTTTGACTACTCTCATAGAATTTTGAGGGTTTACTCTGCTTTTGTATACTGAAAAGGGGGGGGGGTTATCGTAACTTTGCTGTACACTAATGAACACCTCTTGTTTATTGTATTTAAAAATGATATTATCTTCATTTTTTTTTTATTTTAATATTAATTTCTTTTTTAAACCAGCTCAAGACTGACAGATTAGTGTTACTTTTTCCTCTTTTAATTGGTTCCTTCGCTGCTAAACCCTCAACTTTACAAATGGACCATACCTAGATCATCTTGTAGATCTAGAATCTAATTGACTCAAAAAACAAACAAAATGCGCGACTCCAGCATCTCATCTCATCTCAGCCTTTGGTCCCTATTGGGGCATAGGCCACCAACCAGCTTTCTCCAGGCATCTCGGTTCTGGGCGAGTCTCTCCAACTGTCCCCATGTCTTGCCCATCTGCTTGGCTTCTGTTTCCAGATCGCGGCGCCATGTGTTCCTGGGCCGTCCTCTATTCCTCTTTCCTTGGGGGTTCCAGGTTAGGGCTTGCCTTGTTATGTTGGATGCCGGCTTGTGCAGGGTGTGACCTATCCATCTCCAGCGTCTCTGAAGGATATCTATTTCAATGGGCTGCTGTTTTGTTCTTTGCCACAGTTCCTCATTCGAGATCTTGTCTGGCCAGCGGATCATAAGAATCTTCCTCAGGCAGGTGTTGATGAATACCTGGATTTTTTTTATGGTGGTGATGGTGGTTCTCCAGGTCTCTGCTCCATAAAGTAGTATCGGCTTAACAATGGTGTTAAATAGCCTTATCTTGGTGGTGGTGCTTAATTCCCTAGATCCCCAGGTGTTCTTCAGCTGATGGAAGGCTGCTCGAGCTTTACCAATGCGGGTTTTGATATCTGCATCTGTTCCACCATGGTGATCTATAATGCTGCCTAGATAGGTGAAGCTTTCCACCTCTTCCAGCGCCTCACCTTGGACTATAATGGCTGTAGTGTTTGATGCCTTTATTTTGAACACCTTGCTCTTTCCTCTGTTTATGGTAAGACCCATTCTAGCGGAATTGTCTGCAACAATATTTATCTTTTCCTGCATCTGCTGCTTTGTGTGAGAAAGAAGAGCTAAGTCATCTGCAAAGTCGAGATCATCTAACTGTTTCCACAGTGTCCACCGTATACCGTTTCGCTTCTGGTCTGTTGCTGTCTTCATGACCCAATCTATGGCTAGTAGGAATAAGAAGGGAGAGAGTAAACAGCCTTGTCTCACTCCTGTTTGGATTTCAAATGCCTCTGTCAGTTGTCTGCCATGCACTACTCTGCAAGTCATCCCTTCATATGACTTCTTGATGATGTTAGTAATTTTTTCAGGCACTCCATAGTGTCTTAACAGTCTCCAGAGGGTCTGTCTATCCACACTGTCAAATGCCTTTTCATAATCTATAAAACTGACGTAGAGAGGGGAGTTCCATTCCATAGACTGTTCCAAAATTATGCGCAGTGTTGCTATCTGATCTGTGCATGATCTCTCCTTTCGAAAGCTGGCTTGTTGGTCACGAAGATGTGGGTCTACAGCATCTTTCATTCAGTTTAACAGGATGCGATTAAACACTTTCCCTGGAACGGACAGTAGCGTTATCCCTCGATAGTTGGAGCAGGAACTAAGATCGCCTTTCTTTGGGAGTTTGATGAGGTAGCCCTCCTTCCATTCTGGTGGCACTTCTTCATTTTCCCATATCTTGCAGAAGAGAGGGTAGAGTAACTTCACACTTGTTTCAATGTCTGCCTTTAGTGCTTCAACTTGGATGCTGTCAGGTCCTGCAGATTTGCCATTCTTCGATTGTTTGATTGCTCTGCGAATTTCTTCCTTGGTGGGTGCACTACACTTGATAGGTAAGTCTCTTGTAGCTGGGGGTATTTCTGGTGGGTTTACAGGTGAAGGTCTGTTTAGCAGCTCCTGGAAATGTTCAATCCATCTCTTCTTTTGTCCTTCTTCGTCTGTTATCGCGTTACAATTTTTGTCCTTTACTGGTCTCTCTGACATGGCAAATTTTCCAGATAGCTTTTTGATGATTGAGTACAGGTCCTTGGTGCTGTTCTGATGGGCTGCTTCTTCTGCTTCTTTTGCCAGCGCTTCAATGTAGCTCCTCTTGTCTGTTCTGATGCTACGCTTGACATTCCTATCTATTTCAGCATATTCTTTTTGTGCCTTTCCTTTTGCTGCCCTTGTTTTACTGTTGTTCACATCTGCTTTCTTCTCTCTTCTTTTCTTGATCTTCTGAAGAGTTTCTGATGAAATCCACTCCTTGTGGGTGTATGACTTGGGACCAAGGATTTCTAGGCATGTGGAGGTTACTGTTTCTTTAACTTTCTGCCACGTCTGTTCTACTGTCTCTTCTTCTAGCAGCTCTTCTAGGAGCTGGAACTTGTTAGATAAGGTGACTTTGAACTCTTCCTGTTTTATGCAGTCTTTCAGCGCAACAGTATTGTAGTGTTGGCGTTGGCTGGGCCCACTTGCCAAAGTCTTTTTCAGCTTCAGTTTCACTCGAGCGCACAGAAGATGATGATCTGAAGAAACATCTGCTCCTCGTCTTACACGTAAATCTTGAAGAGATCGACGAAACTTCTTCACAATACAGACATGGTCTATTTGGTTCTCTGTTACTAGGTCTGGTGATATCCATGTGGCTTTGTGTATTCGTTTGTGTGGGAAGACAGTTCCTCCAATCACTAAGTTGCTTGTGGCACACATGTCCGCAAATCTCTCTCCATTTTCATTCATCTCGCCTAATCCATGTTTTCCCATGATCTCTTCATATCCTTTGTTGTTATTGCCAACCTTAGCATTGAAATCGCCAATTATGATGAGGATGTTCCTTTTTGGTTTGTCCTGTAGGATGGTAGTCAGCCTATAGTAAAAATTGTCCTTCTCCTCCTCTTCACTGTCGTTTGTAGGGGCGTAGCATTGGACAATGTCTAAGTTAATTCTTTCCTGCACTGTGTGGAATGAGGCTGTTATTATCCGTGGTCCATGCGCTTCCCATCCTATAAGTGCTCTCTGAGCCTGCTTAGACAGCATCAGGGCTACTCCATGGGTGTGTGTAGCCTCCTGCTCATGTCCTGAGTATAAAAGTAGCTCACCTGAAGCCAGTCTTTTCTGCCCGGAGCCAGTCCATCTTGTCTCACTGATTCCTAGGATGGTGAGGTTGTACCTTTTCATCTCAGCTGCCACTTGCACTGTCTTCCCAGACTCATACATTGTCCGGACATTCCATGTACCGATGGTGGTGGTGGTCCTGGTAGAGATGATGGTCTTCGGCCTGTCAGCTTCCAGAAGACTCTGGCTTTCACTGGCATGCGTCATAAACCTTCCAGCTGGAGGTCCATCCTCTCCCAGGTCCGTGACTTCTGTTGATTTGCTGTTTGGTGTTTCTGTAGCTAGTGTTTTTTTCTACAGGGTAGGGTAGCTAGCCCTACGCCCAACCCTCTTCCTTTTTCCGGGCTTGGGACCGGCATATGACGGAGTTCGGCATATGGCGAAGTTGCGACTCCAGCAACCCCGCGCATTTAGCCCGCTCACTCCAGTCTGTGATTGTGAATTTGGTACCAGATTGATCAATAACTGTCCCTCCCGCTACTTTTTTTTCTTTGAGGTACCATGCTAGGGGCTTAATTAAGAAAGAGAGTCTGAGAGAGAGAGAAAGAGAGGCAGGATTGTGCACTCATATAAAAACTTTTTTTTTTCATTCACATTATATCCAAGTCATTAGCACTTGGTTTAGCGATATTCCCTTTCTTTTTACTCATTCACATCACGCTTGGTTTAACACCTAAAAGAAATCAACATTAAGTAAAAATGTTAGACCTACCTACGACCTATAAAAAAAATACTAGATCTAAAAAAATCTTCTTAATCCCGGACCTACCCTCCTTCTGTCCTAGAAGAAAAAAAATGGCATACTCATACCAGTGCCCTTTGAACCCGTGTAAAACCCTTGTTTTTCAGAGTAAACGAAATTAGCTGTGTCTGAACTATAAAGAAATTGAGTATAAATAAAAACCAATAGACGGGTTTCGTCTTAGTTATTAAAATAAACGCTCATTTTAACAATGATTGTGGGCTGTTCGGTAATTTCAGGAAGTAGTAGTAGGGGATGTTTGGTAATAACTAGATCTATAAATCTTAGATAGTATAGAGATCTAAACTTAGTAACTTAGTTACTAACTTACTACTTCTAGTTGTAGTCTTTTTCCTTTTTAAAAAAGAATCTGTGATACGTCTATTTGACATTTTAATTTAAAACTAAAAGGCGAACATTAGATCTAGATCTTAACCTTTTCTAATTTTATACTATAACTATAATAATAATACTATCTAGATTTTATTTTGTCAAAGCGTAATTGTGTGTTATCAATCAATTATCAATGAAATCTAGTATAGACTACACTAGATCTATAGTGACTATAGATCTAGATACAATCAGAAAAAAATATTACTATGTAACTCTCCAAAGAGGTGAAATTCGATTTGTTATAGAAATCTATGATCTAAACTGGGGTATCTTATGTCGATGGGGGTATCTAATATTTAGATCTAGATCTAGAACTCTTCAAATAAAAAGTTAAAATTCTGTAGACGGCCTCCGTGATCGACTATTTGTAAACCCTTTCCGGTCTTTTTATGAAATATCGTCATGGCTAAGAAGACGCAAAAGCCAGCAGCAGCAAGTAAGTTTATCTATATGTTTTAAATTATTAAATATTATAGAGTTAAATATGTGTTTTAAATTGAAGAAATGCTAAAACTAACAGTTGAATATGTATTATCAGATGTTAAATTCTATTTTTGAAGCGTTCCCTGTCACGCGTGTGACTGTCAACACAACAGTCAGTTACAGTCAGAGCATGCTGACTACACTCACAGTAGTCACAGTGTCATCAGTAACTTGTCCCTAGATCTAGATCTAAACTCAGACAGACTTCTTCTCTATATTATTTATTGTTTAAAATTTTTTTTTTCACAGAGCCTGCTGCCAAAGAAGAAAAAAAGACAGCACCTCCTCCAAAAGTGGAGAAAAAACCTCCAACTAAAGTGGAGAAAAAGGCTCCAGCAAAAGTAGAAAAGAAGCCTGCAGCACCACCTAAAAGTGACGGAGGTGTTGTTAAAGCGAAAGATAAAGCATTGAAAGCCAAGAAATCAGTGTTGAAGGGGCAACATGACAAAAAAAGCAGAAAAATCAGGACCTCTGTACACTTTAGACGGCCGAAAACCTTGAAGCTTCCTAGAGCTCCAAAATATCCTCGTCGAAGTGTGAACAGAAATAATAAGTATGTTTTGTCTACCCTACCTGCTAGAATATTTGTACAACTAAGATAAAATTTTCAAATATCTTGATCTAATTTAGGTACTTGCAAAGGTGGCCTTTTTGGGTCTAAAAACACATCTATTCTAGATGGAACCACACACACACTTTTTTTTCATAAGGTACCATTTTATCTGAAACACTGGTCAAAGTATTGGTCCAAGATGACAACTCTCACTTTCTGCAAGAAAGAGAGCTAAACACATTGCTTTGTTGGAGGAGGCATGCAGGGGAATTTAGGCTCATTAGTAGCAAGTGGGGTTGGTGCATTTGGTCACATTAGTAGCTATTGGGTTAATACTATTAATAGTATAAAAACATTCAAATCATGCTTGCTAATATAACAAATGAATAAAATGTACTGGTGCTTTATCATGAATGGTGTCCCAGTGGTGCACATGAAATGCAAAAGTGGGTACCCTTGTTTTCAGTATTCAGTGTCGAATGGTTAAGCGCTTGGCTTCCGAACCTGAGGTCCTGGGTTCAAATCTCAGCGAAGACTGATTTTGAATTGCTGGATTTATGTAGCCTAGAAAACCAGGAAGTGCAGAAGCAAAAAATGACAACGTTGAGATTGCATGTTTGACTTTTTTTTACATAGGCCAAACTTGAAAATTTGTTACATTTTTAAATGAAACGTGAGAAGTTTTAAACTTGTGTTATCGATTACTTTAGACAATGACCTGAGTAATGTTAAAAGTTATTTATCATTTTTAAATTTATTATAAAAAAAAACATTTTTTGTTTTTAGCAATACAGGGTCCAGGAAATCCACCTATGATTTACATTTTTTTCTATGTTAGGTATCATGCCTGGCTATAATTCTACCAAGTTTTATCGCGATGTCGTGAGCGCAACATATCAAAAACTTAAATATAGGAATAGCATTGTGGGCTGTGGGATTTACAGTTTTTGAAATTTTTAAAGAAAATTTCACTCTAGATGTTAAACCACTAAATTTTTTTTATTCATATAGGCTTGACCAGTATGCACTGATCAAGTATCCCCTAACAACTGAGTCTGCCATGAAAAAAATAGAAGACAACAACACTTTAGTGTTTATTGTGGACAAGAGAGCCAACAAGCACATGATAAAAATGGCAGTTAAGAAGTTGTACGATATAGATGTTTCCAAGGTTAATACTTTAATCAGGTAAAACACTCTTGACTTGTATTGCTATTTTATAGAATATAACATTTTTGTTCGCTGCCTTTAGTCATAAAATGTATAAGGTTTTAAAAACTTTTTTCTTCTGGCTGAGGGACTAGCAGACATGCCTACCATCCCGCAAAATCATCAAACCTCACATGTTCAGCATCCGCAATTTTTTGTCAGCCAAGCCTGAGTCCCGACAAACAAATCTCCGTTTTTTTGTTTTGTTTTTTTTCATTATTTATTAATAGTGCGAAATGAAAATACTGACTGCAAATTAAAATATATAGGTCTGTGTTTATTGTTTACAATTCATCTCCTTCCGGACCCGGCGTGTCCAAATTTACGAAGATATTGTTGACAGACATGCCTACCGTCCCGCATTATGCGGAACCGTCCCGCAAAATCATAAAAAAAACTCCGCCAAGTCCGAATTCCGACAAAAAAAAATCGCCGTTTTTTTCATTATTTATTAATAGTGCGAAATGAAAATACTGAGTGCAAAATATACATAGGTCTGTGCTTATTGTTTACATTTCATCAACTCCAGTGTGTCTAAAATCTAGATCTAGACTATGTAGTAACGTAGTGTTAGTACATAGATCTTGATCTGGTAGTCTAGATACTAAATCCATTTTTAGAATATAGTAAGCGCTAATAAGCCAAATGCTCCATTCAAATCCCTTTCCTGACAATGAAACCAGATCTATATCTAGTCTATATCTATATACTATGTCTAGTGTACTCTAGTCTAGTACGTAGTAGTACTAGTTATAGTACTAAACTACTAATCATTAGTTAGATGTAACAGTTTCTAACTCAACTGACTTGACTAGAGCTGGTTATTTAGTGTAGTCTACTTAAGAAAAGGAAAGGATTTTAAAAAACATAACCAAAACGTAATTAAGATCTAGATCTAGGAATCCAGATATATGTATCTAGAAATAGACTTAGACTTAGACTTAGAATTTAGATCTAATAGATTCTAGTAATAGTTAGTAGAATTAGATGATAGATCTAGATTTCTAGAGATGTAATAAATTCACTATTTAGTTCTCAATAAGATAAGTCTAATAGTAATAGTAGAATTATGATAGATTTAGACTTTGATTTCTAGAGATGTAATAAATTCACTATTTTTTTTAGTTCTCAAGAAGTCCGTAGATTTATATCTAGAGATAAATATTAAGATCTTAAAGGACTTGTTAGATCTAGAACTAGAGACAAAATTTAGAGTGACTTGAGGAGAGGTCTAGCTATTCAAATTCAAGTAGATCTAGAATAATCTAGTCTAGTTACTAGATTTAACTAGATATAGTTCTAATTCTAGTACTAACAAATACAAAATAGATAGAAACATTAGAATACATTTATTTTCTTAGTTTGAATTATAATGCTATTTACATTTATGTATTAGAAGCAAACCAGAATCTTTATTAAAGTAATGATTGAAGTTTTATTTATTGCGCGCAATACGACTGCCGGACATAAGTTTACGCGCTTATGTTCCACATTGGACTAAAAAATTCCACATTTTCAATCTGAGTGTTCCACATTCTGGGTATTGGGGGTAGGCATGTCTGGGTTGAGCTAGAATAGATCTAGATCTATGTAGTAGATATCTACATCATCTAGTAGTCTAGATCTAGATCCATTCTTAGAATCTAGTAAGCGCTTAATAAGCCAAATGCTCCATTCAAATCCCTTTCCTTTCTTGACAATGCCGACAATGGATCCATTCCAGGTCTAGTTTTATTAGTCGTAGTAACTAGTACTATAGTCATAGTCTATATCTAGTACTAAATCTAGTAGTAGATAAGACGATATTATCTAACTCAACTGGTTATTTACTAATTAGATCTAATGGTTTCTAAGAAAAGAATTAAAAGAAAAAAAAACTTTATTGAGATCTCCATATTGATCTTTTACTAAAATACTTAGACTAAGTGATAAGTCTAAATTTCTCTCTAGATCTAGAATCCAGAGATAGTAGTAGGACTGGAAATAGATTCAGACTTAGATTTTAGATCTAATAAATTCTAATAGCAATAATAGATTGTGCTTTAATAGAATTAGAAGATGATAGATCTAGATGTAATAAATTTAGTTCTCAATAGTCAATAAGTCCGTAGATCTAGACCTATAATATAATTATTATAATCTGTGTCCTTTTAGATTTAGAGGACTGTTAGAACAGTTAGATCTAAATTATTCTAGATCTAGAACTAGAGAGAATAGCATGGATGCAAGATCGCCGGCTATAGCCGGCATGCCGGCAAAATCAAATTAGAAAAAAAAGCTTGCCGGCAAAAGCCAGTCCGACTGATTGCTGGCTCGGTATTGGACTTTTTTTTTTTTCACTTGCGATAACGTTTTGGTTTTTCAAACTTACAAATGAATAAGTCGAATTCAAAGAAAGACTGGAAGTTACATTTCTTAAGTTACGGCGCATGCGCTTATTTCCGTACTTTCACTTAATATTAAAAACGTAAACAAAAGTTAGAAACAAATCCGTAAGGCGCCGGCATGCGACGCGTAAGTTAGTAAGTAGATCTAATTCTAGTAAGTTTGATCTGATCTGCCGGCATAACATCTTCTAAAAAAAAAAAGGAAACCAGACCGAATGTGTAGGCTACACCTCTCCGGGCCCTTCCTCACCTAAAATCTTCTTGTAAGAGTACAGTAAGAGTGATTTCGCGTGGAAAGTCCGTAAATCATCTATGCTAGTGGACAATAAATAGATCTAGTAGCATACCGGTAGACCTATATAGACCTAGAGTGCTAGAGTTAGATCTAATTTAGATCTAGCGAATATAATTTCTTTAAACTGAGAACTCTGTGAATTTTAGTCAATTTAATGATCTCGATACATCTAACGTCTAGATTACTCTAGAAATACGATAGATTCTACAATATTCTACGTTTATCTTATTTATGCTAAATCACTAGAATCTAGTGACGATAATTCGCGCACAGCCGGGAAAAGTCCGCAAATTTAAGAGACTTAGATCTATAATAGTAGATTTTGATTTACGGCAGTCAGTGAAGATAATTCGCGCACACAGCAGCGATAAAGTCCGCGAATTTAGTGACTTAGATCTAGACTCTAGATTTACGTGAGTTAGTGAAGATAATTCGCGCACACAGCCGCGATAAAGTCCGCGAATTCAGTGACTTAAATCTAGATTTACGCTAAATCACTAAAATTTAGTAAGATAATTACTAACCCTGTGAAGCCGTGAAAAGTCCGTGAATTTTAGTGATTTAGAATTAGAATCAATGGAGTCTATTATAGATTCTAAATCGAAGAGATTCAGTGAAGATAATCTGCACACAGTCGTGAAAAGTTAGTGAATTTTAGTGACTTAGATCAAGTGTCTAGATCTACTTTATATTTAATGAAAATATTTCGCACACACCTGTGAAAAGTCTATAAAATTAAAGTTATTTTTTCGGACATTAGAGCAAGGGTAACTTCACAGATGTAGTTAAAAAAGAAATTCTGCTTGAAAAAAAAAACGCAAATAGGTCTAATCCCCCCCACACACACACACTCACATAAAAAGCCATTATTTAGTAAGCAAGTGTGAATTAAACATATAAATAGGCCTGCACATTACAGACTCTGTTTATAAGGAGGATATAAGTTCAGAATAAAACATTACCTCAAATGCCCACCATGACTCTTAGTATCTATGACACAAACAAACGGGACACAGACACACATAATATATGCACTATCATATAGTTCATCTTTAAAAGAAAACCTCTTAAAATCTCCTAAATTATGTCATGGAAAAGTGCTACTAACCATATATATATATATATATAACTGTTTTATTTATGTCGTGAAGATACAAGAGGCATCATGCTTGCAGGTTTTTTGGGGCTGTCGACCCCCCCTTGCAGGCAAAATGGGGTTCCGTTGCTTGCATCCATGAAATAGCCCTAGAGTTAGAGTCTAGAAATAAGTAGATAATCAAGTCATACAAGTAGATCTAGAATAATCTAGTCTAGTTACTTCATTTAACTAGAACTAGTTCTAGTATTAACAAATACAAAATAGAAACATTAGAATACTTTTTGAATTGAATTCATCATATAGAGTTAGATAGAACATGTTTGTTTTCTGACTTTGAATTATACTATTTACATGTATAAGAAGCAAACCAAGCATGGTTATTTAAGTAATAATTGAAGTATTATTTATTGCCTGCAGTACGGCTGCCAAACGTAAGTTTACTCGTTTATGTTCCACATTGGGGCCCAAAATTCCACATTTTCCACCTGGGCGTTCCACATTCTGGGTATTGGGGGTAGGCATGTCTGCACTAGATCAACATAACAGGGTGTGACCAGTTTTCCTTGGGTATGTTACAATTTCATAGAGGATGATTTTTTTGGGGGGGTTTGTTGGTCCTTCATACAAAACACCAAATCAATGCATTTAGCAGAGTTGCCTACAAGCACACATCTTGCATATTTTGTTCCTGATAATCATATATATGTATATCAGACCTGCCTACCATTACGCAAAATGCATATTTGTTACACAAAATCTCAAAAAAATAACAAAGGTAGATATGTAGGTTGGTTTGTGGGTCAATGCCTAGAAATGTATTATTCCTATTAATGTTCCACGAAAGTAGATCTTAGTGATCTCAATAAAGTGGAGTGACAATATAGTCTTATTATATTCTTAGACTGTCTAGTCTATATAAATATACCATATAGATTCTAACTCTAATCTAACCTGTTTCAAAGAAAAATTTAGATCTAAATGTAATTAAGGCATAGTCATAGTAAGGCTACGGCCTAAATAAGATAGAATAAGATCTCCTTAGTACTTTAAGTCTAAACTAGTCTAGTTATGGATCTAGTTTTTATTCAAGTAGGACTAGAATTAGATCTAATATTTAGATATTTATATATTACTATTTATAGTTACATCTAATGTATAAGAAGCAAACTGGCATTGTTATTTAGTAATAATTGAAGTTTTATTTGTTGCATACAGCTTTATTGAGGCCCGAAATTCCACATTTTTAACCTGAGTGTCCCTGGGTTTATGGGTATTGGGGGTAGGCATGTCTGATAATAAAATCATTGCCAAATGACAAGAACATCATCATTCTAACATATTCTAGAAAAGTCTATGACAATGACTAAAAGTGTAAATATTTTGACAAATGTACTAAATGTCTTGTATAACTAAAGTGTTTCTTTTGTCCGCATAAGCTTATGTTTTGGGTTATTAATTTTAAATTATTTTTTTTACAACAGGCCCGATTGTGAAAAGAAAGCTTATGTTCACTTGGCTTCTGATTATGATGCATTGGATGTTGCTAACAAAGTGAGTTTTTTTTTTTTTTAATATTAAAGCAAGTGGTGTTATTACTTTTCTTTTAGTTCATATCAGAATTAAATTAGTTCATTAAAAAATACATTATTTAGTAACAGCTTTTTATTTTTTTATTATTTTTCAGATTGGAATCATCTAAATTATAATCGGATTGCACAATAAATAGTTTATGATGATACTGTTATGTTATGCTTTTTTTTTTTTGCTGATTTTCGTCTTGTTCTAATTTAAAAAAAAAAAGGGAAATGAAACAATTCTCTAAGTCTTAGAAATCTTATAGAGAAGAGAAGCAATTATGACATTATGGAAATTTTAAGGAAAATATGACATGTAACCAGATAGCTCAAAACATAACATTTTGTAAAAAAAAAAACACCGCCTCAACATCCCTAATAATGAGTAGCATCTACAGACAACCGAATTCTAGCTTAGGGTATAATTATGTAGGAGTTGTGCCATTTTTAATTATGTGTGACTTCGACCTGTCTCATACTAATTGCCACCATCAAAACTTTAAGAATAATAATGAACTATTCATGTTACACAATTCAAATCAAATTATTAAGTAACATAACAGATTAGTGATGATTTATTGAAATAATCCCAGGACTATCTGACCATAATATTGCTTAAAATAAATGCAGTAACCAATATAACACCAAAAAGGAAATGACTCTGTAGCTACTACACCAAGCTTTTAAAAGCAAACTTCAACATTCCTATCAGAAATAGCTGTTAACCAACCAGTTGATGACCTTTGGAGTTAAAATTAATTAAAAGCCATCTTAAAAACAGAAAATGAAATGTTGGTACCAACTAACTACTCAAACAATGAATAAGTGCTGGCTTAATGATAAATTAACTCTTTGATACCGAAATTATTTTCACGTTTGAACGGAATTATTAGCTTTATATCCGGATAGAATCAACGATGGGAGCGTCGTTGCGGGGTCAAAGGGTTAAACAAACTTTGCAAACAAAAGGAAAACCTATACAATGAAACTAAGGAAGAGTCCATAAAAAGTACCTTATAATCTAACACCTAAATCTAAAAGCAGTCAGCTGCAGAATGAATTGAATACCTAAAGTAAAAACTTTTGGACTTAATTAAATCTAAAAACAGTATCCCCATTAAAGTTAACTTCTAACAAACAAATAGTTTGCATCAGCACCAGAAGTCAAAAACTTTAATTCAAATCAAGTAGAAAGCTTCTGGACCTGGTGGTATTTCTTGCAGGGATTACGACATGACATGGCCTAAACCAGTGGTCTTCAACGGGGGCGTTTTCGAGATTTTGGGGGGGCGCTAGGCACAAAAAGGGTCGGTAAGAGGGCGCTGGGCATAAAGGGGAAAAGAAAACAAAAGGTGCACTGAAATAAAATAAATTAAAAATGAAAGCTGTCAAACTAAATATAGACAAAGTATAACTAACTTGCTTCTGATTTAACATTACAAATTTAGTTCGGGAATCCCATTTTTAATTCTTACTCTTTTGCTGAAATTGGTGGGTATCAACTACTATTAAGTTTCCTTAGATCTTGCGCATAAAAGTTCATGATTTGTTAAACAAAGTAGATAATACGCCTTTTAGATTAATGTTTATTTTCTCAACATATGTTAATATATTAATATGTAGGCCTAAATGTTAATTTAGATAATCGTTAAACCTAACATTCAAATAGAATAATTTAAAATTATTTTAACAAAAAAAAAAAAACATTGACAAAGTGTAATGAAAACTCATTGGTATGTAATGGAATATTGCAAAGAATTTAAGTGAATTGCCACTAGAAAAAAAATTATGAAAAAGGTGTAAGCCTCTTAGATTGTTGTCAAAGGCGGCCTTAGTAGTGCGCAGGGCAAATGTAAAATACGGGGCCCTGCGTTGGAAGAGTAGACTAGATATTATAGATATATCGTACCATGTCAGGCTAACGGGATCGTCCGCCACTAACACTGAAGGCCTTTTTAGTTACTTAGCATACTATCTTACGTAAGTACTGTACTATTAACCTTTACTATTAACCTTTAAACTAAATTTCTGAATCTAACAAGTCCAGAAAATGCTATGTAAATCACATCTGCTCTTTGTGGCTAACATCAATCGTGCAATCAAGGATAATGGGAAAATATACCATCAGGCTCATTTTGAATCATATGTCCGAGGTACTGGTTGTGAGCCTTGGCGTTTTAATTCGTCGAAGTTCTTGCATGGTTAGGTCAATTTTGTCAAGAATTTCAATCAAGCCATAAAACTGGCTTTGTGTGGTGCATAAAGGTTCTCTGTTTTTTTGTTTGTTTGTTTTTTTGTCCTTTTCTTATGCCTAGGTGAACTGTTAAATAGTGATAGCCGCTTAGAATGTACAGGTCATAAGATGATGCCTTAATCAAAATTGAACAGTATTTCGAAACCAAAAAGGTTAAAAAAGTTTAAAAGGTATTTGGTACCATAAAAATGTCCAGCACTATTGAGCAACAAGTTGCAGTTTATGAGAACTGGTCTGGTTTTCGAACCTGACGGTGACAAGTGAATCTTCTTTCGCGGGGCCCCCCTTACGCGAGGGGCCTGGGGCAGTCGCCCCACTTGCCACTCCTAAGGCCGCTACGCCTTGTAAAACTGAAGATCGATGGATTTCTAAAGGGGCTTGTTATTTCCAGTTTTGTGAAGCTCTTAAATACAATTTAAAATTATTTTTTTTTTTTAGAAACAGCAGGATTCAACGGTTGGCTTAAATTAAAGCAGACTGAAAAGTATTTTTTTTTATGGTAGGCATCTAAAGCAAATGAATGAAACCATCCTCTGGTTGCATTGATTATCATTTCGCTTTGCTTTGGCTAATTTAAAGCTTCAAATGTCTAAAACTGTCATACTGCAGGAGGCACAAGGTTCCCATTAGCTAAACTTCATTTTGTAGTGAATTCCGCAATAATAATGTTTATATTAAAATATATAACTAAATTTACAATTAAACCTAAAAACAGTAGGCCCGATTATTCGACAATTTAAAAGGGGACTATTCTTAGGGTTTGAAAGAAAGTCATGACAATGAGATTAATTTTTGTGTGTAATCACTGCAAATTATTTAACATAATTTTATTATACCGGGTAACGATAATATTGGCATTGCCTTCGAGTCCGAAGATTAAGGCTGAGTGCAGTGTTACACATAGCTACACAAACCTAGTTGCGACTTGCATATTATCTCGAATTTTGAGCAGACAAAGCCGTCTATTTTTTCCCTTATGTTTTGTCCCTGTCTTCAATAATGGCTTTTCTTTGAGTCTTAAATGTTTGTCCCGCAGCTTTTGTGAGAACTCTCCAACTGCCTCTTTCAGGTGCCATCTGCTGCCAGAGAATGCTGTCAGGTACTTTCCTCTATGCCAGTGAGGGTAAAATTGCGCTGAGTGGATCTTTATAGCGCTTACTGGGGGGCGGGGGCACCAATGTAAATCCGTCCTACTCTAAGCTCGCCAAAGAAGATCGCCTTTGGCATGCGGTCGTCTCCAGCGCGAGATAAGTGTTATTGACTGCATAAAACTTAATAAATAGATGACATTTTGTTCATATATGCCTTCTCGCGATTCGTTGTATCACAATCTCTCTCTTATCGATGATGAATGAAGACTTAGCCAACTTTATCTTGAGGTGCAATAAGAAGTTGCTGTCAGATAGGAGAGTAGTCTTGTGCTGCCGGGGACTCTATCTTGAATTAAATACAATAATGAACAGAGACGATCTAGGAATTAAATGAATAACTTCTTCGTTGAAATAAAACACTGGAAACTTTAATTCAAATATAACTTAAGTACAGCTTATGTACAAGGTACATATTAATAAATGAAGATACAATAAAAAGGCTTCTTTCTTCAATAATATTTCAGAGCAAAACTAGAAACACAACCTATCGTTTAAAAAGCTCGCTCCAGACTGAATCTGGCGCGTCTTATTCCAGCTCGCGCTAACTCCCCCAAAAATGTCTTTATTTATTTTTAAATCAACCAATAGATTTGCAACATCGTAGTTACGTCTTTGTTAAACCTGAGGTGCTGTCAAGGTTCTAGATTTGTGTGGTAATTCCTGAGGCTCAGTTAGGGGTTTCTATTTCTATTTACACACAAGCTTTTAAATGTGAAATACGGTATACAAATAAATCTATAATGGCATCTGTGACACGTTGTAAGTGTTTTTCTTAGAGGGAGGCGCTGGCGGAATGTTTAATAGAAAAAAAAAATACGAAAAAGGGGGCGGTAGGCCAAAAAAGGTTGAAGACCACTGGCCTAAAGTGTGCCAAAACTCAAAACCCTGATGGTATTTCAGCTAGATTGCTCACTCTAGGAACTAAGCCTTGAGCTAGCACCAGTAATCAAAATACTTTTTCAGGCATCACTTAATTATGGCAAGGTACAGAGGAAATGGAAAGAATCTAATGAAAATTTATTGGCCACCATAACATTCTTAAATAATAACAAATGGCTCCAAATCAATATCATTGGAACTCGTGCCTCAATGAACATCTACTAGCCAGCTTCTTATTGCTATGCTGTGAGGTTTTTTGTTTTTTTCTAATTTACATAAAAATTATCTCCCAAATTATTGACATTGCTCTAGTTCAGGATCATTTTTTTTTGTCGGACAATTCCATTATACATAGATCAATAAAAAAGAAAGCATTAGAAAAATTGCAAAAATGCCTGTTATCAAGAGAAACAAACTTACTTTATTTTTTTTTTACTTTAACTTACCTTATTATGTCATTCCTAATAGCATCTGTGGTTCCGATATTCAATTGAACTGTTTTCACTAAGGAGCTCGTTAATTAGTCATGGCTGATTACTCACCTAGGAGAATAAAACCTCTGCTGTCTTACATGTGGAAGGCTTCAGGAGCTTCATCCTTCTAATAACCCAAGGATAAGTGCTTACAGTACTGTATGTTCCAACTTACAATCAGTAGGAACATATTAACGTCAAGAATCCCCTGGCTGGTACCGGTATATAAAAAATAATTTCGTAATTCAAAGTTTGTCTCTCTGCAATCAATGTTAGAAAAGGAGCACATTTTGTAATGTGCGAAGCGTGGTCAAGAGGCTTAGAGCGCTTGGCTACTTCAAAGGGAGCTCGAGGTTCGACACCCAACTCTGGCAGAGTTGTGTTTACTGAGCGCCTAAAGGCAGCAAGGAAAACCAACTCCTAGATACCCCCTCCCCCCACTGGTCCACAAATAAGATTGGACCAAAGCGCTCTGAGCATGCTATAAGCATGAAAGTAGCGCTATGTAAAAGCTATAATAATAATCCAAGTAAATTAAAAGATTCAAATTGTTCATCTCTACTGAAAGGTGACGCTCTGCCATAGTAATTATGACTTTTAAAACCGTTTTCCAGTAATGCCTTTTATTATTTATGTGCTTTGTGACTTGAATAATACATGGCATCAATCAGAAAATCTATTAATACGGGGTATTAGTAAATAAAAAAAATTTGAAAAGATTTCCTAACACATGAAACACAACCATTTGTTGGCTTTGTTATCCATTCTCAGCAATATTTTACATAAGTCCATTTGGATAGAACAATCTCAATATTTGTCTTGGTTTGTAAAAAGAAACAATATCTTTGATTATTTAAATAATTCAATAGAGTGCTGACAAACTTTTCTACAGGTCATCATCATCGTTCCTTTGTGTTCCTCGTGGAACATAGGACCTCGACAAAAACAGGCCACTCTCCACGGTCTCTTGCAAGTTTGTTGATGGCTTCCCAGCTCTTTCCGGTCCTCTCGGCTTCCTCATGCTGCGTCACCATGTTCGTTTTGGTCTTCCTCTACGTCTTGTTTCCTGGGCGTTCCACTCCAAGGCCTGCCTAGCTCTGTTGCTGGTAGTCTTTTCTAAGGGTTTGACAAACCCATCTCCACTTCCTCTCCAAGATCTGCATCTCTATATTTTTCTGCCCACTCATCTCCCACAGTTTGGTATTTTCTACTTTGTCGTACCATTTTATTTTAAGAATATTTCTCAGACATCTGTTGATGTACTTTTCTTGTTGTCACTTCAGTTGTTCGCCATGTTTCAGAACCATACAGTAGAACAGCCTTGACATTAGAAATAAAGATTCTTAGTTTAGTCTTGTTGGAGATGTGAGATTTCCAGGTTGGTTTTAGCTGTGTAAATGTCTGACGCGCTAGATTTATACGACGTTTAATGTCTTCATCAGTACCACCTGTTACATTGATCACACTCCCAAGGTATATAAAATTTTCTACTTGGTCTATGGCCTGAGAATCCAGTTCTATGTCTCCAATTTGTTTGTTGTTTACTTTGTTAGGTATAATGCACAAATTGTATGACAAATTTCCTTTGGACAATAAAGATAATTAGCCTATTATTATTATTAAGTACCGGTACTTATGTTTTTTGGTGGTTTATTTTGAGGCGTACTCTTTTTCCTACTTCACTTAAGGCTGTGATCTTTTCTTGCATATCCTTTAGTCTGTGTGATAATAAGGCTATGTCATCAGCGAATTCCAGGTCTTCCAACTTTTGTGCGAGGGTCCATTGGATTCCTTTCCCTGAATTAGAGTAGGCTTCTTTTGTGACCCAATCCAATAATAGAAGAAACAGGAGTGGTGAAAGAAGACATCCCTGTTTGACTCCTGTTGTGACTGGAAATTCCTCTGATAGCTTGCCACAGTGGGTTACTTGACAGGTGAAACCATCATAAAGGTTTTGGATTATGGCTATTATTTCATTTAGGATCCCATAATGTCTCATTACATTCCAGATAGATTCTCTGTCAATACTATCAATACTACAGGTACTGGTACCCAATATAAAATGTCATCTTTACTTACTTAATCATTCCAAAACCTAACATTATTAGGCCTATGTTTTTTCTTTAAATGATGACTCTTGTGTGGTTATATCATTTTACTATTTGTTATAATAATAATAAGGCTTGTCTTCGAGTCCAAATATTAATGAAGTGTGCACATGTGCAGCCCAAAACATTTTTTCTGATTAAATGAAACGAAACCAACACACTAAGTACCGGTACCAGCACTTTTATGAAACAAAAGGTCATGGAAATTAATATGATTGAAAGACTTGTATGTATTTATCAGAAGAAAATATGTTTTTTATTTGCAGCATAATAAACATATGTACAACACATTTGAAAAATTTGCAAAACAGCCTAATTAATTGTAAATATTTTAAATCACCAATAGCTGTATAACATTCAACATTACTAAAGCTAATCTGGTGTAAGCCAAATATTCCAAGTCCAATTTTCTGCTCTATATAATCGCCATATGTAAAATAGAATAAAAAGGATGATTTGAAGAAGCCTGCTGACTATTAAATCTGAAGGCCAAAAAAGTTTTGTCATTCCTGGAGCCCAGTCAATAAGATAAATGACACTAAGTTGTGTGAACATAAAAATGACTGCAAGTTTGAGTAAAAGTGGTGACCTCCATGGTGGTACCAAGTCATCGTCTAAATCCTCTAGTGTGATTTCATCATCCTGGAAAAGTAGAAAATGGTTTATAAGTTTCAAGTGAAATGAGACAATTACAATTGAGACAAACATCCTTAAAAAAGCTAAAAAAATTCTAGAACTAAAAAAATCACCCTTTGGGTCAGGATGTTGTGATTTTACCATCACAAAAGAGATACAAGACACCGATAGAAAAGACAGACACAGACTCTTTTGTTTCCCTAGCAATCAAATCTTAAAAATAGAAACAATCTGATATAAACTTTTCACATGTAAATTATGAGTGAGTCTGATGTGAATGTACATTTTTTTTTTATAGTTTAGTTTGGTATAATGCACAAATTGTAAGACAAATTTCCTTACGGACGATAAAGATTATTATCATTATTAAATGCTTATGAATAGGCACATGTATATGCTAATATTACCTAGATGCAATGCTCATTAATTTGTTCCCAAGGCCCACAAAAAAATGTTCCCTCATCACTCTTTTGGCCCATGGATTTTAGAATCAAATTTGTTGAATAGAACTGGCCCATAGATTTGAGTATCACTTCCTCCCCTTCTCCAACTCTCTGCCATTAATAAATACTGGTATGCTATCTGACTATTCTGCTTTTGAGTACTGGCAATTTTAGTGAAATGTTTAATGTGGCAGGGGCCTTTTTTTGTTATTGCATGCTGAAAATCAATTACATACTGTAATATTTTGTCCAGAAATTTCAATAAATTTCAAATTATAACAATCCCCATAATTGGCACAGTCCACTTAATAACACTCTTCCTTCAAACATTTAGTTTGATTTGATTACCAGAATTAACCCACCACAGCCTATGTCTCAGATCACATCAAAACTCAGGACTGGACACAACAGAATGAGACAACATATGTAGGCTACCGGAATCTCAAAATTGGAACCAGTGATTGATATCTGTCCATGTGGAGTGTCACCAGAGAATGCTGACCATGTCCTTCAAAACTGTTCTCTTTACTGAGAGGCCTGTACAAGACACTGGCCCCAAAACACAACAATACAAAGAAAACTATATGGATAGTTCCCTGATTTGGAAATCACTGCACAGTTCATCTAATATATTGGTCTAGTCATCTGAACGCTCCAACATAAAAATGAGAATGAGGAAGAAGAAGATAGTATGCTATGTTGAAATATAATGGCCAACTTATATCAACCTCAAACACATACTTCTGGCCTGAGAATTCTAGCATCCCTTTTCTTACTCACTGGCTTCAAATGTACGAAAGTAAAATCTTGTAATTTTTTATATGTTGGCTTAAAAAACAAATTTTGGATCAAAATTCCAAATAAAATAAAAAAGGTTTTTGTTAAATTTAATCTCTGCAGTTTTGATCGAGAAACTGGCATAGCCGTTCTAGCCATAAAGTAAATAATTGGAAGTTAAATTTTTTGTATTTCTTTTTTTTAGATGAGTGAATTTTAGGGTGAATGAATCAGGGTATGTTATGTCGTATATTAGTCATATCTTGATCAATATATCAATTCCTATTTTTTTAAAATTCTTGTTAGCATCTCCTATAGTCTACTTACATTGTCCTGGAAAAAATTTCTTGTCATCTTCTTGACAATGAATAAGATACTATAAAGTCTTATCAGTAGACCAATAATGAATAATGGACTGAAAAACCTTTGGAAAATATTAATAGCTGTGTGTGCTTTATCTGAAACAAACCAGATTTTAGAACTGCAATGTAGAATTTCAACTTTTTTTTTTTAGGTACCTGTAAAAATTATTCTATGTAAGCATGAATAAATGACTAAAAAGTATAATATTGATGTACCAGTAATCAAAGTTTCAGAGGACATCCAACTCTCACAAAAAAAAGAGAGGCAGTTTGTTATTGTATTGGCACCACAAGGCCTCCATAAAACTTCCCAAATAAGCTTTTTTTTTTAAAATTCTTAGTAAAGCTCTGATGCTTAGTAATGTCTTTATAACAGTGCCATTTGTCAGTGTTTCTAAAACCCAATCATCAGCTGATGTGACAGATCTATCAATATTTTTAACATAAAGCTAGCATCTTTAACATCTTATGGTAAGAGTCTGGATTATCAAGGAGAAGATAAAAGTCTAAGATGGCTGGGGTGTAAATGTTTGAACTATAGTGCAAATCAAAATTTCCCAAGCATGTCTGCAGAAGTTTTCAAAACCATTAACATTGCTATATGTTATGTGCTAAAATATTTAGTAATATCTAAGCCTCCATGTTCTGATGGTATGTTCTCGATTCCAGGCGACATGGCATACTACTTCTGACTCGAGTATTGGAACATCAAGAAGTTCTCTGTTGTCCCAAGTTGTTTTGTTGATTATTCTGTAGTTGGGATTCATCTCAAAGTTATACAGATGTTCTGTTTACCTTCTAAGCACATCTGCTTCTTTAGTTTTTATGCACATTTCTTTGTTGGTTCAACTATAATATTCTACTGCCTTCTTTTTCTTTTTAGTTTCCTTCTTGCATCACAGAAATCAAGAATGGCCAAAATTGTCCTATCAAAGTTTGAGAGTTCCTTTAGTTGCCACATGAATAGAGATTTTGCACATTCCAATAAACTGCTCATGTTTGATTTGCAGATGTTACAGACCTCATTGAAGAAAATGCAGACCAGTTACAAGATCTTATTTCAAAACTGGATGCTGCAGCTAGAGCAGTAGGCATGGAAATCAGTGCACAAAAAATGTAAAATACTAGTTAGTGGTGGAGATAATAGGGAGATTTTGCATACAATTGAAAGGCCAAAAATGAGTAGAAGATGACTTATTTTAACACCTAGGGTCAAATATAAATAAATGATGGACAATCAATAAAAGAGATAAAAAACCCTTTTAAGCTTGGTTTTTGCTGTCATGAGCAAACTGAGTCAAATCTGTAAAAGTAATATCTGCTTCCAAGTCAAATTAAAGCTGTACTCTTCACTAGTGGTCTTAGTATTCCTAGATAGTTGTGAAAGTTGACACGAATCGCTGATGAGTAAATGCTACAGAAAAATGCTAGGTACCAGATAACAGGAAAAGAAGACAAATGAGTTTGTACTGTTACAAGTCAACTGTGAAGTTGGTTAGGTCATATTGCAAGACATGACTCACTTTCAAAAGTCTTTCTTCAAGGTACAGTGGAGAGAGAATCAAGAAAGGGTCATCCATAGAAAAGCTGGCTTGACAATGTAAAAGAATGGACTGGCATCTCTTGATGTCCTACTAAGAAAATCTGCTGACTGGAAAAAACAGAGGGATTTGGCTGATAAAAGTCTAGGGACAGATGATGATTACCTTTATAATCTCTATTCATTCAAATATATTTGCTTTAAGTCAAACTACAGATTTATGTACTTTTTAACAAATGTTATATTTTTTATCGAACACATTTAATTGTGTATGCTAGATAAGTAAAGATGATGTAATTTATATTCTTTGGTTTTGTTTCATTCTCGATAGAATTAAAATTTTAATTGGTACTAATAATGCATGTTAATTAGTTCCTCACTACACAGAGAACTGAAAGAGCTTAGACAGAGTGCTACTTACTTTTATTTGTGTATAAGATGTTGCTGAAAATGCTACTAGCACTTAAACCTCCAAATCTGTTGACAAAAAAACACTTTAGATTTAAGAGAGACAATAGAATTCTCTACAAACTATTTTATAAATAAAATAAATTAAGACAAAAATGAAAGAATGCCTTTTTTTCTTTTAACTAACTTATGTGTAATGTAACAATAAAGGTACATATGTGTCTTTACACAAAATATTGAGTAATTTCAAAGGAGTTATTTGTTAGAAAACCCTAGGTAATAAATAAAGTAATAGCAAACATCTCTTTGATATGACTTTATAGAAATGCTTTCTACCAATGATGATGACCCTGAGCCCCAATACATTGAAGACTAAGAATGCTAACTTAGAAAACACAAAACTTTATATAAACTGTGTCTATAGCCATATTCAACTTTTACCTACTGATGCACCAGACTTGTCACTTGATATATATTAATTTAAGCCATTTATCATTCATAAATAAATAGATGTAGAGAGGGAAGATTTATTATACAACAATAATAAGAAATACATCCCTATCACTATCAACTGGGTGGTAAAGTAAAGTTTCCCTTTCTGACCTTGTGGTCTATGGGGCAAATGATGTAAGGGTCATCTGATTCTGTGGTCCATGGTTCTCGAGGGTGTCATGTGGTCAGCACAACCAACTGCCTTTACTTTTCCCCAACTAATGTCAGGTACCTATTAGAGCTGGGTGGACTCAGAGGCGCCCAAGGATCCAGAAATAAAAATCCCAGTCTTCACCAGGATTCGGACCAGGGACCCCCGGCCCTGTACTGCTCAGCCACTGCGCCTCCTATCAACTGGGTGGGCTCTTCAACAATTATTCAATACCAGTACCCCTGACCTTTTTGTGACTAGCATTCCTAATTGGTTCTTGTTTTTTCATTCAGAGAATTCCAAACTCAACTCTAAAGGTCCAAATTAAAGATTATTTCACTCTCTTGTTAATGTCGAATTGTAATTGATACATAAGCAACATAATATTAATCCCTGAGTAAGTCAATGAGTCCATCTTGAGACTGACAAATCAAATGGGGAAAAAAGTAAATGTTCCACTCAAAAAAAGTATGTTATTTGAACATAAATATGTATACAGAACTTAAACATGTGTCAGTGTATTACAAAACATTACATGAACATAATTGATTTGTCTAAAAAAATAGTAAAAAATTACCACTGAGCAGAAAAATTCTGTTTTAATATTGGAAAGAGTGAAGTCTACAAATTTTTTTTTTAAAGTGCATGCATAGATGGCAGCACACAGAGGCCATTATTTGTCTGCTCAACATGAAACATTTCAAAGATAAGGTTATAAAAATTGTTTTCTGGGACAGCAAAAGCAAAATACAAATAAAAATTAAAAAAAAATATTTAAAAACAACAACAACAAAGGGAATGAACCGCAAATAACAGGCATACGGTATCTTGCAATACAGAAAGATTTATCTTTTTATTAACAAAATGTACACTAATGAATAAACTAATTGGTCAATTCTTTGATTCCTGTGTTGACAAGAAATAACTGCAAAGTTTCAACAATGGGAAGTAGGAGAACTAATGTGTCCAGGACTTGTACCAAACAGACAGGGTGAGTTGAAGCATTGTAATAGCTATGGTCCTGATAAGAAAAGAAGAAAAACTCTTAACTTAGTCCTACAGGTCTATCATTGTCAAGAATTTGGGATGAAATAATGAGCACAACCAAACCTGAGCAATGCTCCAGGGCAGAGGATGCACTTACGTCATCTTGGATGTCCAGTTAATGGATTTTAATGAGCAAGAAAATGTGAACAACCCTGGAAGATAGTGAAAAGATTATAGGAAATCTGAGCTGACCCTGTCCAGTGACTACTTTATATTACTGATCTACTGTACTAGACATTACGTAGTAGTCCATGATGATGTTGGGATTTCAGTCTTCCATAGTGTTGATTCTGTAAGATGTGTATTATGTTGTTCCACTTCTTTCATCATCACATAAAGTGCTGCAATGTTCATTAGACAGCAGAAAGCACAATCACTGATGATACCTACAAGAGTAAAAAAAAACAACACTTGAGTAAAGCAATGTTGAAGACTTTCAAACATTGGCAAAAAAACAAACTCCATTTTTGAGACAAACATCCATAAAAAAGCTAAAAGATTCTAGAAATAAAAAATCACTGTTTGGCTCGGGAATTCGTTATTTTACCATCACAAGACACCAATAACAAAGACAAACAGACATAAAAAACTCTTTTGTTCCCCTGGCAATCAAATCATTAAATAGAAACAACCTGATATAAACTTTTCACATGTAAATTATGAGTGAGTCTGTTGTGAATGAATAATGTTTTGTTTGGTCAATGCATGAATTGTAAGACAAATTGCCTTACAGACAATAAAGATTATTATTATTATTATTATTGTCTATGTGCAGTACTAAACAGTAAAAAGAAGATAAAAATAAGAAAGAAGATTTACCTTCATGAGCCATTATCATCATATTGTGGACAGCTAGACAAAAGCAAAGTACTACAAAGAGACATCTAAAGAGAAAAAAAAAGAACTGAATACATGTTTAATATTATTTAAATTTTATTATTGACTGATTTTTTTCCCCTTAACTTAATGACATATGATTTTTTAAACAAGTCTATTCTTTGATGTAAGGTAGAAATTAGTTATCAAAAAAATTTTTTCACTGAAATGGTTTCAAATATTTTGTGATGACACTATAATAATAACAAAATAAGGGAGGGCAAATGCAACTACTTTACTGTTCACAATTATTTTTATTTATGAAGTTGCCTTCAAAACCAAGAGGTTTCTGGGAAGTTGGTGAGCAATTGAGAAGACTATTACACTGTTTTTACTTGTCCCAACAAATGCCCAGTGCCTATTAAATTCTATCTAAACATTGAACTGTTTCTCTCCTAATGAACACTACCATTGTTGATTTGAACCCATTCAATTTTTGGTCTATAAACGTGTATTTGTGTTTTATAAAAAGACCATGCATTCTCTTATGATTCTTTACCAAACAAAATGTTTTTTTTTTTACTAACAAATTGTTATTGAAGTTTAACCATAAAAGGGTAGAATGTACAAATGCAAAAAATGAACAGTTGTGTTAGAACATGGAAAATAATTAAGGAGATAAAGAGTTAATTGGCATAATAAACTTGACTTTATGAGAAGATTGATCAGTTTATCAGAAAAACAAAAAAGATTTCATTAATGTATTAAAATTAGTAGATATTCAATCCTAGAACCACGAATAACTGAGTATATATATTTGAAAGTGTAACAGACTCTGGTGATTACAGATGCCCAACCTGTGACCGCAGCTGTGTATCAAGGATTGGTCTCTTTAGTCACACAAGAGGTTGCAAAGGGAAATAATTATTGTATCAGACTTCAAGAGATGCTCACTAAGAACCTGTTGTGACAGATGCAACCTGATGACTGCTATTTGTGAAAAGGTTTCTATCAATCCTTTGTATTTTATTTTCAGTATTTCCCCAATAACAGCAGTTTACATATAAAGTATTTTTTAAAATATCATGAATTCTACACCAGTATTTTTAAGGCAATTCTTTTTCCTTAATGTACTTATTTTTAATTTGCCTTACAAGTACCACATTTCCTTTTCTCTTTAGAACGGGTTTAAATAAAAAACAAAACCAATCCTAAATAGCATTAATTAGATATCTAGATTCTTTTTCTTCTTTTAGATAGAGTAAGAGAGAGAGAGAGAGAGCAAGAAGTCATATTTGTAACACTTTAAAAAGATAAAGTCATTTTTGCTACATTCAAAAGGGGTGAGATAAATTATTACAATAAATAAAAAACAAATTTATATTTGTTCTTTTAGCGAACAAAATACAAAAGAAAAGATGTACAAAGGGCAACTGGAATGTGACATTCTGAAACTGTAGGTATGAAGAAATATACCCGGTGTCTAATAGCGTACATAGATTACATTAAGATTAAAGGTTGCAACAAAAAAATTAAAAGTAAAACTAATAAAAAAAAGGGTGTAGGGGTCAAGGTGGAAATATAATATAGATTGAATGGAGAATCAGAAGAAAGGGTATAGCGTATCAAGGATAAAATTTTTGTTTTTGTCTTGAGGGGGGGGGGAGGGTTTAGAGCAGATAAGTGAAAGTGCCACTTGGGCCCAAAATATGAGTGTGTATGTGTTGGGGCACATTCTGAAGTGGGTCTTTCCAAATCAAGTCAAAAGTCTTATGTCTGAGAAATTATAATGTGAAGGTAAAAAAAATGGAGAGCTACATTGCAACAAATACAGTAATTCACAGGCTTTAAAAAAGCATGTTGGGTTGATTGTTAAAATGTGGCCTGTTTATACAATTCAAAAAAGGAAAGGGAGCATTCCAGACATAATAAACAATACAAAGCCAGGGATCAAATCAATGATAGCTGGTGTATACTGCTAGTGTATATATACATACATGAACACCTGCTTTCACACTTATCAGCCCTTTTTTAATGACAATCCCTATCTTTTTTAGCACACTCTAAAGTATCGACCATTCTCCACATTTTGGTTAGTTGTTCTGAAGGCCACAATGAATTCTCCCTTGCCGTTTCCCACGCTACATTGTAGCATCATGTCCTCTAAAAAAAAAAGAAGCTATGGATTTGGCTTTACTAAATTTAAACCTTTTTTGATCCAATTTTAATGTAGAAAAAAAAGACTACAGTAGTATAGTAGTATTATCTACACACATAAACACAAAATTATTATCATTCATTATTCTCTCTAAAAAAAAAAAAGACTATCCTTTTTGTGCTATTAGTTTGTTTGATGAAGAGCTAGGTCTTAGATCCTCATACGCCGTTCGGCGCATTGGGCAGCAATCTGTCTCCATAAAGAACTGTCACTGGCAATGTCTCAAGCCTCCTCCCACCTGGTGTCCATTGTTCTGAGGTACTCCATGAAGGTATGACGCCAACTATACGAGGACCTCCCTGTTTGCGCTTTCCTCGTATTGGCCTCCATGTCATCGCAATTCTTGGTATGCGTAGTTCATTTTGTCGTATAACATGTCCCGCAAACCTCATGACACTCTGTCACAATCTCCCTAAGTGTTCGACAAAAGATTTCCTTGTTTGAGACCCGATCAGTGTAACTGACTTTCAAAATCCGTCTCAGCCATTTTTGTTGAGCCAGATTTAGTCTTTTCTCAATTTTGACAGATGAATTCCATGTCTCACTTGCATATGTTGCAGTTGGAATGACGATTGTGTTGAGAAGGTGTATTTTTGTCTCGAGTCCAATGGCTTGGCTTGTCCAAATAGGCTTCAGCCTTTGGAAGATGCTCCCTGCCTTTCCTATTCGGCACACTACATCATGGTATGCATCCCCATCATTTGTTATGATGCTGCCAAGGTAAGTGAACTTGTCCAACTCTTCAAGCCTTGACTCGCCAAGTCTGACAGGGGCACCCTTTGCCTTATATCCCACTCGCAAAATTTTTGCTTTATCCAAGTTTATGCGGAGGCCAATTTTATATCTGTCATTTCTAGTATGCATTTATTTGTAGCCCCGAGTAGTGCAACATCATTCGCGAAGTCCAAGTCCATCATTTGGTTTTGTTCACGCCATGGAATACCAAAGGAAGTCTAGTTCATTGCTCTTCTCATTATGTAGTCGATGGTTATTCTCTAGCTATTTTCCATAGTGATTATCTGTGAACACTATCAAACGCTTTCTTAAAGTCTACGAAACTGATCGCTAGCCGTTGTTGGTACTCAAGACTTTGTTCTATGATATTTCGTAGAACGAAAATCTGCCTCTTCGGAAGCCTGTTTGTACTTCTCTGAGCCACTCATCTACAGACTGTTGAAGTCGTCTCAACAAAACATTGCTGAAAACTTTGCCCGGGACAGAGAGGAGAGTAATGCCCCTCCAGTTGTTGCAGTCTGCCAAGTTGCCCTTTTTTGGAAGCTTTACAATGACTCCTTTTTGCCAGTTCTCAGGGACTTTTGAAGTTCGCCAAAAGAGATTTAAGAGATCAGTCATTCTGCTAACAATGCACTGTCCTCCATGTTTTAGCATTTCTGCTGACACCATGTCTAGCCCTGGTGCTTTGCTGTTCTTTAGCACTGCAATGGCCATGGTAACTTCCTCTGCAGTTATTGGGTATGTCTTGACCTTGAGATCATAGTCCGGAGAGGGATCCTTGAATGTGTAAGTCAGGTCTGGCAAAGGTTGGTTAAAGGTCTCTTAAAAGTGCTCAACCCATCTTGCATCCTGCTCTTCTTTCATTAGCAAAGTTTTGCCTTGCTTGTCTTTTATCTGTGCTCCATGTCCACTCTTTGCTCCAGTGAGATCTCGGACAATACGATGGAGAGTTTTTGTGTCATTTCTGCTTGCGGCTGCTTGTCCCTCTTGACCCTTCTGTTCAATCCAGTCACGTTTATCTCGCCGACAGCTTCTCTTTACTTTCAGGTCTGCTTCTCTATAAGCTTCTGCTAGGCTGCAACCCCGTGTTTCATTTTTCTGATCTCATCTAAGTTTGGCCTCTTCCCTCTCATCGATCAATTTCCATGTTCTGTCTTGTATCCACCGTTCCTTGTATGAACCTCGCCTCCTTCCGATAACTTCTTCCGCGCACTCAAAAGTGGTATCTCTGAAGTTGGCCCACTCTTTTTCAAGGGTAAGTATATCTGCAAGAGCCTCGAAGCGGTTCTGTAGTTTCAGTTGGAACTGTGCTGCAATATCGCAGTCTTTAAGCTTGTCTATATTAAATGGAGATGCAAATATAATCTATCTCGTTGAAGGTCTCTCCATTTGGTGATCGCAATGTTTTGTGTGTGTATTTGTTTGTGCTTAAAATATGTGTTTCCAATTGAAAGCTGTTGGATGAGCAGAGAGAAATCAAGCGTTCGCCATTATCACTGATGTCTTCTGCAGAGCCACATGGTCCCATTACGCATTCAAAGCCAGTTCGGTTGGGATTGATTTTGGCGTTTAAGTCTCCCATCAGTAGAATTAGGTCATGAGTGGGTGTTTCATGAAGTGTAGTTTGAAGTTGATTATAGAAATTATCTTTGATGGTATCTTCTGCATCCTCGGAAGGGGCATATACTTGCATGGTAGTGATTTTAATTTGGTTTGTTTGGAGTCGAGACGTAATGATGCGGTCGCTGACTGGCTTCCAAGCAATCAGCGCTGAAGCTGCTATTTTAGACATGATGATTCCTACACCACCAATGTGTTCCTTATTGTGTCCAGAGTATAATATGGTCTTGCCATTGTTGTTGCGTAGGCTATGGAATCATAGCACCAATGTTTATTAAGTGCACAATTTGTGAATGCACTTTATTTGTTTGTTTACATGTATGCTTATGGACTGATTGTGTTTGTAGGCTGGTGTAACGTGTTGTTGAGATTCCTCTGTTTTCCCCTGTTTAGGGGAGTTATTTATGGGATTATTGAGCTTACATTGAAGTTTGGTATCGCAGTGAGCTAGTGTGTGTGTACTAAGGTGTTGCGTGTGGGACAGCAAGGTGCGGAGCTATTGTTTAATTAACATAATCACACTATTAGAATGTTTTTAAGTCAATGTCAATATCCCATAAGTTTGTCATTATTCATTATAACATATATTGATATCATTAAATATTTATATTGTTAATATTTAGTTGATTGTTCATTTCAAGCACGAAGCTGCCGGTTGAATGTCAGGGGCCCGGGCAAATGAGCTAAGGCTTTTAATACAACCCTGACAGCCATAATTAATTGTTTGTCCACTCGATGTCCACCGCATCTCGCAGATTCCAAGGATGTCCAGCGGGTAAGAGTCAAACACGCTTAGAAGTTGGGCTAGTTTGTCGCATTGGTTTAGGGTTCTTATGTTCCACGTGCCTATAAGAGTAGTCTTCTTTGCGTTAAAGGGCTTGCCATGTATCGGGTATTGGACTTCCAGTTGGGTTTGGTCCAACACCGTCATCAGGGTTTGGCCGCCCTCGCCGCATGTGTGGTTTTCCTTATGTTTCAAGTCTGCTGTTTCTGTAGCAATGGTGTTTTTTACAGGGTGGGTTCGCTAGCCCCACGCCAAACCCTCCTCCTTTCTGACCCGGAACTGGCAGATGGCTAGAGGAAGTTTATATTGTTTCTCACACTCAAGTATGCAATAATATAGCACAGGCATGCCACAACACCACTAATTAATTTAGTTGAACATACAAATATATTAATCAATATACTTAAGAAAACCATTTGTTAATTAAAATAAAAGAATGAAATAATTGTATCATTGTGCAAAGCAAATTTTCATCATTGATTGCATGAGGATAAGTCCATATCATCTTTTCTACTTTTATGAGTAGCTGTTTTCATGTTCTGTTGACTTTGGTGGTCGTGTAGTATAGCTACTTAAGTCACCAGGCTCTGTCTTCAGGCGTCAGCTGGGGTGTGGGGGTGTGCTTCTATGCTGCCAGTGATCAGGCGATGCTGATGTCTAGCAGTAGAGTTATGAGTATGATCCTATAACAGGTGAGTGTATCCTACCATGAAAAGGGGGTGGGGTATTCATTATTCTAACAATGTCCTCGTATAACAGTAGATCTATTGTATAAGTCAGAGCAGTGAATAGTTAAAACTTAACAAAAGGACCATTAATTTCTGTACTATGTCAATGTGCACAGTGGGAGACAGTGGAGTTTGGAGCTTGATGGGGATAAATCATTCAAGAATTCAGTTTTGGTTAAGATAGATGGACAAAATGGGAAGCGTGGTCGAGAGGCTAAGTGTGCTTGAGCTTGGCTTTGCTTCTCCTAGATACCCCCTCCCCCCATGGGTCCACAAATGAGATTGGACCAAAGCGCTCTGAGCATGATATAAGCATAAAAGTAGCACTATATAAAGGCTATACTAAAAAATAATAATAATAATAATAACAGAACCTAAAATACATTTTTCTCTTGACTGCTTGGTAAGCTCAAATGCAAGCTTTTTGTATCAAGCTTGTGTTTTTGTTTTTTTTTTGTTTGCAAATTGAGGTGTTAATGTTGCAAATCTGTTTCATAGCAAGCACATAAGTGGTATTAGGAAGGTGTGTACAAAATTTCATGTAAATCTTAAGCTGGGTAGCATCTGCCATGCACCTGAGCATAAGGATGTTGGAAATTCTTCTGTCATGCAGTGACTTGTCTGAATCAAGATAATTCTAGAACCACAGACTTCTTATTGCTTGGGTGGAAGTAAAGACCTCAGCCATGTCTTGGTCCTGTATTGAGGAGTGTGCACCATAAGAGGGGGTGCACAGTTATTATAATATATATAATAATCATATTTATTATCTCTACTTACATCAGTTGGTTATATGTCCCTGCATTGTATATTTCATAAACCAGAGCTGCACTCAGACCATAACATATGGAGGAAAACAACAATATAACTCCCTGAAAGAAAATATCAAGCTTGATAATGTACAGTAGAATGACAACTAAATCAAAACATAGTAAAGATAGTACAGTACAGTACTAAATTATAGTTACAGTAGATTTGGGCTCATTTCTCATCCTGTTCTACACAGGACAAATTGTGAAGTTAACTAGCTAAATGGTGGCAACTCTTTGAAAAGCACCTGTCTCTGCTTTTCTTTTTACTATCACAGCAGCCAGTTCTGTGTTGTTAGTCTATTTAGTTGTCAAAGTCTAGCAGTGAAGGACTGTGTCAAACACCTCTTTGCTTTGTCTTGAGTATTAACTATGTTCAGGCTGAGGTAACAAGAAATTCCAACTACCAAATGAACACAGCGAAAGGCCAACAATGTCATCAAATAATCAAGAGTGATGCCAATTCCAATAATGAAGGGAATCCCAAAACTTCTTGAACAAAACTTGAGTTTCTCCAAACACACTAACATTTGAACTGTTTTTCATATCTGTAGTCTTTATTTTATTATGACATTATTATTGCTATGCTTTTAAAACCTAAACCCAAACCCAAAATAAACAAAACAAACACATTTCTTATATTACAGCCTAACAGCTATGCAGTGAAATCCTGTCAAATTCTCTTCAACGATGATGTCAATGTGGGCAGAATCTTGTCTCTTTAGTACCAATCACAGAAACTAAATAATAATTTGTGAATTATTCCTTACAATACAGTACATATACTTAGATATTATGCCTAGGTTCTTTTTCATTATCTGGCCACTTGTATTCTGTGACTAGGATGCAACACTTACACTTGCTTTGGAACTTGTAACAAATGAGTAGTGTATGCAGTTTCATTAAAACAGAAAACATGTGCCAGGTATGTTAGTAGCTTATAGTTTAGTCATAGACCTATATATTTATAGACTGCAAGCACAAAGTTTTGGCTAATAGAGTGTTGTATTAAACCCCCAAGCAGCATAAAAACTGTCATAGCCAATATCTATTACCCTTCCATCAGCTGAAGAACACCTAGGGATCTAGGGAAATAAGCACCACCACCAGGATTAGGCTCTTTAACACCATTGTTAAGCTGATACTACTTTATGGAGCAGAGATCTAGAGAACCACCACCACCACCCAGGTATTCAGCAATACTTGCATGGGAAGATTCTTGTGACGCCAAGCAGATGGGCAAGACGTGGGGGCAGTTGGAGAGACTCGCCCAGAACTGTGATACCTGGAGGAAGCTGGGCAATTTATAAAGACTTTGCAGATTTTGTTGTTTTAACTGATGTTATCCTTTACTAGGATTAAGAATTAAATTGCTCAATCTGTGTTACCTTGTATAAATTGGAAGATTCTTCATCTTTTTCTATTTCATCTGCTGCTGACTGACTTTTGCGCATGACAACATTAAGTAAGACTATCCCCTGTCAAAAGAAATGTAAAAGTATAGTTTCTCTTTCAGACCTTGTGAACCATGGGGCAGATAATGTAAAGGTCACCTGTTTCTATGGGAAGAATGTTAACGGGGGTGTTATGTGGTTAGCAAACTTTCTTTACTTTATAAAGTATCCATTAGCATTGGTTGGAACTCTAGTAAACAAAAATCTCATTTATAGTTCAAAATCCCAGTCTAAAGTCCAGCGTTTGACCACCAGGTCCCATACCAAATAAATATACTGTTGATACATTGTTTACATTTAAGTATGACCACACTTTGAGTTCACATTTAGACTTTATCTAAGAGATTATTCATTTAAGAATTTATCCAATGTTTACTTTTATACAATTCATCCTATTGAAGCATTAGCTCCAATTTTATTTTATACTCCTTTGCCACCTTTACAATAAAATCTTGTTCAAAGTTTGGAAGTTAATTCAAAATAAATCTCTCTAATCTAAAAGGTATTTAAAAAAAAAAGTAATTTAAAAATGAAATATATTTAAGTATGTTTTTTTATTGCTGTTTCCTTTTACCTCAGCAATCCTAAAAACAGGCTCTGTCAGCAAAATGATTGTGCTATAAATCCATATTATAGGCCAAGGTGCCAAAGATATTGGCAAAAACATCAAGGCAATAAAAAATAAGACATTAAAGAATGGAACCAAAACACCCTGCAAAACACAATGAGATAAGGAAGTATTAACTTGTGGCTAAGACAAAAATATAGTAAACTATTAATATAATTCAAAAATAAATATAGTTTTTTTTTTCTAACTTAAAGTTGTATAACCTTGGTCTAAATATACCACTAGGCTTTGCCTAAATGTTGGTGACCAAGAAACAATCATTAAAAATATTTAGATAATTAATTTATTATAATAAATATTATTTTGTTATTAACACATGTTGCATTTAATACATAATATCAGGTGGCCGAGCCTTGCTCGGTTAAATAATTTATACTAAGAAAGGTTATATACTACTGCTTCTGGTGCTACAGCTCATGGAAGGATATGGCCTGCTTTTACACATCCCTCCATTCAGATATCTCCTGGGCCTTTCTTCACCACGCCCTAACGGTAACCCTAAGTTTTTTTACTGAGGTTTATAGTTAAATCAAAAGTGGCTGCAGCGTAGCAAACTCGTTGACCGCTAGCTAGATATCTTGTTCAGTATGAGCAAGTAAGGAGTAGAGCAGCTGTGTAATCACCATTTCCTTTGTTTTGGTACGGGACATTACACACTGAAGCATGAACACATGGTCATAATTTTACCAGCAAAATAATAATTATAATAAGGCTTGACATCAAATCCGAAGATTAATGAGAAATGCAGTATTTCCCGTGGCTACGCAGCCCCAGATGTGACCTATATATTTTGCCACATCCAGGGCCGCACAGGGCATCAAACTCACAAAAATTTCTCAGTAAAAACTGTACACATAGTACATATATGAACAAACATTAACTACTGTATTTGACTAAAAAATGTATTTATCTTATCTTGTATAATACAGACGTTATTTCAAAAAAGAAGATGATTACGTCCTACGTGTCATGCATATTTACCAATGACCTAAATTCTGCCAAGTCATTGGTTTTCTTGGCTAGCTAAGGCAACCCATTCCAAGCTCTAATAGCACTAGGGAAGAAAGAGCATTTGTACAAATTTGTCCTAGCATATATGGAAAGAAGAATGTCGCCTTATCTTTGTGTCTTTCTGAGTATTTTATTAAATTTTGTTTTTGTATTTGAAGATTATGGTTCAGTGTTTTGTGTATATATTTGCTACTTTACTCTTAAGTCTTCTATCCTGAAGACTTTCTAAATTTAGTGATTTTACTAAAAATGTTACTCTAGTCAAATGTGAATATTTGTTTGTTATGAATCTCACTGTTCCAGTTTCTTAATGTTTTCTTGAGTTGAGGGGGTCCCAAACAGAGGATGCATATTCAACTATTGGCCTAACCAAGGTTAAATAATATTTTAGTTTTATGTTCTTATTTGGGTTATATAATTTTTTTTAATAAACCCTAATGCTTTGTTTGATTTTTTGATAGTTTCATCAATATGGGGATTCCATGACAGTTTTTCATTTATTATAACACCTAGGTATTTTGCATTTTTAGTCTGTGTCACTGGTTTACCATTTTTAAGTGGAACTCTGTTAATTTTATGGGCACTGCTCAAGATTGATAAGTTTGGCAGGCGCTATAGTGCTAACTTAGATGGAGACATTGTCTTCTCTGGTTAAAATGTTTGACAGCAGTGATCAAAGGATGCTAAAGATATCATTCCTTTACTCTGGTCCTCAATGGGCATCATGAATGAGTTGAAGAAGAATAGTAAGGACAAAATTTCCCTAAGTAGGCATAATGTTAGTTGCAATGCAGTCTTAATTTTCTCACCTATTTTGGATTCTTGACCTCTGACTTAACTGAAGCAAATGATGGGTAAGTCTACCTTAAAAAACAATGATCGTCAATTTGAGACTGCGCACTTTAATGGAAAACATTAAAAACATTGAAAACTACTAGTTGGAAGGGCAACGCTGAAGCCATTATTACCTTCAGCGAAAATGTGAGCTCTGATCTGAGTATGATTGCAGAATATCAAATATCAAATAAAAAGAAGCCAAGCCAAAATGTGAAGATTCTGTATAAACACATATCAGCTAGAATGCCACTAGAGATGAATCAGTTCTAAATAATGTCTAAATATTTGTGATGCCTATTGAATGCCAGAATCTGCTTTGAGAAAAAAAGAATGATGTCCAAGATTCTCTTCAGGTAGTATTATCAGAGTGTGGTGTAACTGAGTTGTTTATTTTCTGCGCGTGTCCAGCGTGTCACAAGGTCATTCCAGTGTGTGTATATTCATAGTGTTTCCAGCAATTTCGTGTCAGATGTTTTATTGTTGTGCTCGTTCAATATTCTAGTCATTGTTATTTCAAAACACAAATTTTCTGACAATTGCGGTAAATGTGGCTTTTTGCGAGCAAAGTTTTTCAGACTTAATTATGTTGATCAAGAATTAATACCAATAAGCAATGAGTTTTACTAACTAGGCCATTGGTGGAAAACATATTTCAATTAAATTATTGATAGTTTTGTGACCAAGAAAGCTCGTAATATTTATTGGTAGTATATTTTGTTAACGTATAATTAGTGATGGGCAAAAGTTAACTAAAAAGTTGCTAACTTTTAGTTTAACTAAAAAAAATAGTTAAGGCCAAAGTTTAATTAAAAAAAAAAGTTTAGTTAAAATCCTAGTTTAATTAAATTTTTTTTAGTTACAAACTAATAGTTTAATTACAAATTTTACAAACTTTTTAAACATTTACCAATAAATATTTAGATCTGTGTAATTTGGAGACCATTTAATTAATAATAGTGAGGAGTATAAACTAGAGGATGCAGTGTAGCCTACAGGTCACTGAAAAGCCTTTTGACCTTTACCCTATATTCTACAATGGCCGCTGTTCCCGAGAAAAATAAACATGTTCATTATATTTCTAGCAAGTTTCGTTGCTTGATAAATCCGGATTAATGCCTTGCTACTAGTCTATAGATCTACATTTTTTCTGCTTTTTATTAAACATCTGTGTGCTCCTGTATAGCTGCAGGTAAAGAATTTTGCTTTAATATCTAGATCTATTATTAATATTAACTAATTAAGAAATCTCGACTCTTTTTACTAAATTAGTAAATAAAGTCTAGTCACTATAACTCAATCTAACTCGTCTCTAGTCTACCCTGTCTCTAGATACTAGATCTATTTTCTAGAATATATATAATTATAAAGATTATAGTTATAGATCTAGATCTAAATAATATAATTAAGTATAATATAGATCCAGTTATAGTAGTTACTTGATCTACTATAATAAAAAAATATATAAATAACTATTACTAGTATTACTGAGACTGAGTACTATCTCTCCTCCTAGCATTTAATTAATCATGATTAATGTAATGAATTGTAATGTCTAAGTCTAATGTTTTATTATGATATTATGTTACATATTTGTATTTGTTGTAATTGTTGTTGAGAAAAGAAATAAAAATAACTTTTATTTGGTTTTTTATAGATCTATGTGTTTGTTGTTATGCTTATACTGTACCAAAATATCCTACTTGAATCTCTTGTTTATAATTGGCTAGTTCTAGATTTTTCCACCTAAAGTAATTTAAGATGTAGATCTAGATCTAGAGATCTAGTTTAGAGTTTAGCCCAACTAAGTTTATTTAATAAGCTCCTATGAATTATATTTAGACTAATTTAGATATAAAATCTGAGATCTAATCTACATTTAGATAAGACTATGTCACTAGGCCAGGCACTAGGGACTTGATCCACGTGTGTGATCGCTACTTGACTATTTAGGCTACTAGAATGACTAGAAACTACTTTAATATTTTTATTTAGATCTAAATCATATAGATCTAATTCTAATCTATCCTGATACTAGAATTTAGATCTAGATCAGTAAATATTCTAAATTCCAATGATGAATAATGACTAGCCTACTTATCTCGGAGTCCAAGTCTAATTACTAATGACCTATATATAGATCTAGATCTAGTCCTAGAGATCGATCTAACAGTCTAACTAATCTAAAAGCATTTCATTAGATTATACTTATAATTAATCTAATGAAATGATTTTAGATTAGTTAGACTGTTAGTGTTAGAAATAGATCGATCTCTAGGTCTAGCACTAGACTAGAAGTGACTATATCTAGAATCTAGTCTAGGTCAAGACTCAAGTAGCGACTCGTGGATCTAGGCCTAGTGCAGTGACATTTTTATATGGTTAAGATCTACTCTTTATAGTTCTAGATCTGTAGAAACTATTATAGATCTCTACTAGATTGATTTCATTGTTTAAAAAAATGGCTAAAATGTGGCTACTCAGTATTCAGAGGCACGTACACGGTTGGCCACCCATTGGCATTCCATACGCCTAGGTTAATCTACTTATTTCTACTACTACATTTAGCCAGTAGAGTACTACTTGTTCAGTTGTTACTTAGAAATTAATTGATTTGATGGTGCGAAAAAATGGCTAGAATTTGGCTACTCAGAATCCAAGGAAGTGCAAGTGCATCCCCCTATGGACGCCCAGGCATATTATACATTTAGATCTAACATATTACTAATATTAAATTTTAAAAAGTAATTACCTACGTCTATGGCTAACGCCAACGGCTGACTTACCATATATTTTGAAATAATCTCTAATAAAAAAGTGTGAAAAATCAGATAAATAGAAATCCTATAGATTACATCAGTGCCGTAAAAAGAACCTATTAGAGGAAGTGATACTAGTCCTAAGTAAAACAAGCTTTCTAATAACGCAAAACAACATCCTAACCCTAAACACATTTTCATTTGTTAGGATCATGGAACTATTAGGATCTAGTATAGTTCCATGTTTGGATCATTTAAATCGCTTAGAGGAAGTAAGCTAAAGAGAATGTAACTATGGTGTCAAGAGTTGTCAAACTTGGTATTTCTAAATTAAACATGAAAAAAAAAAATGCACGAATTAAATTATGTTGACACAACTAGATACTTATCTATATGCTAGATCATAGACATATATGTGCTAGATATAATTTATGCCAGTGTGATGGAGCACAAACATCTGAAATAACTCTTATCTCCAGTGAAATTCAATGAAATAATGCATATCTAAGACAAAATCAATGAAATAACGCATCTCAGACAAAATCAATGATATAACGCATATCTCCCTTCAGTATTAAAATAGTGATCGATCCCCCCCCCTTTTTTTTTCTTTCTAAAAGGGCAATACATGGCAATACCATAGACCAGTGATGCTCAACCTCATTCGGTCGATGGGCCATTTTCATTTTTGACAGTCGTGTTGCGGGCCACATAAAAATAAAATAAAAATAGGAAATAGACATTAAACTATTTTTATTAGAAACTATTGAATCTATAACTTACATTGATTTATGAAAGTTTATAAAAAAAACAGCTTTTAATTATCTAGCTTCATAGATGAGACGCCCAGTTGGAGCCTGACTATAGATTTCCAGATGTTCGTCGGTAAGACGATTACGTAAAATGTGTTTCACCCGATTCATCACTGAAAAGCTTTGTTGTCAGAAATAAGTAATTTATTGTTATCATCGTTAACGCTTGTTTTCGGAGATTTAGAAATGTTTCTACAAGCAACTCAGCGTATCTGAATCACTGAAATTTGTCAAGCAGGGATGTTTAGCTTCGCAAGTCAACCAGTACCAGTTCTAGCTCTGTCTGGGCACTTGAAACATTGGCCGCAGACGGATTTTTGAACCCACAAACTTTGCTCAATCTGAACACGATCATCATCACATGGTTCAGACTGAACACATTGCCACATAGATTTTGTTGGTGAATAATTCATTAAAGCCACAGAGGCTTGGTTCCATTTGACTAAACAACTTTTCCAATAACTCTTGCTGTCAACAATACTTGTGGCACCTTTAGTAGTCACTCCCATTAATTTCTCCCTAGATCCCTTGAAACGATTGAAATATCTTTGAAAGAACTTTGAACTTTGCTAGTGGTGGTCCCACGCATACCCCTCATAACTACTAACTTCTTTGATTTCAAAACTGTTGCTTTTACCGCAAATTAATACCAAGAATTTGAGGTGTATCAGATAAGTTTGTAGATTCGTCGGCGGCAATAGAAGAAATTTCGAAATTTTGTTTGTTAAATTTGAATGCATGAAGATATCTCCCCAAATCTTTATCTCGCTTTGTAAAGTCAAGAGAAAGGTTTACAACGTCAACAGGAACTTTTCAGAACACAGTTCTTCCCTCTGTACTAAAAAAATTTTTTTTATGCATTTGTCGTCTGGTTCATTTTGGTAAATATTCTCATTGACTCTCCTTTATAGGGGAAATCTAGCAATCGAGTCTCAAACCAAAAATCCCGATTCATTTATGTGTTTGATTTCATAAAGCTGTTAATGTCCTTCCAAAAAGACACAAAGATAAAGGCACATTCCTCGTCCCATATGCTAGGACAAATCTGTACAAATGCTCTTTCTTCCCTAGTGCCATTAGAGCATGGAATGGTTTGCCTGAGCTAGCCAGGAAAATCAAGTGACTTGGCAGAATTTAAGTCACTGGTAAATATGCATGACTGAATGCATAACGCGTAGGACGTAATCATCTTCTTTTTTGAAGTAACGTCTGTATTATATAAGATAAGATAAGATAAAAGAGACACTCTATATTAATAAAACAGAATATGGTGACTTATTATCAATACCAACCAATTTATCCTAACGTAGAGAAAGATACTCCTTTTTCAAACTTTTTTTTTTATGAGAGTGGATTTTCTACACTTTTGTCAACGCTTCGGCGGGCAGGATGGAGCACCGTCGCGGGCCGGATCTGGCCCGCGGGCCGTAATTTGGGCATCACTGCCATATACATAAATAAATATAAATATATACTGACAAAAGGAAGTAACTTCATGTAACTTGAAAACATGTGAATCTATTGTATTTGGATTCCCGAATTATGAAAAATTAAAAAATTGCATGATCTTCAGTCTTAGAGATTAAACAAAACTAACAGACATAAATAAAGTATACACGATTGCAATCATAGACATATATATATATGTCTATGATTGCAATTCACGAATTTTCGTTTCATAAAATAGTCTTATTGGACAGTCTATATTTTTTATGTGTATGGGCAATAATTTCTAAGTAACAGACCTATGTATACTTTATCTTGACTACAATTGTTGCCAAACTCACATCACCACACTATAGGTAACTGGTCGAGCGGTTTGCACGCTGGACTGTCGTATCGATTTACCGATGGTCCCGGGTTCAAACCCTGCCCGCTCCCATCCCCCGTCGTCCTGCGGGAGGTTTGGACTAGGAAATAACTATCTTCAACTCTGAAGGAATTTCCGAAACATGTAAAACAAAACAAACATTTAGACGTTGTTTTATACTTTTGTACTGTAATTACTTGGGGGGGGGGGCCAAACTTGAGGTCCTGGATTTCGAATCCCGATAAAAACTGGGATTTAGAATTTCGGGATTTTAGGGCGCAACTGAGTCCGCCCAACTCTAATGGGTACCTGACTTTAGTTGGGGGAAAGTAAAGGCGGTTGGTCGCTGTGCTGGCCACATAACACACTGCGTGTTAAACGCTGGCCAAAGAAACAGATGACCTTAACATCATCTGCCCAGCAGCCCCATAGATCTTAAGGTCTGAAGGGAACACACTTTACTGTAATTAATAGATCTAAAAGTTTTGGCAATTTGCAAGAATATCTTTATAATAAGCTAGAAATATGGATCTTGGTATGAAAAAAAAAAGTAAAGCTAGCTATTGCATAAAAAAAGACATTAACTTAACTCTTTCTCTCCTAACTGACGATAGCAACGTTGATTCCACCATAATGTGGTAAATAATTACGGAGAGAAAGAGTTAACATTAACCCAAACTTTTTTGTCTCATAGACCCGTTGCCATGTTTTCTGATTTTCGGTAGTTACTGTTACCTATCCCTTAGTCTGGTGGACCGTTGGTGGACCGTTGGGGCACCAAGCAAGACTTGTAGACCGTCTTTCTCCATTCCTCTCTATCCTTTGCCCTGTTCAAAACCTCTTTCAATGGTAGGCCCGTCCATTCTTTTATGTTGTCTTCCCACCGCTTTCTCTGTCTGCCTCTTCTTCTTTTTCCTGGTACTGTTCCCTGGAGGAAGGTCTTGCGAGTCCCGAAGATCTTGTTATATGGTCATACATTTTAAGCTTTCGTTTCTTCACAGTAGTTAGCAGGTCATCATGGGGTCCGATCGCTGCTGTAACCCTGTCTCTAATCTCTTGGTTTGTGATGCGGTCTTTAAATGTGATGCCTAGGATCCTTCTGCCTAGGATTTTCAATATTACTATTACTTTGTAGAGTTCTGCATGACTGAACGTGTTGTTCTCAGATTTTGATTCACGAAACTTGTGGCGAATATATGAGTGGAACTGTTGTAGTTCAGTATATAAATTATTGTTCAGATATTCAAGATAAGCATTAATTAGTGCATCACAACACTGCAATGTTTGTGGTACATCGATCAAACAAAAAAAAAATCGAACTACTATATCATTATATACATGCGCTCGTCTACTCATCTCTTTCTCAAGTTTGTCAAAAATCGCGTAGAAAGTAGATATATGAAATTTGTCTCTGGTATTCAGTGAGACCTCAGGGGCATTACCATCAATGACCACTGTCTTTCGTTTACGATTACGGGTCAAAGTTGCATTATGTTCCACACCTGGTGTTACTTCTTTTGCAGCTTCTTCAAATCTGTCAAATTCATTCCTAGATTCATGCAAGTGATCTGCTAGTGAGGAATACAAATCAGCACACGTTTTCAAATTCCCATGCTCATTTTGTAGAGCTTGACTGACCCTATGAAAATGTTGTAACACTTCTTCCCAAAAGACAAGCATGAAAGCAAATTCTAATCCTTTCATCTTCTTTGCAATGTTTTCTGCTTCTCTTCTGGTGTCCCCCTACTGTGACTGGTCTTCTTATAAACATTCTAACGCTTCTATAATTTGAGGATGAGACTTTACAATAGCTTCAGTTGCAACAGCATGTGCCTTCCATCTGGTATCGGAAAGGGGCTTTACATTCAAAAGGCATCCTTTCAGAATCTTCCATCTGTTGTTTGAAGCTGAGAAAAAAGTATAGATCAGTTGCACTGTATGGAAGAAGTTTACTACCTCTAAACAAGAGTCAACGTCACTTTTGCCTACCAGATTTAGTGACTGGGCAGCACAGGGTATGTATATAGCAAACTCATTTTCCTCTAGAAATCTTTTCTGCATGCCCTTGTTGCACCCAGACATATTAGCAGAATTGTCGTATGACTGACCTCTGCATTTCAAAAAATCAATATTGCAAACTTCACGTAAGTACATGTGTGACTTTGCATCTGCAATAAAGTCAAAAAGCGCTCAATGGGGCCTCCATCTAACAAATATCGAAGAACAACGCTTAACTGATCTATATATGAAACATCTGGTGTTGAGTCTACTGACAAGCTGAAATAACCGAAAGCCTTTTTTTCCCTCTAAAATTACTTCATGAACTTTTTGGGACATAATTTCAATCAGTCAGTTTTTCACAAATAATTTTGGATAAATAAGAAGGATTTCCTTTCCCAGAATTTCCATATTTCGCAATGTGTGATGCTAAAAATGGATCAAACTGACTGACCAAATCCAGCAACCCTAGATAATTTCCATTTTGTAAAGATCCAGATTTTTCATTTATCCCTCTAAAAGCCAGACCACGCTAAGCTATTGTACAAAGAAACGCTACTGCTCGCCTCAAAATATGTTCCCAGTAACTATACTCCTCATTAATTTTCTCTTCTAGCTTTTATAGTAGACATGAGCCTTGTCGACAATTAAGGTATATAAACATGCAGTCTTTATGAGTAGCGCTTTGTTCATAATTATCAACTTGAATGTTATTTTTCCAGTCACTGAACCCATTTTTATCAGCCAAACTTGTAGAACCTTTAAACGCAAAAAGTTTACAAAAAAAAAAACAGTACACAGATCCTGTGGATGGTGAATACAATAACCATTCTCTCCTGTGCCATAGAAGAGTTTTTGAGAACAATATCTTGTTCACCGGGACAATATACACATTTTTCTTGCGGACTTGTGGTGCTTCCCAACGCTTGATGCCATAGGCACGTGCCTTGTTTTCCTAATGGTTAATCCAGGCCTGCTTGTTCAGATAATATCTAATTTTATTTTCTAATTTAAAAATCTTAGATGTTAATCTATGTAATAATTAACAATAAAATGTCAGAGACAAAAAAATAATTAAAACAGAATTGACATTTATTTTAACTTTGTGTAACAGCAATTAACGAACTGTATTATTGCGCAAACAAAGAACAAACAGAAGATAGTTTTTATTTGGAAGAAAAAGTGGAACGCGGGGGGAAGGGGGAATGTGGGGTGACACCCTGATCTTACCGCACCGGTTGACACCCACCCTAGTGACGCCACTGGTCAGGTACATCATTCATTATAATATGTTTCATATAGGAATTTGTTCTATGAAGCAGTCCTTTAAATATGAAATATTTATTAATTAATTGGACTTTAGTATTATTGTAAAAATGTTCGCAAAGAGAAGTTTCTTGTGTACTTCTTATTTTCACGAGTAGCACAAAATGGGTCATTGGAATTGTTTTCACTAACAGAAAGGGCAATTCTTAGTAACTGACTCCTTAAAGATGCTTTGGGCATGAGGAATTCATTAACCTTGGCTTGCAACCCACCTTGCAGAAGGAAAGCTGAATTCAAACCTATACTGCCTCGCAACTATACTCAAACATGGGAAAGGTTTTGTGGGTCAACCCTGAGGAAAAATAAGGAGCCGGCGATCTCTAGGTAGTTTGAAGCAAGCGACGCTACACTGTCAGCGAGTGCGACGCTACTTATACCACAATACAGTTTTATGTTATAACACATAGCACAAACTACCATTGAAATTCGTTTTATAATATCAGATGTAGGTTTGTGTAAAACAGTTGTTAAAACTACCTCAACGGCTGCTAAAATCAATGTGTTATCAACAGTGTTTTCCGTATTTGGCTATAAGTAAAAGAGATATTGTAGTAAGAAACTCACAAAACATTATCTTCTCTTTATGATGTTGAAGAGATATTTTGTGTGTCTATTCTGAACTTTATCTCTCACAGTGTGCGAAAGTTTATCAGCGTAGCATCATCTCAAATGATCCTTCAGCATAATTAGTTTCATATTGTCACAGTGTACCATCTGAGTTTTTTGTGTTAAACATTAGTTAGACCTACATGTAGAAAAAATTGAAATAACTAGTTAAACATTAGTTGGACCTACATGTAGACATAATGTAGAGAAATTTGAAATAACTATTAAATTAAATACAACAATTTTTCGTACATATCTAAAGGATTAAACAAGGTACAAATGGATGTATTATTCTATGAAAAAAATTACATTAATGGAATGTGAAAATTAAAGTCACGACCTGCTTCAATAAATACCATTATCGTAGACCCCCTCCCCCCGTGGAAATCTCAAAGATCTCCTATTTTTTTTTTATTTAAGACCCACTTTGGACTGCATTAAATAAACAAGATGGGCATTATTTTTTCCCCTCCATTTTCTTTTCTTTTCATTTTCTTTGACATAATTAAAAAAATCTATATACACTTTAAAAAATTGGACATATCTTGAACCCAATAATGAAACCATGCAAATAGTTGCTAACTCTGTAAAGAGTCCTCAACTACACCCACTTGCGCATCGCACCCACCCCCACTTGCGCACCGCACCTTCCACCCTACTTGCGCACCGCACCATTTCGCACCCACCCCCACTTGCGCACCGCACCATTTCACACCCAAACCCACTTGCGCACCGCACCCAAACCCACTTGCGCACCGCACCCACCCCACTTGCGCACCGCACCATTTCGCACCCAAACCCACTTGCGCATCGCACCAATTTGCACCGCACTTACCCCTATTTGCGCACCCTTTCGCACCCACCCTGCACTTGCACACCGCACCATTTCGCAACCACACACACTTGCGCACCGCACTTACCCCCATTTCGCACCCACACGGACTTTCGCACCGCACTAGCCGCTATTTGCGCACCACATCGCACCACCATCGCACCACCTTCAATTTACACTTGCGCACCATTTCGCACCGCACCGCACTTACCCCCATTTCGCGCCCGCCCCACTTGCGCACCGTACCATTTCACACCCACACCGACTTGCACACTGCACTTACCCCCATTTGCACACCGCACCGCATCACATTCACCCCACATTTACGCATCATACCGCAACCACCTTCACTTGCGCACCGCATCTGTCGCCACTTTCACTTTCTTATCATTTACACATCAATGCTCATAACTTTACAAACCTAACACTTAATTAACTATCTTACCTTAACCATCGATATAACATTATATTTTTATTATTTTTAAATATTACC
>JADKLZ010003044.1:12461945-12480667 GCA_021533235.1 Biomphalaria straminea
AAAAAAATCCATTTGGCTACGCTTATAGAATTTTGTGACTGTAGTTTGTTTTAATTGCATATTGAGGATTTGGTCATTAGATTCAAACCCCGCTGGAGAGGGGGGGGGGAGACTCAAAAATTATCTGGCGGGATTTAAACGTAAACCCACTGGAGGTTTTTTTTTTTTTTAAACTCAACCCCGCTTGGCTACGCTCATAGAATCTGATGACTGTTTTATGCTTTGTCTTATATTGAAGAGGGGTTTTTATCGTAAACGAAAATTTGGAGGGGGTTTAAAACTCAAATTTCCCTTTGCTACGCTAATGGAATTTGGTGACAGTCATTGCATTATTTTTTTTTTTTGTTTTATAGACGGGGGGATGTTAATCTTAAACAACCTGGAAGGAAGATTTTAAACTCAAAACCCCCCTTGGCTGCACAGCGGCAAGTGATGGTTTAACATTAAAATCTCACCTAAAATAAAATTAAAACAAAAAAATCAGTAACAAAATCGTGCCCCCCCCCCTTTTTTTTTTGCTGGGGGATTTCATTTCATTTCGGCTTCACACCCAAACCACCACCACCGCGAAAAAATCCTGGCAATATCCATGCCTTCTTTTTATAGCTCAGTGCCATCTACAGTCTATAGTTTATAGATTTAGGTCTGTGCTTTGTGTGTGTAGGTCAATTTCCGGTCCGTTTTTCGGAATCGGCAAATAACGAGATAAATAGAAACATACACAATGGTAAGTAACCAAGGCTATTTGTCATACTAAAATTGTAACGTATTATAGACTCTAGGTCTAGATATGGTAATCGCTTTTTTATAATTAATTTATATCAAAATAGAATCTAGAATAACTCATCAAAATTTTTTTTTTTTTTTAGTATTATCATATGAAATATTAATATAAGAAAATGGTAGACTATCGGCGTTACCATGACCATAGATTTTCTCATTGATACTCATATAACCTATTTTCGATTTTCACTTGAATTTGCTTTAGACAATTGAATTTAGAATTTTAGTTCTATATCTAGATCTAGTAGAGATGTATCTTCTAGATCTAGATCTTATTGATTTGATGAACACTTTTTGACTTAAGCCTATTTTATATAACTAGATCTATATGATGCATTATGATTATGAAAGGGAAACTCCGATTTTGACATTTTTTGATATAATATGTGAATATGTGTTTTGATTCACAGATAATGAATATATTATTCTTTTTTTTTTATTTGAAATAATAACTTAGTAATTGATGTTTTTCTGACGTTATTTTTCTGTGCATCCAAAACAGTCAGACTTTCACCGGGTTTCTATGTGACGTCACACTAACCTATTAATTTAATCTATTGACTCATTTTATAGCGTGAGACCATAGATACAAATTCTCATTAAAAAAATAAATCGCCCTCTATACGGTTAGATCTAGGATCTTGTAAGCAAAGAACAAAATGCGTATTAAAAGGAGATTTACATGCTTGACTAACCACGGCAGTGTATATTTTCTCGCCTGACCACTTAACACACAACAAAAATTATCGATTGGATGTCTTGTCATGACCGACTAAATGTAGTCTAGACTAGCCTTACACTGACCAGTTTGTTCGAATCAGTCAGACACACAATATATTTACTTCTTGGGATAGGGAGAGGTTTAGATGAAAATGTTGTTTTTTTCCTCGAGTTGGTTATCCTAATGCTTTTACATCTCTCTCTATATAAAACTATTGCATAGCTATGGACTATACTGCACTAAGCCTAAGAGCCTGACAGCTACTGTAAGAAAGAAGCGATACAATTGGTTAAATCTAGTTTCCCTTTCAGTATTGTTGATGGAAGTGACATATATATATATGTCTAAGATAAAAACAGAATTTCTAAGAACCCCGTGGCAAATTTACTGTCCAATTTATTAAATATAAAATTTTCTAAGCATTTAAATAAAAAATGATAATATAATGTTTACTATTACAACTTTTTACGCAGAATTTAAATATGTCAATAACTAAAATTTGAAAAACTATGAGAGTTTCCCTTTAACTAGAGTACTAGATCTAGGTCTAGAATAGTCTAGATCAGATGTAGCGTAGAATCTAGAGACAGAGGGCGAGGCGAGTAATGTAGAATGTAGGCTAGGGGCTAGATTAAAGATCATCTAGACTAGATTTAGATAACTAACTAGAATTTAGTATCTACTAGAATGAAATGACTAGAACAGTAGAAGTTAAAAGACTCTACTGTCTCTACTAGAATACAAATGACTAGATTGACTAGATCTATAAATATAATAAAAATTAATATCTAATCTATTCTATATTAGTTATTAGTATATAATTCTACATAAAAATAGATCAATATCTATTATATATTTTGTCTATAAAAACTATTCTGAATAGTTCAGAATAGTATTCACTGTAATTCAGTCTCAGACTATTTTTAATTCTAGATCTAGAATCTAGATTTCTAGATAAAATTCCTCCAGAGATTTTATTTTTAGAATAAAATGTAGATCTATCTGTCTAATCTCTCTAAACTCTCTTGATTCTAGATCTAGAGATCTTAGAAAGTAATAGTAGATCTAGATCTAGTAAAATAATTACTAATTGTATTAGTACTATCTAGATTCTATCTATAGATATCTAGAGAAGTCATCTAATGAGATCTAAATCTAGATCTATTCTAAAGTAAAGAGTCTCTAGTAAAGTTGATTCTAGATCTAGCTAGTGGCTAGTTGTGAGTCAATTCTAGTCTAAATTTTAAATATCTTTAAATATTTATTAACTGGCAATAACTCTTTCAGTGCAAATTTAAAATTTATTATTTTGATAGAAAAAATGGAACTTTCCGAGATGAACACAAATTTTCAAGGGGGGGTAGAGTTATTAAATGTAAAAAAAGGGGAAAAACAGATTGAGCTCTCAATATTCTACTTTTAGGGCTATTTTTTTTAAATAAATTTCAAATTGGCTTTTATTGACATATAATATTCTATCATTTTTTATGCCCAAGAATAGAGGAATTCTAATTATATTTTAGATCTATGAAAATAATTAAGAATCTAAATTAGTGTCATTTAAATCTGAACACCTTGTCAAAAGTCATTCACTGAACACATTGCTGCACTGAGCATATGTTTTTTTTTTTTCTGTAATTCTATTATTTTAATGTTCTGGTACTACAGATGTCAAATTTTAGATTTATATAAAAATTCCTTTATTGTTGTTTCGTTTGTTCTCCTGACCAAGCAATAATTCTTAACATTGACAGTAATCAGGTAAGTTTACAAGACAATCAGTAAAGCTGTAAAAGTCATTGACTCTTTAACTCGGCTATGGATATGTGATGGTTACACAGATTATTGAGATTACTGTCTCAAAACGTGTACTGTAGGGCTAAACAAAACCCTGGATTATGGCCGCCTAATATATAGACACTATCATCATGGCTTCTCACAATATATAACCAATGCTATGGAATCCCTATAATACTGCAGTGGGTACCGAGTTGCAAAGGTGTGACTGGCAACACCATTGCCGAATCCTTGGCCCATTGGAATTCTTATATATATAACCTTTGTTCAGATTTTGAGAATTTAATGAATGATCATAAAGAAAATAATTTAATAAGATAAAAATTGATTAATGATTTCAACTACAATCTTTAGCTCGACATTCAATGAATTAGAATTTAAAAAAAAAAATAACAAATACTTTAGATTAATTTAATTTTTTTTGTTTCTGCAGGATGTCTTCATTATGATCAGACGCAAGAAGACAACAATTTTCACAGATTGTAAAGAAAGTACAACCATGGGTGAAGTGAAAAGAATAATAGAAGGCATTTTAAAAGTTGCACCAGAACAAATGAGGTTATACAAGGATGACACTGTAAGCTTAACAAACCTGTGCCATTAGCTGATTAAATTAGATACTTTTCTATTATGTTGTGGTACTTGAGGATTTTTTGCTGCTAAATGTGATTCTTTTTAAGTTAGAATCAATAGAATTGACATCAGAGTTCGTAGCCACTTGAACACCTGGAAAACGCCTTGAATATCGAAAAAAAAATGGCAAAAATACCTTGAATTTTAAAACTGGACCTTGAGGGTTTTTTTCTCTCCCGATACCTGGTGCTTAATTATTTTCGTTATTTTAACTGCAATAACCTTCGTTTTTATCGGTTACGTTGAGCTGACCAGTGACGACGCGTCTACACCGCCTTCCACCCACTTGTGAAAAGCGATCTCGTGATTGAAAACGGCCTCAGCTCAAGAAAGCATTTCACCTGGGCCGACCTGGCTTTATTTTTATGAAGACAGCTTAGAAATAGTTGTTTCCTTTCATTGTTACGACTGAAGACGCGCTAGATCTAGTCTGTAGTGACTATTGTCTATAATTAGAGCAATTATCAGCCTAATGTGTAGGCTACACCCCTCTGGGCCCTCCCTCACCGAAAATCTTCTTGTGCTAGGATACGGAACGAGGAATGTGCCTTTATCTTTGTGTCTGAGTATTTTATTAGATTTTGTTTTTGTATTCAGTGTTTAAGTTTAAATTGCCACTTTACTTTTTAGTCTTCTCTCGATCTTTACCATCTAGCTGGAAATAGTATTTAGATTTAGAACTAAGTTAGGTGTGAAGATAAATCACGCTTAACCTGAAACTCTGTGAATTTTAGTCAATTTAGCTGATCTAGATACATCTAATGTCTAGATTGCTCTAGAAATATGCTAGATTTACGCTAAATCACTAGAATCTAGTGAAGATAATTCGCACACAGCTGTAAAAAGTAACTTGGATCTACAGTGATTCTATAGTCTAGATTACTGTAGATTCATTGAAGATAATATTCGAGCACAGCCATGAAAAGTCACGAATTTAGTGACCTTGAGTTAGAATCTGTAGAGTTTAGATCTACGATATATTCAGTGAAGATAATTTGCACACTGCCGTAAAAAGTCCTCGAATTTATTGTGACTTAGATCTAAACTCTAGATTTACGATATATTCAGTGAAGATAATTTGGACACAGCAGTGAAAAGTCCACGAATTTAGTGACTTAGATCTAGACTCTAGATTTATGCTAAATAACTAGAATCTAGTGAAGATAATTCTCTCACAGCCGTGAAGGTCTGAGAATTTATTGACTTAGATCGATCTAGACTCTATATTTACGCTAAATAACTAGATCTTAATCTAGATCTTGAATCTATTAATTATAGTGAAGATAATGAGGTAGTTCTGGATTCCCCCCAAGTCACGTGATAGCGGGCAAACATTATATAGCCACATTGATTTCATTGGTATTTATTGTCAAAATGGGCAGGCATTGTGCTGCATTTGGTTGCTCCAACGACGCCATTAGCGCTAAACTATAATTTGTTAATGACTAGGAGAATCTAGAGATACATTTTTAAATAGTTTCGACTAAAAAAATAGTTTTAACCTTTGATAGGAGGTACCGAAGCGTTGGCCTGTAATCGGCCATACTCTTACTGAGATCAAGATTTCTTGATCTGCAATGACCACACTAAACAGATCTTAGCACTCGGGTAACCAATCCCCCCGGGGGAAGGAAGGCTTTCATCCCCCCCCTTCCTCTCTGCCTAAAAGTAAACACGCTTGAATTTAAGTAGAACACTAAAAGTTGGACTGTAGACCAGTGTGTATTGAATTGAGTCAGATAGCTCTAGTCTAGGCCTAGTCCACTGTGTAGTCAATATGTTAACTAGTTGTTATAAAAGATGAAAAGACAGCCATGTGTTTTTTCCTTGAGCTAATAGGCTTGAGTTCTTTAGCATACAAATAACACATCTGATAGTGAAGGATAAATCTAGATCTACTCTTACAGTTACACGGGCCAAATGTGTCTTACCCCGTCCTTTCAATGTTAATTTTGGTTTCTAAGTAATAAAATGGATCTAGATCTATTTCGTCGACACATTTTTGTAAACTTTAATGTAACATTTGTATATTATAGTATCTCAGTAAATTTCTTAAAATGATAGAACTTTTAATAAATATAATAATACATCATGTATCCGACCCTAATATAATTCTTAATATTATCAATGTGCATATAATGTATCAGGAATTGGAGGAATATGAAATACATAACGTACGTTACATAATAGCTGAAGTTTATGAAAATAACAATGTTTTAACTGATATGCATATTATCCCATCTATATATATAGGCCTATAAATAAATATATATATATGTGTGTGTGTGTTTGTGTAGTTCACACCAAGCTTTTTTTTTATCTTGCAGAAACCTTTGTAAAAACATTTTCCTCTGTATGTTAATGGCAATGTCATTGTCATTACCATAAAGGAAATATCATTGATAATTTAAACCCATCCTTAAACAGTTCTTGGCCTTTTTGAAAACATTCGTATAGTTATTTGAACATTCAGGGACTTCGTTGATGTACTCTCCAAATTTAAAAATGTTTGTGAATGTAGAATTAGATCTAGATTCTAGATTTACACTAAATCAGATCTAGATTTATAATCACTAGATCTATATATAGAATGTAGTCAAGATAATTCTCTCACAGTCGTGAAAGGTCCGCTTATTTTAGTGACTTAGATCTATACCTTGATTTCCACTAAATCACTAGAATGTAGAGAAGATAATTCTCTCATTGCACAGCCATGAAAAGTCCACGAATTTAGTGACTTCTAGATCTAGAATTCGAGATCTACTGTAGATTTCAGTCTAATATTTTTAAAAAGTTATTCTTCTGTATTGCAAGCTTTTGTGTGTGTTGTAATGTATTAAAAAGTTGCATTTAAATGCATAGGATACTTTTTATCAGTAATAAATATATATATATTTTGTGCTTTTTATATATTTGTCATCTGTATGTAAATATATATATACATATTGCTTGGTATGGTGTGATGCATACCTTGAAAATCTAAAATTCTACCTTGAAAACCTGGAAAATCATTCATGAAATTGGCTATGAACCCTGTGACATGAAATATTTCTGTTTTTATAATTACATCTACTGAAATCATTTTGATTGCAGTTATTTACTGAATTTAAACATTTATGAATAGAATTGATATGCATGTGTTCTATGATTATAAATGATTTTAAAAAAGCAACAAAGAGGGAAAATAAGGCAATATTTCAAATAACATCCATCTTCTTATATAGAGAAAAAGTGCAATATTTATAGTCATGATGAAGATGCTTCGTCGCATGTATAAAACAATCAGTAAACTATTAGCAGTTGAAATAAATTTTCCACTCAAAAAACAACATTTTACAGTGATAAATAGCAGTACTATAACATAAATATTTTTTCTACTAATTTTGGACATTAACAATATTATTTCAATCAATCGATGTTTTTAGTGGCTGTCACATTTAGATTTCAAAATCTAATTTTACCATTGCTTTCTTTCTTGATAGAGATGCAACAAATAATTTTATTTTTTCTAAAGGTGAACTGTTTTAAAATATTTTTTCTTGCTTGAAATAAGCACAAAAGCTGTTGAAGATACTCTGAAAGCACAACTTTATACCTATAAATGGAAACCATCTATAAAGCTAGATTTGAAAATAATAATTATGCACTACGTTACATCATATTCATCCTAAGGCATTTCACATTTCATTTATATTCTGTGTAACATATGTTTTCATAGAGATGCAATTACTTTTATAGTAGTTAGGCCTTTTGTTCTCAAATTATAATTAAGGTATACATAATGTATGCTTATACAAATCAATAATAAAAAGGTAAATCAGTGTTGTAAATAGTCTACATTATCCTAAACTATAATTTATGCCATTTAAATGTCAGTTTGTGTAACAAAATGTATAAATACAACTTAGATTTAGATTCTCCTGCGCCTTTTGTCGCATTTGGCGGCAAGTTGTCTCCACAAAGATCTCTCCCTAGCAATATCAGAAGCCCCTTCCTACCTGCTCTTTCTACCACTGCTCTATGAGGTCCTCAATGAGAGTGTGGTGCCAAGTTGTATGTAGACGTCCCTGCTTGCGCTTTCCTCGTATTGGCCTCATATTTTGGGCATCACTGATGTAGTCGATAGCTAGGAGGAAGGGAGTTACAGTTCTTCAAGACACACCCACACTGAAGAAACTTAATCATTATTCTATAATTTCTCACAAATAAATTGTCATAATGAAGATTTTTTTATCAAGATTAGATCCAGTAGATATAGATTTAGCATAGGATGAAGTAGATTTGTATTTATATACAGTATTTAGATCTAGAACTAGTATTGTCATAAGGCTAGGTGTAGAGTGTAGATCGAGATAGAATAGACCTAAGCTATTGTCTCTAGATATAGATAAAATTGCTAGATCTAAGCCTAGAACAAATTAAAAGAACAGAAATAGTAGACATTCATCCAATAATCATCCACTGTGGGCATTTTTTTGCCCATTTTAGATCTTTTTTTTTTAGTACGGTATTGTTTATCTGTAAAAATTAACATCATGACTAGGCTAGTCCAAGACACAACCACAATATTTACTAGAGAAGAAACTTGATACTATTTCTAAAATAATGCTATTGAAGATTTATATAGATCCAGTAGGTCTAGATTTAGCAAAGTATGAAGCAGACTTCTTGTTAGAGCCAGATCTAGTAGAGTCCTTATGTGGCTAGGTCTTATGTGGCTAGGTCTTGAATGTAGATCAAGATTGACTAGATCTAAGCTTTTACCTCTACATCTAGTTAGATATAAGACTAATGTATAAAAAAATAAATAAAAGGATGGAAGAAAGCTGCTAACCTGTCCAATCTCTGGCACGATTTCCCCGTATGAGCGGTGATGCCCTCCATGGAAATCCCATTGATTCACATGTTCATAATATTTGAGTACATTTGATTAGTTGATTTGGTACTGTTACCTGTATGTATTGTTATTGGTAGTCATGAAAGTGCGATAACCTTCCTTATAAAGCTGTTTCAACAGTTATGCAAAGATGAACATCTAGTTGTTTATGTTTTCAGATTCTCTATCAAATTTTTGTTTTAGTCATTTAGGAAAATATTTTATTTTTTTTTTTCTAAAAAAAAAATGTAGCATTTTTTTAAATGAAAAAAACACTGCAGTCAATGAGTTAAAGATAATTGTACTTTACTTATTTACTTATAATCATAAATATTGGTTTGTTCTTGACATTTCTGTTTGTATTGGTCAGGTTATGTCAGATGACCACAAGGCCTTATCAGATTATGGATATACAAGTACAGTGGCTAGAGCCCAATCTCCTGCAACTATTGGTTTAATCTTTAGAACAGAAGGTAACTTTTTAAAACAGTAATATGGGTTTTTTAGTTCAAGTGGTGATTTTTTTTTTAACCTTAGGGGGGGAAATTAATGTGTACATGCTCTTAACTGTCTGCATGTAGCTTTTTAAAAAAATGTTATCTTTATTTTATAAAAATATTGCATAGTATTATAAAAAATATATATACTTTTAATGCCTTAATTTTAAAAAGCTTTAAAAGTACTAATTTTCCTAGGTAGGTGCTTCTACAATGAAGCTACAGGGCATGTTCATTTAAAAAATTATTTTAAAAAAAAAAAGGTTTTTAGTGCCCCTAAAATAGGTAAAATTTTGTCCACTCTTAAAATTTTTACCAAATTAAAAAAAAATGTGTTTGTTTTCTCCTAAACTATATAAAAAAAAAATCAGCATATTTATTCATTCTGATTGCCTGAGGGGCTGGCTGTGTTAATGAGCTTTCACCCCATTTCTGTGCCTTTTGACCTCGAAGATCGCTCAAGCCAACATTTCACCTGGCATTATTTTTCTTCAGGCAGCAAATTAATGGTTGTTTACTCTCATTGTTTGGCCTGAAGACATGTTACATCTAGACTATAGTCTATACTTTAGTAATAACCTTGCAAGTCCATAAATCTTAGTGTCCAGCTAGGCCAGAATGAAGGATTGGCTCTTCACTGACCCTTCTGTCTGGAAGACACTCATTGAACACATCCATTGGTAACAGACCCTTGAGCCAATGCAATGGGCTCCCCCATCCTATGCGAGGCTGGAGGGAAAGCCCACTAAAGAACAAACTCCATATGCCTTTACTGTACCATCGTGTTCTATGGCTCATATGGGAATTGTTGCGACAGATTAGCAGCCTTTCTTCCATCTTCTATACTTCTATAACTATTCTAGTGTATTGCTGTTTATCAATGTTTTCCATGACAGCTGTAATGGTTTTAATTAGATGTGTTCTCTCTATGTTCTAACAGAAGGTGAATGGGAACAGCTAGATATTCATCCCTTGTCAAGTCCCCCAGAGTTACCAGATGTGATGAAACCACAAGATGCCAATCAGGCTCATCAATCAGAAACTAATACTGCCTAAAGTCATGCTCAACCCAGTATGTCATATTAGCCACAACCAGCAGATTGTCATCTATTGAGGCAAATAATATAGGTCAACCAAAACATGTGATGACAGTTCCTATGCTCTTGTGCAAGCACGATGTCCACAACCTTTTTTCCATAAAAAAAAGCCCAATTTCTTAAATTGTGTTAAAATTGCTTTACAATTTTCGGCATTGTAGACAAATATAGCATACCATTCTGAAGTGGGCATTTTATTGGTTAGAAATGTTCTTTTCTAATTTAGCTAAACATGCTTTTTATACCATACTAATAGTATTATCTGCAATAAAATAAGCTATTAGTTTCTGGTTATTAAATTTTTTTTTTTTTTTGTCCATTTTTCACAGTTTGTGTTTTCCTGAGTAGTGTGCCTATAGCATTTCAAATTTGAAAATGTTTTCATTTTAAACCAAAATCGTTGAAAGTTTTGATTTTTTTTCTGTCTTTTTTTTTTCAGACATGTTTGTATGGTGTGTGATGAATGGATATGCATTAATTATTTTGTAGGATAATTTTTTTTAAAGACATTTCCTTTGAGCGGTTGAATATTTTATGGTGTTTCATAGACTGACATAATTGACAAAGCTTTTGTGTGATCTCTGGTATAGATATTAAATACTTATAACTATTCTGTCACAAGTACTAATATTAAGGCACTGGGTGAATATTCAGGTTGTTACCTTTTCTGTTGTAAAGCATACTGGGGTTGTATTTTGTTGTTCGTCTTTTCAAATTTCATTTTATACAAATTTATTTGAGGAAAAAAAAAACATTCATTCTGGTTTGATAGTGTCAAAAAAGATTCTATTTGTAAATTTTACATTTGTCAAAAGATAAGATGTCTGTCAATATATATTGAAGACTTGTGACAAATATTAATTTATTTCAATAAAATTTCTTATCAGTTTGATCAGAATTTGCTTATTGTATTAAGTGAATGTGAAATGATACAAAATTTGCATACAAACAAGACTTGTAATGCTTAATGAGTTTTATTAGAACTTCTAAACACTTCCATATGTCAACAGAATCTATAGTGTAGAATTTCAGAACACTAGTGGAAATATCTGATTCACAGTTGGCTAAGCACCTGAACAGTTGCTAAGTCACATACATGATTACATATTTTGCTTAAGTTCTGTTTATATACAACTTTCCATCATGAGTCTCATAAAATGGATGGAAAATGTTAAACTCATAGAATGCATACATTGCAAATGAAGTTATATTCTTATTAAAATAATTGATCCAATATATAAATGACAAAAAAAAAAAGTATTCTGTAGAAATATACTTTAAAAAGAATTGTACAAATATCAATGCCGGGTATATTAAATTAAATTTTGAAAAATAAATATATTGATAAAATTTGGTCTTCTGATAAGGCGTTTTTTGTTTTTTTTTCTCTCATGCAAAAAAACAACATATAAATATTCAATAGAAAGTAGCTTGAATACTCATTCCAGAAACACCAGCTTGAATGTTCTTTTCTATATAATACAGGTCATCATCAACAGGCACAAATTTGAGAATCCCTACAGACCTTAACCTATCTGACCAGTTCACAGATTTGTCCATGGAGAGGAGAGCATTTGTGATGGTCTGCTTAATACTTTCTGAAGAAATAGAAATAGTATGTGAGAAAAATATCAAGTGAAAATAAATCTAGAGTAGAGATGCACAGGGTACTATATAAAACCTTTGCAATTTTCCATCATTACTAAACAAGCTTACTCAAGACTGAATTGTATCTTAAAAAACTGTTTGCACATTAAGATCTAGAATGAACTATTGTGTTTTTCCACATAGTATAACTATGTCTGCATACTTGAGACACTACCACTTTTTTTTGTAGGGAAGCAATTCATCTTTTAAGTCTTTCTCTCCTATTGATTTGACCCCATAATATCATGGATGCTTACCAAAATGTTTTTAATTGCTTTTAGTTTTATCTTGAATAATAATACAAATTTTTGTCATTTTACCAAAAAAAACAATTTAAAGAATGGGGGCTTAAATAAGGCTGTATCTTTCTATATTGATGTTCCTCATGGTTGTGACATAGGATATTGAGTTCAAGACAATCAATTTATATGTTGTATATATGTTATCATTTAGTTTTGTGAAAATATAAATAAATATTTTAGTTCAATTTGTATTACAAAATATTTTCTAGATCTAGTTCTGTAAGTTTTAATTTTTAAATTACATTAACCAAAATAAAACTTCATTTTGGTTTTATAACACATCCATTTGTTTTATATCATTAAAAAAATATTCTAGTTCAATTTGTATCAAAAAATATTTTCTAGATAAAGTTCTAAAGAGGCTTGTACACAGTCTGAAAGTTTTAATTTTTAAATTGCATTACTTAATTGCAATACCGGTACCTAATATAACATTTTCTGATACCAAACAAAAAGTTGAAGTTAATCATAACAGGGTAATAAAATACAAATGAGCAAAACGGATGCTTCCTGTCGGAACTATTCTTGAAATGCAATGAAGAAAACTAATGATTATGTTTCTAATTACCTGGCAATTGGCTATTGAAGACACAAGGGTAGATGGGCAGAGGTCCTAAAGTTTCAATAGAGGTAAAAACATCTGCATGATCTTCATGATCCTTGAGATAACCAGCAAGTACTACTGAATCTACAGCCGCTGCAGTTATACTAAAATCTCTGACCATTTTGATAGAGTTCAGATGAGATCCTAATGATAACAATTAATAACAAAAATACATGTATTAGAATAAATTACAAAGAAGGTAATTATGTACCATATTATAATATTTTGTTGTTGCTTTTTTTTTGTATTCATTGTAAAAAGTATAATAATAAAGTACCCTAAAATAAGGGCAAATAAATTGATACAATATAAAAATGTGTTGCTTTTTTTAACTTTTTTTTTTTTTTACAAAATAAGAACTTATTAATGCTTAACTTCATATTCAATTGAAAATGTGTGTGTGAATGATGCTACATGTAATTCATTAGAGAATTGAACCTTTGACAATACTAAGCCAATTTATATTATACCATCCATTGGTCAAGCCATGTAAGGGTCTGAATGCACTGATACTGGACATAATGGGCAGTTCACTATTTAAAAAGATATTGTAAAAAGTAAAGTTCCCTTTCAGACTTTGCGATCTATCAATAATATTATCTTCATGTTAAGCAATGTTAGTGTTAAAGCTTCTTTTTCTGTGGCCACAGTTAACTACTAACAGCCTTTACATTTCCCCAACTAATGTCAGGGTGGAATTAGAGACACCCAAAGATCCCGAAATTAAAAATCCCCAGTCTTCACCAGGATTTGAATCTGGGAGCCCTAGTTCAGAAGCCAAGCACTTTGCCACCGTGCCTCTAAACAGATATTGTGATGTTTTAAATAATGAAGTATTTAAGCTAGTGTATTATGAGTGTTAATAAATATTGTTAATAAATATTGTTAAACATAAATTAAACTACAATATACAACTTACATTTATATTTTTGGAGTCCCTAATACTAAACCAGTACAAAATCCTATGGTATTTTACTATTTAGAATGTTCTTATAAACTCTTATAAACACATTTTCAAAATGATATGATCTGAAATTAAACTTAAATATGTTATGAGTCTTTAAAAAAAGCAAAAAGATTGCACTCTTCTTTAATGTAGAACATCACACAGTGCAGAGATACGTAAAGCGTAAAGCATTTAGATAAAATCTTGAAACTAAAACTCACCAGACTCTATAATAGTGCCAAAATAGGAAGCATCAGTTTTCATTTTTTTTTTTAAATAATCCAATACAATAATGTTTCCACTCAGAGAATTTGAATGATTGTAAGCCCAAGAACAGCCTTTCAATTCCTGGATTGATTTGTATTTCTCCCTAGTACCATTAAAAAAAAAGAAGTAAGAATGTCATCTTTATGGCTATTTGAATTAAAGCTGTACACACATTTAAAAAAGAATTGGCTGGCAAAAAAATCTTAACCCACTGAACTTTTGTTCCACACAGCATTCTAGATGAATGTTTTAAAGCTTCTGACTAATTAGAGTTTAATATCATCACATCTTTAAGCTAGCATAAAAACAATCTTAACCCATGCTAAGTTCAATACATCAACTTTTTGCTGAATAAAGAGGATTTTTAGAAGTAAAACTGAATTCTATCCTTTTTTATGTAAAAACAAATATTTAGAAGAAACAACAGGGAAAAAAAAAGGATAAATGTGTGTAAACCTGGTACACCAGTGGTTCTCTAAGAGTGGATTGTCACCCTTTTGGGGGTTGAATGACAATTTGCAAATTTTGAAATTGTATAAAGTTTTCTTTTATTGGTAGTTCTTTTTTTTTATATTCCAGGATAGATGTTGCAGACTATTGAATCAAAAAGATTTTGAAAATTTTAACAGTGGTACAATAAATATCTCAAGTTTAAATTAATGCATAACTCATTTACATCATGAGGTGATTGAAAAGCAATTGTGTATATAATTAATAATATGCCATTGTTTCAAACAGACCTTGAACAGAAGAACATTAACTCTTTCTCTCCTAACTGATGATACCAACGTTGATTCCATCAGAATGTGGTAAATAATTACGGAGAGAAAGAGTTAAAGGAAAATATAAAATGCCCATTCTTAATGAAATGGTTTTAATTCAATAATTAAGGCGGAATAGAAAAGTCCCATTACGTCCTTAGTAACAAAATTCTATAAGCCAAATCTATGAAACTGAATTAACTATTAGATCATTTTGATCAGAGCATTATTGACACACTATATTTTAGAAGTAAGGTTAGGTATATATATATATGATGACAATTTTAAAGGCAAGTTTCTATTTTGCCAACCTATTTTTTGGGTTGGAGGCTTCTTAGAGACAGAAAATCAGTTAACGATAGGATTCTATAGGGTAAAGACGTGTTCTTTTGACAGAGACTAAGACTGTGGCCTTTTCACTGATTAAATATTGTTTAATTATTTCATCAGTGTTGAGGACTCATCTCTCTACTTGTTAAATTGATGTTGTCCATCTGTGTTGTTAATTACACTGGAATACACCTGAACAAGAAACACACGCATTTGCTCGAGTAATTTGTCATAATCTGACATACATCAACAGTTGGCTGCAAGACAAACAGGCATCCATCACAATATTTATATGACTTGTATCAATGTAGTGTTTATCTGCAGTTTGTATATCATTTTTTTATTTTTTCTGAAATCTATTATAAGTTCTTTAGTTTTTGTGACATTCAGTTCTAGAAATTTGTCGGTGCACCCGTTTGTAAACTCTTCTATTGAGTTTCGATACTGAGTTTTGTCTCCTGAAATAAGACTGACTATGGCAGTATCAACAGCCAATTTAATGAGTTAAACTGAGTCATAGATGTTTCTTATGTCATTAGAGTAAAGAGTGTACAGTTCAGGAGAAAGTACACAACCTTGTGGAGCATCGTACATAGTTGATCATTTGGTGTTGGTGACTTTAACACACTGGGGACATTGGGTTAACAAGTTTAGAACCCATACTTGTACATAAGGGCTGACATTTAAGTTACTCAGTTTGTTTATCATTAGATGTGGCTGTATGGTATTGAAAGTCGAGGAGAAATCTACTAAATAAACTTGTGCAAATGTTTTGGGTGTATCAAGATGCTTATAAAGCTGATCCAAAAGAAATAGAATTGCATCCTCAGTTCTCCTATCTGCTTATATGCAAATTGGTGAGGGTCTGTTATTGACTTTTGCTACCAGTTGTTTAAGCATATTTTTTTTTCAGTCTGTGGTAAATTATCAAAAATAAATGTTCAAAATATTTTATCTGATTTTTATTGTGCTGTATTCTTCAATTTAGAGTAGTTCTATTACAACAATCAATTACATTAGAATCAATAGTAACCATGCATGTGTTTATAATGGCAAAGTTAATAAATTAGAAAGGGGTAGTTTTCAAAAAGTGCTACTTGATTACAATTTCAATATATTTTTACATTAGATGATAAAGTGAAGTATTATTTTTCTAATCACTTACTTATTGTTAGAATGAATTATTATCTCTGAGAAATAAACAGCTTTATCTGGTGCACGAGGATGATAGTACACAGGAGCAGCTGGGCACAACTGTATGTTAGGATGTTTCTCATCTTTCAGTCGTAGATAATCCGAACTATGCAAAAACACTAATTAATGGTAGTAAATTAGAAGAGAAACAAACTGAATAAACTACAAAAAATAATAGGGGTTAATTTGTTGTTTTATATTATTTATAATTCCTATAAAACCTATGATATAACAAAACAATTTTCATTTGTACAACAAATAAGTAATAGTGCAACTAAGTCTCTTGCAAGTAAACAAAATTATGTATTACAATTTAAGTAATATAGTACCTAGATCAGCCAGATTGGCAGTGAATGGGTCAGTTCTATCAACTACAGGACCTGTGAATCTATCCTCTACAATGAGATCTGCTTCAAGTCCAGTAGCATCTTCCAAGCAATCTCTGAGCAATGTAAAAGTTTCTATAGGGATATCTGGACACATGTAGGTCAGAATACGAAGTCTGGGAACATTTAAAATGTCTGCCATTGTTTTCAACTTGATATTAGCTGTAAAAATATTTTAATATTTTTATCATGACATAATCTATAAATTATATTTCTGTATAATAAAAAATATTATTTAAAAGTTTATAAATAATATAATTATTGGGAAAAAAAACAACAATTTTGCCAATTAAAGTTATGATTTATACAAATGTGAAACGCAAGTACATATTATAGATCTATAATCTATAGACTATCGTTACACAGTAATGGATAAGTCTATATCTAAAACTTGGATGGCTGCCTTGTTGTGCAGTATGCGCATGTCCACTACCATCTCGTCCTGCTGGAGGTTTGGAACAGGAAGTAGATGATCTACTCTGAAGGAACATCTAAAACATTTAAAACCAAAGAAACAAACTTAAATTGTTTAAGTCTAACAATGTAAATTTGTTTCTTATTTTTTAAATGTAAACAGAATCTACAAACTCAAAGGAGTACAAAAAAGACAAAGTAAACTTTAAAATATGAACTGGACTTATTTTATTAAACTTATACAAATCCTAGGCAGTAATTTAACTTTATTACTTAGCACTTTTCACAGTAGTTCATAAATCACACTAATTTTAACTTCATGTAGGATATTTTCTTAAAAGTGTACTTTATGATAAGAAAGTCTCTCGCTGAATCAAGGTGCAGTTTATTTATTTATTTAGACATAAATTTATCAGCCAAAATACTCTTTCAATGTTGTCATTATATGTCTGGAATACAAAAGAAAATTTCACAAATTTAGAGGAGCTCTGAGGAGCTTCATTACAACAGCTTTATATATATTGTTGTAATTCTATTCTAGCACTGATATACATAGTGTGCACTAGCACACTGTTCCACATGTGGAAAATAAAAGGCAGGAAATGGAGACATGATGGTGAATGCTGCTTATTATGAATAGATCTAAGAGAATCTGACATTCTGTGGTTTGTGTGTGTTGTTTAAATCATTATCAATGTTATTCTTTATCGGTTGAGTGCTTTCTTTGAATTTATAACAAAATACACACCACAGTTCATGAAGATGCTCATCAGAAAATATCTTGTCTTTCTGTCTTGCAAATGATTTCAAATTGCATTACTGGCCAAACTATTGAACTCATTGACATCAATACACTGTAGCTGACAATAGATCACCAAATGTAGTATCTTCTAATGTAGTTAAAAACATCCAGTGAAAGCACTGCAATTCCTGGGAGGGCACGATCAATATCTCCAAATATTCAATGCACCTTTGGTATGTACTGATTGAATGTGTGTCTCAAATACTTTGCATTCCTCTTGATAGTCTTCTTCAAACAAATTTTTCAGAAGTTCTTTCACCAAATCAATGTTGATGTAAGGTGATACATAACTCCAGAGCAAACATTTCTTACTCTTCAATGGCTGCATTTTTTTCTGCAGTCTTGTACAATGGCAGAAGTGAATGCAAAAAGAAACAAAAAAAAAAACTATACCTAAACAGCTAATGCATAATGGTTTAGTTTAGTTTAAGTTTTTAGCACATCGGCACAGTATAGGCCATGTCGTGCCCGAATGTATAATGGTGTATACCCAGCACCAAAACAAGAAAGCTTATTAGTCTTCATTTGATCATATCTTCTCTTTTTTTTTTTTTTTGGCTGTACTGTTAGCCAACATCTTGAATACAAATTCTACTTATTAATCACCAACATGACAACAGCAAGAAATTTTGATGCTATGTATTATGAATTTATATATATGTATA
>JADKLZ010003044.1:12485667-12496894 GCA_021533235.1 Biomphalaria straminea
AGACACCAAACAAGCTAAATTCACATCACACGCGGCGACCCGTCACAGATTTTGGGGGCCTGTCCGGGATATAACCTTTTTAAAGCAGGCACGAACAGGCAGCAATAACTAAATTCCATATCAATATTTTTTTTTGCCTAGAAATATTTATAAATATCATCACTTCACATTACGAGAGTGTCACTTATGTCATATTTTTATATTACCATTATTATTACATTTGTATTTGATTTGTAATAATTCCTTGCAGGAACTTGTGATTAACGTAGGCAGACACCACATTTCCTTTATACTCTTTCTCTACTCAGCGACTTACTTTCACTAACACTTTGTCCTCAATTCAAGCTCTAATCCTTTCACCCACCCTATCCACCCTCTACCACCCTAGTGCCCCTCCACCTTATCATGGCCAGTGGCACACGATCGAAAGCAGACTCCGACATGAAGCAAAAGATGGCTAACTGGAAAGAAGCCGCGGCCATCTTTTATAATGATGAAGCAGATCAGAAAGAATACATAAGGAAACGACTAGAAGCTTTCGAGGAGGAGGAAAAGGAAGAAAGAAGAAAGGAGAAGGAAGACCAGAAGGAAAGGGAAAGACTAGCAAGAGAGCATGAAATAGCTATGGAAAGGGAAAGAAGAGAAACAGAAACATCTAAAGAGAAGGAAAGAAAGGAAGCCGAAATAGCTATAGCTAAAGAGAAGGAAATAACTCAGAGGGAGATAGAGAAGGAGAAAGAAATAACGGCCAGAGAAAAGATAGCCGCGGACAAAGAGAGCGGAGCCGCCAGCCAAGCCTCTTCCGAGTCTCGCCCGGCTAGCCCCGCCCCCAGTCAAGGTCTGTTAAATGGTCTTCCCCACATGCCAATGGAGCACTTCGACGACAAGACGGAAAACATCGAAGTCTATCTTGTCCGCTTCGAAGAAGTAGCGCGCTTCTACGGGTTGCCTGAAGGCAAATGGTGTTTTCGACTATCCCAATGCCTCCGAGGCAAGGCCTACGAAGTTTACTCCAAACTCCCCTCCGGCCAACGAGACGACTACGTAGCACTCAAACAAGCGCTGCTAGTCCAGTTCGAGCTGACAGCCGAGGCCTACCACAAGAAATTCAGAGGGTCCCGCCTCGAACGCAGAGAGACCTACATGAACCTCTGCGACAGGCTGGACAAGTACCTGATCAAGTGGCACGCTCTGAGCGAATTGCCAGAGACATTTGAGGGCCTAGCAAGCCTCATACTGTCTGAGCAACTTTTGGAATGCTTGTCCCCAGAGGTTAGAGTCTATGTTAAGGAACAACAAGCCACCGCACCTCAAGACATAGCATCCGCTGCTGATAGGTACTTGAATGCCCGCAAAGACTTAAAAGGCAAGGCAAACGCGACAGACCAACAAACAGACCAAACTTCTCCTGCCCAATCCAACTTGGCTCCTAAAACTCCTCAGCTTAACCAGGCACCAAACCGGCAATCAGCCCTTAATAACCACAATAACCGCTCCAGCTACCAATCTCGCCATAACCAGGCTAACTACTCTCAGCGTGACTCACGTCATGGCGCGCGTGACAGTAGAACCACTCCGCAACGGCAGCAGCAGGCCCCACGGACCCTATCCACGGTGACGCCAGTCTCTCAACCCTCTGCGATTGATCCATCTGACCAACCAGAGGAGGACACGTACGTCGTCTCCATGATGGCCGTGGCCCCTCAACCAACTGCCAGTGATCTCAGTGTACCAGAACTCCCACCCGTGCCACCTCACCCCTCCTCTGCTCCCCCGGGAGTAGAGACCATTCTAGCAAACGGCACTGAAGTTCTGGGCCTCTACGATTCAGCTTGTTTTTTTAACGCGGTTATCAGTAAGAAGCTGATTGACCCAGCGGATCTCACTGGTAGAACAGTCAAGATCCAGTCCATAGACCGTGGCACTCCTCCGAAGGTTCTACCCGTCGCGAGAGTACACGTGGAATGCAGGTACGTGCACGGCACCATTGACGCCGCCGTCATGGACGACCCAGTGTACGACTTCATTCTGGGCTCCCGGTATATTCCTCTAGGACTCGTAAACAAACCATATTTCTCTTTGCCCGTCGGTAGAACGACGAAGCAAAAACGTGGAAGCAACCAGCAGGTTGGAAGCCCTGGTCGCCACGCCAACATACCTGGTCACGGCTCCCCGGCGAGATTCAAACCACTTCACCCTGGCATTGATAGTGTTAGGAAGTCACGAGGCCAGCTGAACCCTCGCGCTCGTGAAAACAATTTTCTCAATGGCTCCTCAGCCACCATTCAAAATCAACCTTCCCCTGGCATTGACAGTGTCAGGAAGTCACAAGGTAAGCCGAACCCACGCGCTCGTGAAAACATTCCTCTCCATGGCTCCTCAGCCATCACTCTAAATAAATCTTCCCCTGACATTGACCGTGTCAGGAAGACTCGATGTAAGCAAAATTACAGCAATCGTGGGGACGTTCTCCATCAGAACTCAACATCTTTAATCAGGCCACTCTTCCCTGACATTGACCGTGTCAGACGAAATCAAGATAAGCTGACTACTTATTCTCGTGAAGAAGCGCCTCATAAAGGCTCCGGAGTTAAGCCCCAACGAGCGCACGTGCCTCGGGCGCTCCGCCAAAGCCACAATCATGCTCACCTATCAGCCACAGGAGGAAAACAATACTCATCCAGTCGCCCCAGCTACTCTCCCGGACAATCCCCAAGTTTTCACCCAGGTGACTACTTGTGCGGGGGCGGGAAGTAGATCACTGACAGACTCGGACAGACTCTCCCCTGACATGGCTACCCTGATTTTCCAGATTTTTTTTTCTTAATGCTGTGATAACAACTGATCCCAAAGTTTGAGCGATATCAGTCTGCTCGCACTTTATGGATCTTCTACGATAGATCCATCTTGGCGGGGGCGTATGTGACAAGTCAAAAACTCGCCGTCAGATTCGCTCAATTTTATCACAGCATTAATTATTATTTATCCTTATTTATTTATTTTATTTTAATTATTTCCCCTTTCTATGCCCTATTTCTTCACAACCGCACCTTTTTCCTATTTACGCTAAACAAAGTCTAGCGCATGGACCATGACTGTCGCCACTCCTCGCTTATCTCCCTTTGACCGGTGAAGAGTTCAAACAGGTAGTCGCCTTGAGGGCCGGATGCCCAGCCCTCTCAGTTGATACCACATGGGCAGGAATGTAATGTATTACTCCTCCCGCCTCAACGCGTGTCTCTCTCTCCTTGATCAAAGAGATCATTCGACGCCACACGTCTATCGACCCTCCAAGGTGCGTCCGCACATCTCAGGCCTCTTTCCAATATGTGAAATATTCGTCTCCAGCCGACCACGTGAGAGATAATCCCTATCTTGTCACATTTCCTGTTTCCGGTCTCACTTCTGACTTTTATAAGCTAAACTATTCCAAATCTCTCATTTTACTCTCCCGCTGGCACTTGCCACATGAGCCTGGACTACTTCATTTGTTAATTCTCCTAGAGGAATATTTGGTGGTGAGTTAATTACGCCGAACTTAGTCACAAGTTACATATATCTAGCTTGTGTGTATATATTTCATTCTGGATATTATCCTGTGTATTTTATTGAGTTCATTTATATTTAATTTGTGCATTGTGTATTTCTAACTGTCGTAAGTAGGAAACTTAAACATTGCATGTGTATATATCTATATATTACATTTACCCATGTCGGCAATATTATTGCCACGTTGCTCAATTGATAATTGACGCAACATTATACATATATGTACAGTTTAGTTTATTTTCTTTATCTCGGCTGGTCGCCTTGAAGAGATATAAGAAATCCCTCTCATTTTAATCATTTTGCTTTTGCGAAAGTTGTTCCCTCCCCTTGAACGGACAATCATTGTTCACGTCATGGCCCCGGCCGTGTTTGGACAATAGCGTCACGGTCATTGACCACCAGCGTCCAATTCTCCCCTCTTCCCCCCCCTTTCTTTTATACTTGTATTTTATTGAGATTCTTATTTCCCCTTTTATGTATATATATTACTTTTTCCCATCTTATGTACATTTTATGATTACTATCAGCCCTCTATTTTCCGATCCCATTTGTCATCATTTCTCCCATTGTGCACTAAAGCAGTTTTATCAATCTGACGAATGCACCTCAGTCGAGGGCATCGACAAGATGCATGAGAGACATGTCCTAACTTGTCCTTATTTATCCGCAGCCTCCCTCAGGTGTCTGCCTATTTGCTACCTGCCTATTTACTACCTAATAGGACCTGCCTACCTGCCTATGTGTATTGACACATCTGCCCATTTAGAGCTGTCCAGCATTGCCTAATTGCATTTGGCCCACTCTGCCAACTTGCCTATTTGGTACTAATCAGTATCGCCTGCTCACTTGGATCCACTACGAGTATCACGTACTATTAAGTGCTCTTCAGCGCTGAAAGTCACTACTCATCGTCCACTTGGCGCTATCGGCTCAAGCCTGCCTATTTGACAGTCCGCCTGTCATCCTCTTAGGTACGACGTCCCTATAGATCCGCTCTGTGCGAGACGTCATAGCTCCGCCAACTCACTGGACTTATCCTGCGCCCGACGCTGCCCACGGCAGATCAGCTCTGCCCGCAGTACACTGGTGCCCACGGTAACCGGCCACCCGCCTTACTGTGCCCACTACAGATATTGGAACTTTTGGACTGAACCTCCACAAGGACTATATCATCGGCGTCCCTCTACACGCTAGACACGCCACGGCCTGCCAGGATACAGACAACTGCGATTCATCCAAGACAGAAAGAGCTAAGTACCAAGGACAAAGTGACACATTCTCTCATTACGTGCATAAGTGATGATCAAACATAACATCGTTTAGAGTTAGATGCAAACCCTCCCCCTTTTTATTATTCTATGTAAATATTTATGTAAATAAATATTCTTTATATTTTATCATTTGTATCTCTCTTAATTGCTTGTCTAGTTGCGTGTCTGCTCCCGATTTGTCTGCTGATGAGTCAGTGTGTGATATATTCAAAAAATAATCATCCCCTAGACACCAAACAAGCTAAATTCACATCACACGCGGCGACCCGTCACAAAGGGGATTCTCCTCTTGTTTGCCAGCCATCACGTGACTTTGGTTAAAGTAGGTCAGAAATCCAGAACTACCTCATTATTCAGGTCTCAGGTCTTGCTCAGCTGATCCATCCATGGGATTCTAAAAGTAGCCTCAGCAACAGCACCACCCTCAAAACAGAGCACATTGTTGCCACTAGTAGAATTATGTAGGCCCCACCCAATACAAAACTAAATGTGTTCACAAATTGAAAAATAAAGCGCAAACCACATGCCACATGCATGTATACTACAATAGTGCCAAAAATAAAGAAACAATAAAAATAGGCCCTAAAGTACTTGACTTAAAGGGTGAAGCCTAGGTAGTGGAGACAATGATTCAAATGTCACAATTAACGGGGGTATTTAATAATAAGACAGCTTTACTCTAAATGCTTGTCACTCTACCTAGACTGCCAAGCCTAGATCTAGCTAGACTGCTGCTAGACTAGATTTACTTAATTACAATTTACATCAGATTCTGATCTACTGATCCTGCTTACTACACAAGTAGGCCTAACAAGATTTTACTATAATCATTAGTCTGACTAGTTATTATTATTACTGACATTACTACAAGACTTACTAGTACTAGAATAGATATCTACTTGAGTCTAGTGAAGATTTATTAGATTCTACTCTAGAAGAATGCTAGTATTATAGTAGTAGTAGACTCTTATTAGTAAGTAAGATCTATATACTTATATACTATGATATATAAAATATATTATATTAATCATAATATATAATTATTTATTATATATATATAAATATAGAGCTACTCAACTAGAGTACTACTACTAGATGTAGACATTGTAGATCAATCTAGTTAATTCTAGTTATCTTGACCTCTACATAGACGACATAGTCTATAATTATATATTAGACTATATACTATAACTATTAGTCTATATTGCACTATAAATACTATAATTATTTATAATATAAAAAAATATAGATCTAAGTACATAGGATAGAGTCTATATAAGTATATATACATCTAGATGTAGATATCTAGAATAGACTGTATTCTAAGACTAACTAAGACACGAAAGATCTGAAAAAAAAATATAATTACATAGATCTAGATCTCTAGATCTAGACTAAGAATCTAGATCTATTTATAATATAACAAAAACTTAGAGCCTTCACTAAGTTCAGCCTTATCACATGCTAAGCTGTTGGTGACACCGTGACAAGCTGTAGTTCGAACCAATAGTTGAATAGAGCAACTAAAAACATAAAAAAAAAAATTGCCTTGACATTGAGGTCATTGTTTTGTCTTTTTTTAGTGCTGTTGAGGGTATACAGATTATTGAGGGTAAAGTTGAAATGTCAAAAATGTGCAACTAATGTTTGGTTTATATATAGAAGTATTCATCATATTTAGATCTAGACCTAGACCTAGATATAGATCTATAATATCAGGTGGCCGAGCCTTGCTCGGCTAAATAAATACCCTGCCCAGCCTGACTGTCGGACAATAAGTTCATACCGGCTTTGGCCATCCATCCATCCCAGTGGTGCTATATAATATATACAAAAATTGCTCGCTTAATAGTATAGGATATTAATTGCTATGATTGGTTGCTATATTATATAGTTTTCATTGCAACTTTTCACAGATTTAGTATAGTCACAGAGAGAGAGAGAGACACTGGCGGGGCGTAGGGGAGATAATACTCAAAATAAGTTTCAATCCATGGGAAAATTTAGGAATTTTTTTTTTTTTTTAATATGATTTCTGCTATCGGTTTTAGTCCATTTAATATAATTTTTAACAGTACTTTGCTGGGATGGCTTATGAGGCTGATGGTGCGATATTATAGTTTTGACATAGTTGTAAATTGAATTTCTTTGATGATGAGTGATTGGGTCCAGGGTTTGGGCCATTATCCTGATTGCCAGATCTTGTTGCAAATCGTATAGAGTGCGTCTATCATGGTTTCTCCTCCCGCTTGTAGAAGTTCACCAGGAATGTTGTCAACTCCGGCCGATTTTTCCCTTTTTCGGGGCTTTTACTGCTGCTGCTATTTCCGAGCGAAGAATCAGATAGTCGTCAATGTTGTAGGCTAGTTAAACTGCCGGGACATTTACTATCTCTGTATCTCCTGAGATTTCAAAGTTATACAACAGTATTCCCTCCAGCTTTTTAACACATCTTTTTACCTCAGTTAAGAATCTATTGTAAAGTCTTGTATCGCGTTGGATCTTCCATGCTTTGGGGTAGTGAGGTCCTACACTAGTTGGCACGCTTTTTTTTATTGTTATTCTTGATAAGTCCCTGTTCAATTTCTTGGCATTTGTTCTCCAACAGCACAACAGAGCAAATCATAAACCTCAGAATACTCTGTGAAAAATATCTCTAGCACCAAAATCATCTTTTTCATGTCTTTATTGATTTCAAGAAAGCTTTCGATCGAGTCTGATACTGGCATTCTGGGCGACAATGTAAAAATACATTAATAAAAATATAATCCAAGTTATCCAGAACCTATATACAAGGATGCCACACATCAGTGCGTGTACTTCGACAACAATATCGGGGACTGGTTCAAAGCCACAGTTAGAGTAAGACAAGGCTGCCTACTTTCACCAACACACTTTTATATCTTCCTTGAAAGGATAATGGAAGATGCTCGAGGGATTTGAAGGTACTGAAAGCATTGGAGGAAGAAGAATTACTAACTTAAGGTTCGCAGATGACATTGATGGCCTAGCAGGGACAGAAGACGAACTAGCCGACCTATTGATGCGCATTGACAAGACTTCTGCAGCATATGGCATGCAAATAAATGCAAAAAAAAAAAAAGTATGACCAATAGCCAACATGGCTTTATAAGGGCCATCAGTATTGGAGGTGAAAAGCTAACTAGAGTTAGCAGCTTCAAATACCTCGGAGCTATTGTCTCGGATGAGGGAACAAAATCCGAACTACTGGTCCGAATAGCAGAGTCCACAGCAGCCCTTTCAAAACTTAAAATAATATGGAAAGACAAAGGCTTAGCCCTCGGCACCAAAATCAGACTGATGCACTCCCTTGTCATGGCCACATTTCTATAGATGCTTGTGAGTCTTGCTAGCAATGGAATTGAGATGCTACAGAAGGATCACATTTAAAGACCGCATCACAAACCAAGAGATTAGAGACAGGGTTATTGCAGCGATCGGACCCCATAATGAGCTGCTAACCACTGTGGAAAAAAAAAACAAGCTTAAAATATATGGCCATATTACAAGATCTTCGGGGCTCGCAAAGACCTTCCTCCAGGGAACAGTACCAGGAAAAAGAAGAAGAGGCTGACAGAGAAAGCGGTGGGAGGACAACATAAAAGAATTGAAAGAGGTTCTAAACAGGGCAAAGGATAGAGAGGAATGGAAAAAGACGGTCTACAAGTCTTGCTTGGTGCCCCAATGGTCCACAGACTAAGGGATAGGTAACAGGTAACTTTCTTTAAAAAATTATGTAAACTATTGTAAATCATGTGCAATTACATAAAGAATGTCGCTATATATTTGACTATTCTGTTATAAAACGTCATGTTTTCATATGGAAAGGGGATGAAACGACTAATCCTCGATCCTTTTTTATTATTTCTGGATGGCCCCGCTACGCTAAAGGAAACCGATCTTGCAATTTAACAGCTTTCAAGCGGAAAAGCCACAGAGCTGGCTCCATTTCCGCAGAGGTCTACAAAAAGGTGGATTAGCCCTGATTGAAAGACTTCATGAGCTGTTCGTAATTATGTGGGAACAAGAATCCATACCACAAGACTTTAAAGATGCCACAATTGTCTATTTATACAAGCGAAAAGGAAACCGACAAATCTGCGACAACCACAGAGGAATACCTCTTCTCTCTATTGCTGGGAAAATACTAACACGCATCCTACTTAATCGGTTCATGCAATATAAAGAACATGGTCTACTACCAGAAAGCCAGTGTGGCTTCAGAAAAGAGCGTGGAACCATTGACATGAATGTCAAGAACAAAATCTCAATACATGTCGACCTAACAAAGGCATTCGACACTGTTATCAGAGAAGGACTCTGGAAGATTATGTCAAAGTATGGCTGTCTACGAAAATTCATACTCATGGTGAGACTATTTCATGATGGCATCAGAGCCCTTTGAAGTATCAAACGGGGTAAAACAAGGCTGTGTCCTAGCACCTACCATGTTCAGTATCATGTTCTCTGCTATACCCCCCCCCCCCCCGAAAAAAATCCTGGCTACGCCCATGCTTTCACATGACATGTCTAAGAAAAATAATGAATGTCTAATGGCAAAAGACAAAATACCAGATACTGAAGTCCTTCGAAGAGCGGGTCTGCAAATCATCCTGCAGTCCCAGGACACGTCTGTAGAATGGAAGACCGCTGCATCCCTAAACGACTCTTGTATGGCCAACTAAGCGAAGGAAAGCGCTCGCAAGGTGGTCAAAGAAAGCGCTTCAGGGACACCCTCAAAGCTTCTCTGAAGGCGTTCAGCATAGAACCAGCCACCTGGGAGACAGAGGCACATGACAGAGCAATGGAGCTTCATGGTGTCGCGCTGTGAAAACTGTCGCACACTGCACAGGTTACTGGGGAAAAGAGACCAACGCTGGCAGAAGAAAAACGCCAGAGAAGAAAAGCAAGGCCAATGACACTAGCTCCAACCGGAATGACCTGCCCAGTGTGCAGCCGAACGTTCCGGGCTCACATAGGTCTCACCAGCCACATGAGGTGGTATAGAACCTCAGTGCAAAGCCCTCAGCCCCCTGGATGACATAGTATTCATCATCGGACCATGATGGACGAACTATAATTTCTGCTAATGATTGCATTTGGCATTAAAGAATAGGGGCAGAATATAATGTTTTTTATGCTGATTCTGAAAAAAAAAAAAAAGAAAAAACAAGGAAAAAATTTCTGTTTTTTTTTTGTATACTTTTTTGTAGACTTAAAAAAAACAAATGTTTGATAGCGTCCACCTGAATCAATCTGGAAAATAGCAAGAGAGTAAGTCATCTTGCAAAAATTTGTCCAGATTCAGCGACATGCCTAAACCAAATCAAGCTGTTGTCTTAAAATAGACGGTAGAATTCTTCAACATCGATACGGATATGAGATTAGGGTGTATCTTATCCCCGTACCCCGTTTCTCTTTCTTGTTGCCATCGACGATGTCATTTAACATGCTGCATTCGGATTCCAATGGCGTAAACCAAACCGAGTTGGATTTTGCAGAAGCGACAAAGTATTACTTTTAAATACTATTAAATGTATACACGACATGACGGATAAAGACGCCCTCAAAGCTATACATATCGGATGCAGTTTATCTAGTTCTCGATCAACACTGGTCATACTGATTTTGAACAAATAGTTAAGTTAACATATTTAGGAAGTGTTATATCTAGTGATAGAGATGCATATCATGGTGTTACATGTCGAATAAGTACGGCCTATCTGAACAAACATTAATTAGCCTAGGCTTGAGATTAAAATCAACCTACTCAATACAATCATTGTCCCAACGGCCATCTAAGCTTCGAGGCGTGGAAGGTTGAAAAGAGGCTGAGTAGTGATGGCTAAGAAGGATCCTCGATTCCTCTCGAGATAATTTTACCAATAGAGAAATCTTTTCCACACAGGCATTCGCCACTTAAGGGAATTGTCTACTGAGCGTCAATGACATTTGTGAGATTTATCATTAGAAAAGACGAAACACGATTACCAAAGTAAGCTTTAGAAAATGAAAGCCGAATATAGGAAGGAAAAAAATAAGGCCGTCCACGACTAACCTAGTGTCATACCTTTGTAGAACTCCTGAATTTCGTGGGCACCTGCTGAGAAGTGGCTGTGAAAGTCGCCTTATACTAATTTCTGTAGAGAAAGCTTGCAACCTTATGCGTCGAATGGCGTGCGAGAGGCTTACGTCTATGTGTTTTTCAACACATTGCAGCACAATATGTTACATTCACCACTCAACTGTTCAGATAAGATGTTTGAAGGAGTGCCTTAATTTCACTCTAAGTTGTCGGGACGAAGTCCTGGGCGCCAAGCGTTTTTCTACATTTCTGAGTGTCACATAAACAAATTATGTATTTGTTAGTCAAAGGTAAATATTCT
>JADKLZ010003044.1:12496904-12517159 GCA_021533235.1 Biomphalaria straminea
CGGCAATGTCACACTCATCATCACTCACCATAAACTACATCGTGACACTGAGCTTCAGAAATTCTTTCTCCTGGCGTCTACAACACATAATAAAGTCAAATAGAATTACATTTAGAAGGGTTAAGACATGCTGATACTAACATGTGAGAGAAATTCAAGGCAGTATTTTTTTTTAAGTTGTATTTTGGAAAAGTGCATTTTTTCCCCTTGGGTGTCACCCCCTGGTGGGTGTCACCCGGTGCGGCCCGCACCCCCGGACCTGCCTAGTGACGCCACTGGCAAACAGAAATTGAGCCAGGGACCAAGATAGATCCGAACTAAAGTCTAGTGCGCAAACATCAAGATAAGGCAGGTTTATACCGTGCTCGCCATCCAGCGAGAAGTTAATTATTTTCAACTTAAAAGGAACATCCCAAACATCTTGCGAATAGGCGGATCTGACAGATATCCGACTTCGACGGGAATTTAACCGCCTCTTTGTAATCTTGTTTTTCTTAGAGAGAGGCGGTGTGTGCAAAAATATGGGTCAAAGCTTTTTTAATGAAAACTTTTCAAAACGTCTCCGTATTATGAAACTTTTGGATTTTGTTGTCTCTAAACAGATGAATTTCTTCTGACAATTGCACTTCATTTTAGTGAGGAAAAAAATGTCCGTGACAGAGACTATTCTTACTTAACACGAAGATGATCTTTATAAACATCACGCCCAGTACAGACGTGCGTGCTCTCTATGTGTCTCGCATAATAGGCTACTACTGACCGGGGCGGCTTCATTATTATTAGACTTAATATGGCCAGGGGCGGACTGGCTATATGGGCAAACGGGCAAATGCCCGGTGGGCCGGTACCAAATGGGCCGGTCTGGTCGCGACCAAAGAAAAAACAAATTCAATGCAGACAACTTTAAAAAACAAAAGTGACAGCAGCAAGACACGGAGGCCCAACCAAGTTTTCTTTTTTTTTTAATTTGTAAATATTTTTTTCAATTATTTTTCTTTTGAAATTCGACAAGAATATGAAAGGACCTCACAGCGCTCCCCCAGACTCTCTGTCCTTGGTGGTGTGTAGGCCTATTGTCTTTCCAATAATTAAAAGTAGAACCTATTCTAGGCTAAAAAAAAAAAACGTCCGAAAGAATGAAAGGTCAGAATTTATTGTAGATTAATTACATACATATCCATTGCAGAGGGAAGGGGGGTAGAAAAAAATCTAAAAAAATCCTGGCTACGCCCATGATAAAACATGCAATTCGTTTGTGGGCCGGTTTATATGGCAATGCCTGGGCCGATTTTGATACCCAGTCCGCCCCTAAATATGGCCCTCGACTTTTTTTTACTACGATCAATATTGACTTTTTTTTTTTATTTTCTCTCCTACTACGAGAAAAAAGGCGTTGTAGACGCTAGGAAAAAAGAATTTCTGAAGCTAAAATCGTCAAAATACGCTCATCGCCGGGGCCCGCTCGGAATCAGATCCCTTGCCGTATCTTCAATTCCATCTCCATGAAGAACTTGTTTTCAGACCCTTAAGAATTATGTAGGCAACACTAGGCTATTACCCCCAAAAAAACAAAAAAAAAAAAAAGACTCGTTTTAATGAAATTTCATTACGTTAATTTGGATTCCATACATAAGGTTAAATTAACATAAATGAAAAAGAAAACCTAAAAATTGTGTTCTATAAAAAAAAAATTTGACTAAGTTTCTTTTTCATAACATTCTTTAAAAAAAAAAACAACTCACGGAATTCGCTGTGGGAGCCTTCTTGAAGTCCCCATTGCAGTTTCTATGGGTGCTCGAAAGAAAATTGTGTCATCTAGGGTCGCCACCCATAAATGTTTGAGAAACACTGAGTTATAATAGTGTGTTTTATTTTAGTCATTGTATAAGTGATTTGTATTTTGGATTATCAGGCCCTAAATTTGTATTAAAACTCAAGGAAAATAATCGACGCTGAGTTGCTTCATTTTGTCCTATAGGTGTTTTAAATCCGCATATGCTAGATGATCGTGGAGACAATGTACAATATGTCTTCATTATACAGTTATGATAGTCATCAAAGTTCACGAATATTGAGCAAGTTTCACTGTCAATAGATTATAGAACGAATTATTATCGGCAATAATAATAATGCCTCGCTTTCCACAAATATTTTATTTGACACCAAAAAAAAAAGACTATTTTTATCAATTAATTTAAAACAGACAATTTCAAATCTTTAGGATATTCTTTATTGACGTAACGTCTGTATAATAATAAGATAAGAGTGTTTGTTGATATGAGCAGGTTGTGTCATAGTCTAGATCAGGGGTTGAGCATTCAAAGTTGTATTCTTCATCAAAAGGCTCAATTAGAAACTGGCCCCAAAACACCACCATAGAAGAGAAACTATGTAAAAAGCTGTCTGATCTGGAAACCACTGTGCAGTTCATCTCAGATACTGGTCTAGTCATCTGAAAACTCCAACATAATAATAAGTAGGAAGTAGAAGCTTTGACTGTTACAACTCATCTTACCATATAATGTCGATCGAGATTTTGTGGGTTTATTCTGAACTTTATCGTTGAGCGTTCGAAAGTTTTTTCAAACCCTTCTCTTTTTTTAATCACGATGGCATATCGTCTCAAATGATCCTCCAGCTTAATTGGTTTCATAGTGTCATAAAAAGGCACAGTAACAATCGTTTGTTAATTAACAAGGAAGAATGAAGTCCAAATTGAAATACTAAATCAACCTTGTACAGTTAACATTTTTACTTGTTAAAGTTTTTACAACGTGATAAAATTAAGCTATTTAAATAGTTATTAAATTTAATACACTTTTTTTCATTCCATCATTTAGTAATGTGTAAATCATAAATGTGAATATAAAATAATTCCATTAAAGTGATATCAAAATTCAAGTCACGACCTGCTGAAATGAGATTCATTATCGTGGACCCCCGTGCCTATCTCATAGACCCCCAATTTACTTTTTCACTTTCGTAGACCTCTTGGAAGTCTTCGTAGACCCCTGGGGGGGGGGGTTATATAGACCATTTTGGAAAACACTGATTTTAATGAAAGAATAATTTTGGAACAGTGATCAGATTTTTTTTCTAGGAAACAAAGGAGGGGGGGGGGTCGGGGCGGCATTTTAAAATTTTGCATGCAGGCGGCCATAGCCCTCGCGTCGGGCCTGATCTTCTTTATTGACGTAACGTCTGTATAATATAAGATAAGAGTGTTTGATATGAGCAGGTTGTGCCATAGACTAGATCAGGGGTCTCAAACTCATATCAGCATGTGGGACGCAGATGAAAGTAACAACCATTCAGCGGGCCGCACCACGAAAAGAGAATGTTTTTTCATTAAATTTTACGAACACTACTGCTAAATGCTAAAATAAAGTTTTTATAATTATTAATTACATTTAGGCAGTTTAGTTTACTAAAATAAGTTGACGTTGTCACTAATAAAAAAAAAGCAACTATAATTACTAGGCCTACTGCATATGGCTCGTCACTCATGTTTCGTGTCCGTTTAGCTGAGAGCGTTTGGCAGAGACCAGCCCATCGACGTTAGGCCTGAAGTCGCGTGTAGTGGCAGCAGCAAGGTTGCTCACAGATACTCATCAGTCAGTCTTGATCGTAATGTTGTTTTGTTGATCTTCATTCTTGAGAAAAACTGAATCCTATCAGTTGCGCAGAATAAGTATGTAAACTTCTCTCTGGGAAGAAACTGGTAGAAATCTGGAACACCAACATCAACGTATTTTCGCTTCAGAACAGTGTCACACTGCAGGTCCAGTAATTCCATCAGAACTTCCTCAGGAACGTTTTTCATGTCAAATGCAAACGGAGTAGCAGCAAGGGAAAACTGTGGTTCGAGAGCAGTAAATAGCTGAAAGCGGTGTTCAAAAACTTCCAGTAGTCTGGAGAGGATGTCTACGTAGTCTTTCAGGCCCTGTGGTTCAACCGTTATGCTCAGTAAAAAAACGAAATGAGCCAGGTTTCTATCTGCCAGCTGAGTGGCCAAATAAGTCATCTTGCATCTGAATGATTTGATGCGGTCAAACATCACTATAATCAGCTACTTTGTGCCCTGTAGTTGTGAATTGAGTGCATTGAGATGTTACTTGATGTCAGTAAGAAAAGCAAGATCCGACAAAAACATTGGGTGACTGAGCTGAAGTATGTCTCTCCAGCACTTTTCCACGACTCAACCATCTGACTTCCGTATGATACAGCAACTATCCGTGTTTGTTTCTAAATCAGCTAGTAATGACACAAACTTTCTGTGGTTGATACCCCGTGCACGTATGAAGTTCACCGTCTTCAAGACAACATCCATCATGTTCTTCATTTGTAGACTTTTGCCACAGAGTGCTTCTTGGTACAGAATGCAGTGTATGGCTGAAAAAGGCCCCGCCAAGCTGAGCTGATTCCGTTTCTCTACCATTAATCCAACAACCACGACCTTCTCTGAACACATTGCTGGTGCCACTGAAACAAGTATTTACCACGGTAGCCCACACCTGTCAATACAAGCTTCCAGTTCTGGAAATACATCGCGACCAGTCGTCGTCCTTTTCATGGGAAGTAAGTCTAATAGCTCTTCAACAATGTTCATTGTAAATTTTATCTATTTTTTTTTAAATTGCTGACGTGGCCGCCGCAGGCCGCACAAAATAGCTTCGCGGGCCACATGCGGCCCGCTGCCGCGTGTTTGAGACCCCTGGACTAGATGTATATACAGTAATATACATACATACATATGCCTGCTAATAATATATAGTCCGTTTAAATTCTGTTGCACTGACCTATTCCGTATTTGCCTAAGACTAATTAAATTTCCAGATAAAAAGATGTCTTTTTATGACAAAACCGACTAGAGCTAATGTACATTTGATTAAAGATTAAATCTAGATCTATCTAGGTTAAATGGCTAGATCAAATTCTTTCCATTGTTATTAAATGAACTTAAAAATATATTAGATCTATAACCACAGATTATATATGTCTGTGCTTACAACTTGTAGATCAAGCTCTATTTATAGCTCACACCCCCCCCCCCCCATCAAAATGTTTTATTTCGTCTCTTTTCTAAAGTCGATCTTACCATCAATAAAATGGTAGTCATAGATGTTGTTGATAAAGTGGTTAGTGTTGGAGGGGCATTAGCAAATATTTTAGCATTTGTCCTGTATAAATATTACAGAAATCGTTCAGAAACAGCAAGGTTAGTGAAGGTAAGACTCATTAACAGGTGAAAATTTTTTTTTAAAAAGGTCTAGACAAGAGAAGAGTCTAAGTGACTCTGAGTCTAAGTCAGTCTAACTTAGTCTAAGACTAAGACTAAGAGTAAGAGTAAGTTCAGTAAGCTAAGACTGTCAGTAGTGTCAGTGTCACTATACACTACAGTACTACAATACTAGACTGACATAGGATTATACTAATTATAGAGCTAGATCTAACTAATAATAGATCTAGATCTATATAAAATATAAAATATAATAATAATTATCAGTAATAAAAATACTAATATCACTATCAGTACTATCACTACACAGTTACAGTATACTATTGTCAGTATTGTCTATACTTAAAGTTAAATTCTTAAATACTACTAGATCTAACTACTAGAATGATATAGAGATCTAGTATTACTAGATCTATTAAATACTTAACTATGACTATAGACTACAGTTGATCAGTATATTATATTTTTATTATATTGAGATTGACTAGTGTCAGTAGTGTAGATTGACTAAAGACTTATATATATAAATGACTTACTTTACTAGTTATAGATAGATATCTATTATAATTGTTCTGTTGTCACAGATTAATAAACTACTGTAGACTTTACAATTTAACAATTAATAATATAACGAGACTGTCTTCATTAAGGTAGACAAAGAGAACTCCTTATTTCCGCTCTATCTTTTACGTTCACTCAAAAACATAAACAATAAACAATGACGTAATATATTTTATATTAGCACATCCTTCCTTTTAAAGTTCGTAATAGGGCCTACTGATATCTAGAAGGAATCTTAACAACTCGGCCACTTCTGGTTGTTTTGACTGGCACGACAAGTTCTCTAGACGTTGGTCTATAACTGTCTGTTTCGGTTGTTCTAACAGTTTGTTGTTCATTGTCTTCGTCAGTATCATAGTACCCAGAGATGTCTTCATCAAAACTCTTGTTTAAAAACCGTTGGTTTCTTCTGTAGGTTTTCCCATCATTTGTCTTTATTATATAAGATCTGGGTGATGGATGTTTCTTAATGACGACAGCTTTCTGCCATGTTTGTCCTAGATGCACTCTCACCTTCTCTCTGACAGAATAATCTTTAGGCAGTCTTGCTTTTGCATCGTATTTTACTTTGCTTTTCATCTGTCGTTCGTTGAGTAATCTCTCTGCATTTTCAGCTATCGATGGTTCAAATAGTTTGGGATCAGTTGGAATTATGTCCCTGAGTCTTCTACTCATCAGCAGTTGTGATGGTGAATACGGCAGTCCACTTATTGGAGTATTTCTATACTCGAGCATAGCGAGATATGGATCTTTCCCACTTTTGTATGCTTTGTTGAATATCTGCTTTACGATACCAACATACACCTCACTTTGACCATTTGATTGAGGATACCTGGGACTTGATGTGGTTATCTTGAAATTCCATTCAGAAGCAAACTCTCTATATTGATAACTGTTGAATGGCATATTGTCGCTCACTATTTCTTCTGGTATGCCAGGTCTAGCAAAAATACCTTTCAGTGCTCTGATAACACATTCTGCTGTTTTGTTCTCCAGTCGTTTTATTTCAGGGTATTTTGAGAAATAGTCCACAACTAGCAAATAATCATTGTTTCGCCATTCAAACAAATCTGTCGCAACCTTTTTCCATGGTCTGTCTGGTACAGCATGAGGTAGCAATTTTTCCTTTACATTGTTTCTTTTTAACAGTTTAACATCAGCTTCAGTTTTGCAACGAATTTCTTTTATCTTCTGATTACTTCCGGGAAACTTTCCTGTTGCGCCATAATTTTTCTTAATCATGTCCTCATCTGGTCTCGATTGCTCCTGAGCATTTACTAGTTTATCATCTTCATGCAATTGAGAACCTGACTTTGTTCTGCAAGTTGTTGTTAGTTGATTTCTCGGCATCAACTCTTGTGGTACTTCATTTTGTCGCTTGACATCATGTACTTCAACGTTTTCTTTTGCTTCAATTAGTTTCAAAGCAATAGATGTCTTCAGTCCTAGTATAGGATTTATACTTTTCTTGATCACGTATAGATCATCTTTAACTTCTACATCGCCGATTTTAAATGTGACCGATGCAACTCCCTTCAGTTCTAATGCTTCATCCCCTAATGCTTGTAGGGTAGTATCTGACTGTTTTAACTGACTTTCAGTTTCTAAAGTGTTCCACGTTGACTCTGATATCACATTGGCTTGTGCTCCTGTGTCAATCTTCATTTTGACTATCTTTCCCATAATATTGATATCAACCATCCAAACTCTGACATTGTTGTCAGTGCCAATTGCCTCAAACCATAACTCATTTATTTGGCTTGCTTGACTTTCATCTTCCAGTAAATCAACAGCCTTGGAATATTTCGAACGACATTTTGCAGCGAAATGATTTTTCTTTTTACATTTTCGACATGTCTGTCCGAATGTTTTCCATGCGATCTACCACAAGATCTGCAATCTTTAATGGTACTTGTAACATGGTTCCTTGCCATACTCTCCTGTGAGTTTTTAACTGGCTTTCTTTCTTCTGTCCTCTTTACCTTATTAGCAGCATCTATTTGTATTCCTTTCATATCCACTTTCATATCCATCATTTGGTTCTGTGTATGCTCGTCAGCACGAATGATGCTTGCTGCTTTCTCTAAAGTTAAGTCTACGTCTCTCAGAAGTCTCTCTCTCACTTGATCCGACTGTATGCCACATACCAATCGATCTCTGATGAGTTCATTTTGAAGGTTGTCGAACTTACATTCTTTTGCCAACTTCTTCAAATCAGTGTGATACTGTTCAAAAGTTTCACCGTCCTTCTGACTTCTTGTGAAGAATTTAAATCTGTCATAAACAGTGTTGGACTTAGGCATAAAATGATTCTGAAACCTTTCAATGAGTTTGTCTACAGTCTCATCTTCACATACTTCAAAAGTATTGTAGATGTCTCGAGCGGGTTCACCGAGTAAAGCTTTCTTCACTGGTTCAGGCTTCGTGTTCTTTTCAGTGGCCACCATAAACAGTTCAAAACTTTGTCTCCATTTTTTCCATCTTTCAGATAGATTACTGTCTAGTGACAACGGTTTAGGAGGATCGAATAATTCCATTACAGATTCTAGATTCTATGTCTAGATCTAGATCCAAAACAATTCAATAACAATATGAACTAGTCAACTAGTGATATGATACCACTTGATTACAAATAAAAAAATTGTACAACACATTGAATACATCTGATTGCAGCAAGAGAGTATGAATTTAAACATAGTAAAAGGGGATTCCCGAACTCTTTAGTTGTTTCTGTTCTTAAATTAGAAGCAAACTTACTATAATTTGTCTATAAATACCAGTTAGCCAGCGTTAATTTTGGAGAAATTTTTTAATTGATTTGTTTCAGTGCACCTCTAGCTTCTTCTTTCATCTCTAGTCTCCCTTTATCCTTACCACCCACCATTACTCAATGCTTCCCTACCACCCCTTTGCCTCCCATCACTCCCAATTTTACAAAATCACGACCCCCCCCCCCCTCCTCGAGTGCTCTAGTGTCCTGTTGAAGACCACTGATTAAGACCAACAATAAATTTGTGCGATTAGAAATATTGTTACCAATTATTTTTGTGTAACAAAATTTCATGGTTTCAGCTTTCTCAATGCACTATGATCTTATTATGTCTGGACCAGTTGGAAAAGGGTGTGTGGGGGGGGGGGATAAGGGGGTATTTGTAAATTTTACTGTGATCACTTTTTAAACGCATAAAAAAACATGTTAACTCAACTTTGAGGCTCGACTACAAGCCACACCTCAACATGGATACCATATTTATTTACTGTTAAATTACTTTTCATAACATTTTAACTTTAAATCATACTACTGCGTTGAGTGCTTTGATTTTGTAACAATATTCTTAATAATTTGGGTGTGTCAAGTAACTCTTCATTATTACTGTAATTACTTACAAATTATACTTAGCCACTATGTATCAGGTCCTAGACTCCAGGACAGGAAGTGCTTTGTGGCCTATAAAACACAATCCTGATGACCAGTTGAAGGTCTGAAATACATGAACACATACATCTTCCAGCTAGACTAAGAGCTTAAAAATTTACATGTATATATTGGAAATCGACAAAAAAAACACAGATTAGTTTTCAGTACCGGTATCTGTAAATAAATGCTGATCAACTTTAATTCATCAATGATAAATAATAAGAGTTTAAAACAATAAGGTGAAAAAAAGTAAAATAAAAATATAACATTAGAATGCTTTTAAGAAGTTTTTCAAAATGTTCAGTGTACTAGATATGTATGCATGGTATCTTACTACTGCCATATATCTAAGTTTATTTACTCGCTCCGGGCGAATATTAAAAATTGCTATCCGGTGCACCCCTGGTTGATATAAACTTTGTCAATTACTGAGAGAGCTAAAAAAAAAATAGAGAAATGTTAGAAAGTGTAAAATACAATGAAAATGAAAAACATGTGACCTATATGCTTTTTACAAATTTTATAATTTTTCATAATATGAAAACTTTTCTTTTTAGGCGTTCTAGTTAAAAATTTTGTCTTACAGCAAACTACAATATGGAATCCAGATGCTGAACTATATGATCACTTAAACCAACAGAAGGATCACAGTTTACAATATGCAGTTGTGGAAGGTGTGGTTAAAGACTTGGGTCGTGTCCTGCAAGGTCGTTATAGCAAAAATGATGGTGTCATTTTACATACTGAGATAATTGAACACCAGTCTAAAAGAGTCAATGGCTTTTGGTAAATATGTTATTTCTAGATTATGTTACTTGTTTCAGTTAGAAAATGATAACTTTGAGCTGATATTTTTGAATTTGCTATAGTTTTGACCCCATATTCAATCCCACAAATGTTGAACTATACATTCAAAAGCCTAACGTCATACAGCCGTTGGGGCTTCGAATGAGAAAATCCGTCCAAAATTTAACTCTACCCATTGACCAAATTTCTAAAAAAGAAACCCCACCAAATCTTCATTGGCTAACTAATAAACCCAAATTAAATTTATCCTTCCTTAATTTCAAAAAAGAAAACACAGACCCAAGCCTATTACAAGTCCACTTTAGGGAACTGCAGGAGAGCTACGGAGATTGTGGCACCATCTACACTGACGGATCCAAAATGGATGGAAAGGTCGCGTGTGCCTGCTCCTTTCGGAACAAAACAATCTTCAGTAGACTCCCTGATGGATGCTCCATCTTTACGGCCAAATTGCATGCACTGTCACTTGCACTTATGGCCGTTAAAGCATCAGAAAGGAGGAAATTTATAATCTGCTCCGACTCCAAATCAGCATTGCAAGCTTTGGGGCGGATGAAGACTGACATTTCATTGGTACATAAGTGCCTAAAGCTGTTGGACCAAATAACAGCCAGTCATAGGGATGTCACCTTCATCTGACAAGGCGTGGCAGCACGACCATGTCTAGACTTAGGATTGGCCACACCTACATCACACACTCTTTTGTGCTGAAGAGAGAGGGGCCTCCACTTTGTGAGTATTGTGATTCTCTGCTCACAGTGAAACATATCCTCATTAACTGCCCCAGATACCAGGATGTCAGGGAGAATTTTTTTATAGCCACTGACTTACAAATACTGTTCGATATTGGGAAGGTACTGGGCTTTATCCGGGAGGTGGGGTTGTCTGGGAGGATCTGATTTGTGAGTCTGTAGACACGTACTATTTACACTAGATTTTTACCAATTTTTAAATTTTTACCTGTACTATTTTAACTGTAAATAGACCTTGATTTTAATGATGTAATTGTATGGACTTTGGGCCCTTGTTTTTATAGGAGAGTAGCCCTTAAGGGACTACGGGCACAACATAGCCTATACTGTGCCTAAAACCAAACCTGAATTTGCTATAGTACTGATCCATTTGTCTTCTTTTCCTGGTCTTTATTCTCAACATTTCTCTGTAGCATTTTTTCTCAAAATTGTGGTTCTCCTATCGAGCACTTCTCCAGGTGGCAGATAGGGGGATACCCTCCATAGAAATCAAATACCCTGGCAGACTAAAACTACCATCAGCCATTATCTGTTTTAATAAAATAGTGTTTGATTATTGATCTAGTTGAGTGAAGATGTTGTTTAGAAGCAAAGTGTAGATGGCAAGCCACTTGTTGTCAAAGCGGCAATTGTTTGAAGATGTTGAACAATACAACTATCTTAAATACAACTATCCAACAGAACAAATAGTATAAAATAAGTTAACCTGGCCTTTTAGAACATTTCACTTTATTACATAAAGAAGAGCACAGTCCATGTCATCAAAATAACCAAAAGCAGTCCTCCTTTCATCTGTTATTCTCTCTAACCTATTTCCATTCTTTTCAATGTACTGTTGCGGCACTAAGGAAATACCCAATTATACCCAACTTCTATGCATCTTACTATTGAGTCATTACAATAGACCACTTATTGTTTTAAACTTTTGTTCTCCTAGAGATAGATTTGTGACATTTAAAAGTAAGAAAAAAATATTTCTTTTCTAGGAGTGACATGAAAAAAGTCATCAAAGATTCAACTGAGATAGTTCCATTTGCTATTGCCAATGTCAGATCAAAGGAGCCTAAATTTCAAGTAGAGGTTTTAGATCCTCTCCAGTCACCAAGTATTTATAATGAACTAGAAACAACATACGATCATTTTGAGCCAAACAAAAACACATTTATGCAGGCAAGTGATTGCAAGTTTTTTGTTTTTAAAATGTTCTTTTGTTTGTTACTATACTCAGTACATTAATAATTAAATGTACATTTTGATTCAAACATTTTTTAGTTCTTCTCAAGTAAATCAAGAATTTGTATTTTTCAGAATAGTTTAGACAGACTTTTTGGTGAAGTCACTAAAGGCATTCAAGAGACAGAATCTATGTTACTGACAGGTACTTCAGTTATAGGAGTGGGCAAAGTTTTTCTGGAACGTGGAGCACTCAAAATGGCAGCTGCAGATGATCCTAACAGAACATTTATTTTGACAAAAATGAGAAAACCTGAACTGGTGCGCACATTAGAGTCTCAGTCTTCTACATTTAAAATGTTATCAGTTCTTTGTTTTGTTATAGGGGGAAGTATGTTAGGTTATTTAATATGGCGCCATGTGAAAAAAATTCTTGAAGAAAGAAAAAGGCGACAGGAATTTGAAGAAATCCAAAGAGTGTTGCAGTCATCCCAAAGCACTCAAGACAGCCATAATGAAGATTCCAGAGCAGATGAGACATGTGTTGTTTGTTTGTCCAATCCACGTCAAGTGATCACTTTGAATTGTGGACATATAGCTATGTGTGCTACTTGTGCAGAACTTCTTCCATATCCCAAAAAGTGCCCTGTATGCAGGGCTGATATTGAAAGATTTGTAGCTGTGTATAGGCCTTAATAGTGTCTTGTAGTATAGTTTATATTGAAGGATTTGTGTCTGTATGGGCACTGAATTTCTGAAATGTGACTATTGAAATGAATATAGAATGTAGTATGCCATCATTTTTAATGAAATAGTTCCTCTTTATTGAAATATATATCCTAAAATTATGGATTTGATGTTGAAGAACTAGAAATATTTAATTTTTCAAAATACTTTGATTTTTTTTTTTAAATTGTAAAATGTTTTTAGTACTTTTGTCAGGATATGATATATTTAATGAATGCATGTATGATTAATTTATTTACACAAGTGCCATCTCATTAAAAATTTCAACATATAAATAATATTTTGTGATTCTATTTACATAATAACCTTTTTTTTCAGTTAGTCAAAATCTTAACCTTTTATTTTATATTTGAAAATAGAGAAGAATATTAATTATGAAATGTAATTAATAAGCTTAACTTTCTCTTCATTCCCTATAGTTGTATCTCAAACATTTTATTGCTGTTTCTTGACCTTGAGAATTATTTTTTGTACAAAGCTTTCAATGAACTCTATCTGTCTGGATGGACTCTCCTCTTCCTATTCTCAGATCAAGTAAATTGATGACAACATAGGAATGAATTGATCAAATAATTAACCAATTAGTTATACACCAGGAGTAATTAATTAATTTTGTTTTAATGATAATGCTTTTGATAAGTACTTGAATTGTTCAGTAGTTAGCATCTCAGCCTTCCTTAATGGAGGCTTAAGACCTTAATTTTGAATTTAGACACAAGAAACATTTTAAAATAATTGCTAGCACAAATACAGATGCTAGCACAGATACCCCCTCCCAAAAGTGATTGTACCATAGCATAAAGAAACTAAAAAAAACTACTAAATATGTTTTTTAGAAAATAACATCATAATATAACAGTTGTATAAAGGTACATAGGGCCCCCTCCCCCCTCAATTTCAGTAGGCAAAAGTTTGCTTGAGAATTGTTGCCAGCAACCATCTCTACTTCCCTAGAGAAGGCCAGGTACCCATTAGTAGTTAGGTTAACAGGGACTTAGGTGTCAGGCTTTTTTTTTTATATTAAAGATAAGTCTCTACTTCAGATTATTGAATTATCAACATAGAGATGAAAATCAAAGATTTTTAGAGAGAAAAAAAATGTCTAATATTTTATTGCTAACAGTTTCATCAAATTTGTACTTGAACTGAAAGTTACAATAAAAAATTGTGACACATATTGAAACCAAAATATCAATCTTGATTACGCTGGTTATGAACCATCATTCAAAAAAATGTCTTTCACATGGCTAATTACATAATTTAAAAAGTTATATTATAAAGTTTAAAACATAATAATACCCTCTGGATTACATAATGGCATCCTCTGGATCATTATTTTAACATACAAGACACTGATTACTAAAAACAGACACACTAATTCTTTTACTCACTTAAGAATTAAATCATTGAATATAATCTTATGTTTATATGTACAACAACTTTGCATGTAATTTTTAAGTAAATTTGGATTAAACATATAATTTGTATGTTTTTGTATAATTAATTTGCTCTAAGTGAATGTGTGTAATTATGTGTAATTGAAAGAAAAACTTCCTCAAGGGTAATCAAGATTATTATTGTTATGAAACAAATAATTAATCCACTGAAAATAAAATTTTATTAAACTTCACTGTAAAATAGTCTCTGGAGGAATCATATTTCAAATTTTATTGCAGCAGTCAAGCTCATTAATTACTTTTTTTTAAACAGAGGTTTTGGTTGAAATTGAAAAAAAAAAGCTTTTGCACTTTCAGTTTTAAACTTGTAAACATTTGCCATTTACTTGAACGTAAGCAAATACATGCAAACTTGGGTTCTAAACTTTCTGATTACATGCCTACAATATGTTAAAGTGAACAGGCACTAGATCTCCGAGCACTGCAGGGGTGCATTCTTTCAGCAGTACTATTTACCTTTTACACCAATGACTGGATCCATCAGTTGATATCCACATCCATAAATTTGTTTATGACACTGCCATCATTAGCCTTTTTGCGGGTGATGACAATCTGTACCATTCTACAATTAACGCTTTTTACCAATGGTGTATAAACAACTTTCTAATTTAAAATGTTTAGAAAACTAAAGAAATAATTGTAGATTTTAGGAAACATAAAGGTCATTATGAAGAATTCAGATCAACAACCAAACAGTAGAGCAAGTGTAAGAATAGAAATACCTAGGTGCAACCATCTACATCAAGCTGGAGTGAACACTGTCAAAATCTTGACATCAAAATTAATCAATGACTCTTCTTTCTCAGAAAGCTAAAAAAAAATATGTAATCAACAAAACAATAATTTAACTTTTCTGTACAGTAACCTTCACCTATTAGTATGGTAATACTTCACTGGCACAAAGACATAGACTAAATAAACTAATTTAAAAAGCATTGCATATCACTCAAACACAGCTACCATCTCTTGAAGAATTTGTTCTTGAAAGATGCCTTTCTAAAACACAATTCTTAAAGATAATCTGCACCATTAAACCACTTTTACATCAGATCTGGACGAAGTGGTCGTCTTCTTTCTTTTAGGGAAAAAACAAAAAAATTAAAAACTTTATCCCACTTTCAGCCAGAGTGTTGGAAGGTCCTCTTTCATCACTGGTTGTGTGGGTATGTGTTGTGTGTGTGTGTGAATGTTGTTCATATATTGTTATTGTTATAGTAGTAATACTGAGGTGGGTAATACAGTCAAATGGAATTATATATATATATATTAAATTTGTCTTAGAATTTGTGCATTACACCAAAAAAAACATTATAACTATAGAAAACTAAAATTTACATTCAAACCAGACTCACTCAAAATTTTACATGTGAAAATTTATATCAGATAGTTGAATTGTATTTAATGGTTTAATTGCCAGGGGAACAAAAGAGTGTTTGTGTCTGTTTGTCTTCGCTATCTGTGTATTGTATCTGTTCTGTGATGGTAAAATCACAAAATCCTGACCCAAAGGGATTTTTTATTTCTAAAATCTTTTTAGCTTTGTTATGAATGTTTATCACAGTTTCTCAAATGGGGTTGGCCGCAGCATTTAGTTTTATAGTTTGCCGCTCTAATCTAAATTTATAAAAATAAATTGCTATATTTGCTATACAATCTTCTCTAGTCATAAGTAGCTCACTGGCAGAGTGGTTAGTACATCTGCTAGAGGCCTTTTCGCTAACATTAAATGAGGATATTTTTAAAAGTAATTGTAATCTTTGCTGCCCAATTTTAATGACATAATCAGTTTTTGCAGTCCAATGTAATTTATTGTCTATGATGAGATAAAAAAAATTCAAATTCATAGATTCAAACTTTAAGCCATTCGACCTAACTTAGTAAAGGTATTACAAAAATGTGTTAAATTGATTTAATAAATAATTGTTGAAATTATAACAGAAAAATATTTGTTGAGAAAAAAAATCTTAATTACCCATGGCTCAAACTATATGTGTTGATGTTTATAAACTTATGTATTGTACTTATAATAGTTCATTTTGATTTCAGAAATGTTCAGAAAAATGTGCTAAAATTCTACTTTGGGTTTAAACATTTGCTGTGGCCTAGGTCGATACAAAAGATCATCCTCTAAAATATTCTGCCCTGCTCGTGGCCTGTGTAGAAACAGCTGATGGTCATTGAGAAGTTGTGATTCAACACTTACAGGGCGTTGATGTTCATTTTTCTCAATCTCTTGAAATGTAATTAAAGCATTGTCACTCATGTTGTGCACATCACAGCTGGAGCTTGTTTTAATGCTGAGAAGCATATTCTGCAGTTCTTCCATCACTTCTACTGTCTGTTGATGAGATATAGATCATAACCAGAGAACAGCCCACTAATGACTTTAACATGGGGAAATCATTGTTTTAAAGCTCAGTTTTCCTTTTATCATAGATCATTTCAATATTTTGAATTTAGCTTAGATACACTACCTTAACAGATAGCTAGATTGACTATCATAACAGTATTACATATAAGCATTATAGTTATTTCAAGTTGATAATACATATTTATCATTTTTTTCTAAACACTAGATACACTAAAACTATGAAAATGTCCATTTAATAGGTAATACCTCAAATGTTTTTAACAAAGAATTCTAAGATACTGTTGTATTTTGTTTAGCTTTTTTTTCCATTTCCCTATTAGGATAATAAAAATTTTCTAGAAGATGATTTTTGTTAGCTCACAGTTTCATTGATGATAGGATAAATATTCCCTGTTCTAGAGTCTGTCTCTGTAACACTGTTGATTTTAGATTTGATGAATTCTGGCATACTTGAAGCTGCCATTGAGACTTTCCAGCCAGCAACAATATTAGCTTTTTCTATGAGAGCTCTCAACATGGCATTTAATGCTCCAAAATTTAATGGCCCCTTTAAGTAGAGAGAAACAAAAATATTTATAAATAATAAAATTTTGTTTCTAAAATAAATGACTTTTAAGAAATACTGCAAAAGCATTTAAAATTCTACTTTTAGAAATAAAAGAACAAAAAATACAAGATTACAAAGAGAGTTTGTGTGATACACAAACTCAGAGGTGGCCCACGTCGGAGTCGGATCCCTGTCAGATCCGCCTATTCGCAAGATGTTTCGGATGTTCCTTCTAAGTTGAAAATAATTAACTTCTCGCTGGACGACAGAGGATGGCGAGCAGGGTATAAACCTGCCTTATCTTGATGTTTGCGCACTAGACTTTAGTTCGGATTTATCATTGGTCCCTGGCTCAATTCCTGTATGCTCCCATCCTTAAACTATTGCAATATTTCTGAAAGAACAGTAAAGGTTAAATCATATTTTCATATTTTCAAAAGCCTTTAGTGTTTTTTTTTATCTAACCGTGACAGACAGACCAACCAACAGACAAAACGCAAAAAAATATGCTTGTTTCATTCTAATGGGGGCACTAAACAATTTTTTTTTTTTAAATCTGATTTTTTTTTTAATTTAAGAAATTAGTTTAGAATCATGTCATTGCTGGGCTTTACGCTAGTACATGAAAGTCGCTGCTAAAAGTTCATTTTAAAAAATGTGCGTGATATCTACATGTAGAGAGCATTTCTTATAGTACCAGGTAACATTTCCTCCCTTACATTTACATAATTATTTTAGAATTGGTGTTTTGTTATTAAAAAATCGCTTGCATAATTAATTTTATAAATTAAACGGTTTGCTTTTAGAAAACTAAAAGTAGCCGTTGCACCTAAACTTTACAAGCCGCATTTAATGGTGAAATCATATTTTTCGTATGTCTTCTAGTTTTGGCGCTCTGAGTTTGACAGACGGACAGACAGACAGAAATTCATTTTAAAAAATGTGCGTGATATCTACATGCCAAGAGCATTTCTTATAGTAACATTTCCTCCCTTACATTTACGTAATTGTTTCAGAATTGGTGTTTTGTTATTAAAAAATGGCTTGCATAATTAATTTTATAAATTAAACGGTTTCCTTTTAGAAAACTAAAAGTAGCCGTTGCACCTAAACTTTTCAAGCCGCATTTAATGGTGTCTTCTAGTTTTGGCGCCCTGAGTGTGACAGACGGACATTTTGCACAAACCTAATAGGGGCTTTCCCCTTACGGGAGCTGCTAAAAATGAGAGATTCTATATCTAAGAATGTCACTTACATCTTCAGTCTTATTATCTTGATGAGATCCTTCAGTATCTGACCTCTCCACTAAAAGAAACTTTGAAAATTCCATTTCAAATTCCACCAATTCTGCTAAGGATTGTGCCAAAGTGGCAGCATAGTCTGCTTGACCAGCTATGCTGTGAAACATATGCCAAGCTTCTGCTATGTGGTCAGTATTCTGAAAAAAAAAACTTATGATATGAATATATATATTTATAAAAGAACAAAACCAAGAAAGAAAAAGAATTGTTAATATGGGCAGGACTAAATGTCATGTTATTATAAAACAATTTGAATGTGTAAAAAAAATAAATGCTAAAGCATTTATTATTTTCATAACAGGGCCAGCCTTAGGTAATTGGAGGCTCTAGGTGAAGTGAATAGGGGAGGCCCCAAATGAAATAAGAAAAACAAAAAGATTAAGACTGAAAAATATGCAATGAAATATACAACTTTCTGTATCTATATCTAAATTAACAAACAAGCCAAATTAATATCTGCTGATAGCATGAATGTACTTCACGGATAATTTATGACCACCAAAGTAGAAATAACTGTTTACCAAAAGAAAGAAACAATGGTTTTCTAACAAGTAGATTAATGAATAAACATAATCATAGTAGAGACTTATAGAGCTAGTCTAGTAGTCATAGAGACATTAAGTTCTGCTATGATTTGATCCACGTTTTGCTTTTTTTTTCTACAAAATGTTTTTTTTTTTTTAGTCCTGTGACAAATTGGAGGCCTTAGGTGGCTATCTAGTTTGCCTATGCTTAAGGCTGGCTCTGTTCAAGATAATGTGCATGGGACCAGAAAATACAATTTTTTAAAACTTACATCAGATATAAGAGATCTGTATAGCAAAAGTCTATGAACTTCCATAAAATCTGACATATCCCGAAGTTTCATCAATTTATCATCCAAAAACATCATCACTGATTTCATGTTAGATGAGCTTAATGGATTTCCTCCCCTGATTGGCCCACCATTTTGATAATGAAAGGCAGCCTGGAATGTGCATTTTATACAAATATACACATCAAGCAAATGTCTTAAATATATTGATAAAATAAATGTATAGGAAAAAAAAAATTTTGTTTGAGTTACTTACTCTTTCTGGTGAAGAGAAGACAGTTGTATAAAATTGAATGGGGTCATCCTGATAAAACAATTGATTTCTGAAAAGTAACAAACCTTATTACTTGCTTCTAATTTAATATTATTTGAACATTTTATCAAAGTAACTTTTAAACACTGGAAACAGAGTAGAATTTGAATTGCAATTAAAAACTATTAGTGTTAGTGCATTTTATATTTTATTTGTACAGTTTAAATAAGTTATGAAAATTATTTTTTATTAAATAAAAATATGACCAAATAGAAAACACCAAACTGTTGGAGATGAGTGGACAGAAAAATATAGAGGTGCAGATCTTAGAGAGAAAGTGTAGATGGATTGGTCACACCCTTAGAAAAGATACAGAGTTAGACAGGCCTTAGAGTGGAATCCCCAGGGCACAAGATGCAGAGGAAAACCAAAACGAATGTGGCGACACAATCTAGTGTACTAGATGAAGCCGAGAGGACAGGAAAGAGATGAGAAGCCATTAAAAAAACTAGCAAGAGACCATAGAGAGTGGCATGTTTTTAATGAGGCCCTATGTTCCATGAAGAATGCAAAGAAAAGTTGGTGATGATAAAATAAGTATTACATTAACATTTTGATACATTTAAAAAAACAAGAGTATCCATTTTATTTTTTTTAGTAACTTACTCAAGGTCTCCTTCCCCTTGCATGAAATGTAAAAGAAACCGTTTTACAACAGGTACATACCTCCATCCATCCATCAAAAAATAACACTATAAATAAAAAAAAAAAATAATATAAAGCTTTCAACTATAATTATATATTAATATTTTTAT
>JADKLZ010003044.1:12517259-12563559 GCA_021533235.1 Biomphalaria straminea
AATAAAAAAAAAATGGTCTCTTCATCTAAAATGAAAAAGAATGTTGTAAAAACAATATCTAAAAGAAAACAAAAATGTATTAAATAAGAATGTTGCCCTATGGACAGGGCCGGTCCTAGCAAGTGGGGTGCCCTATGCGAAACTGATTGCGCGAGGCCTAATCTGTATGGGAATAAGGATAATAATTGAAAATTAAAATTGTGTATAAGAAATCAAATATTTGACTAGGTTAAATATAGGAGGCGCGGTGGCCGAGCGGTAAAGCGCTTGACTTCCAAACCGGGGTCCGGGGTTTGAATCGTATATGTATATATAGTCCATCCAGCTCTAATGGGTACCTGACATTAGTTAGGGAAAAGTAAAGGCGGTTGGTCCTTGTGCTGGCTGACACCCCCGTTAACCGCAGGCCACAGAATCAGATGACCTTTACATCATCTGCCCTATAGACCACAAGGTCTGAAAGGGGAACTTTAATTTTTTTTAGGTTAAGGGGAGGTATCCCTAGAGAAAATCAAGTTTTAGGTCTAGGATATCGATTTTCAACTATAATTAACTAATAACATAATTAAGTAGAGCAATCATTTTTCATCACATTACAATCATTTTTATTGCTTAAATCTGTGCCTAAAACCTGTTTTATGCTATTGTTATGACATTATAGTAGACAAATATATAAAATCTATTCTTTGAACTCATTTTTCTCAAAATGTTAGTTTTTGGAAATATCATGCTTTACTAAGAATTTCTCCTAAACTACTTGATATATTTTGATGAAATTTATAATTTCCTTTACTGGTACAAGGAGTTTTTTTTTCAAAATTGTATATACTTTTTTAAAAAGTGATTTTAATTAATAATTATCTTGATTTTTATGTTAAAAATATACTAAAAATTCAAAAATTTAAAAAAAATTAAACATACTTAGATCTTTAATTTTGACGTTGTAGCAAATTAGACGATCATTTTCTCTTATGTTTTAATTCAATTTAATTTCATGTAATTCTGATCAATAGTTTTTACAAAATTTTAATTTGTATGCAAAAAAAAAAGATGGCCGCCATTATAATGGCAACCATCATTCATAAAACTTTTTTTTAACCATTATTTATTTTAGAAAAACATTATATGTTACCATAACAATTTTCAAAGGTCTAGCTTTAGATTTAACAAAAATAAGATTTTAATAATAATAATAATAATAATAATCTTTATTGTCCATAAGGAAATTTGTCTTACAATTTGTGCATTATACCAAACAAAACATTATAACTATAAAGAGAAACAGAATGTTCATTCACACCAGACTCACACACAATTTACATGTCAAAAGTTTACATCAGATTGTTACTGTTTAGTGATTTGATTGCCAGAGGAACAAAAGAGTTTTTGTGTCTGTTTGTCTTTGCTATCGGTGTCTTATATCTCTTTTGTGATGGTAAAATCACAAAATCCTGTCCCAAAGGGTGATTTTTTATTTCTAGAATCTTTTATCTAGAATCTAGAATCAGGGACCGCATAGGTTGCAGTGGCCTAAGACCGGCCCTGCCTATGGATGTATTCTCAACACAGTGGTTCTCAAACTGGGGTCCACAGAAAGATGAAAATTGTAGGCAATTAAAATAACCTCTTCGATAAAAGTTTATCTGATCAGATAATTTGAATAATAATCAACTCCCCCCTCACTACTGTTTACTATGTCTATTATGTACTATTCAATGACAACCTAAACTGTCTGGGTATTGAGCCCTTTTTGAGCATGAAAAAATTCAGATCCTAATCACAGATTTTTTTTTCTATGGAAGGACATGGTCGTCATTCTCTGGTGGTGCTCCACAAGGACAAATCTCATTAATCCAGATTTTTATCTTCCGAAACATGTGTTGTCTCATTCTACTGTGTCCAGTTCTGAGACAAAATATATAATGTTGGTCATGTGGGGGCAGCTTGTAATAGGCTTCTTTTTTTTTTGAACTTTGTGTGAGACCTGGTCCATTTCTCATTTTTCAACTCATTTCTTCTGGGTAGAGAGGGACTTTGAATTGTTTATTCATTTTCCCATCTTTTGCCAATAGGTCTGCTTTTTCATTGCTTTCTAATTCAATGTGGCCTGTGATCTGTTGGAGAAATGTTACCTTGCTGTTGTTGTTGAGATTTACAAGAATGTTCCAGGCATCAGTCAGAAAGACAATCAGGGTGTTCAGTCTATTAATATGGTAGATGCTAGCTCTAGTGTTCCTCTTTCTGCTCTGTGGCTGTCCATGAGATCACCAGTAACAATTGACCAATCACAAATGAATAGATACTAATATCCACAAACGAGAAACTCAAAATGTGTATTCATTGAGACATAAATACACTCATAAAATCTCATACACTTCATTCATTTTAATTTTTTTTTTAAATAAAAAGTTAAATCTTAATAAAATTCTTTTAACAAAATGTTGTTGTTGTTGTTTACATTTGTTACATATATACTATGCATTTATGTAGCTTTTTCATTTAGGGGTCAGTGACAGTTTTGACTATATAAAGAGCACATAAAATACATGTTGGAATCGCAAAGTAGTAGGCTATCAGTAGAATCATACATTTCAACTGATCTAATCATACATTTCTATTGATCTAATCATACTTTTCTACAGATCTAATTATATGTTTCTATTGATCTAATCATACATTTCTAGAGATTTAATTATACTTTTCTATTGATCTAATCATACATTTTTATTGATCTCAATGAATTAATCTTTATATGATTTTTTTGTTCACTACATTTTTATTTTATAACATTTAAAAGTGCTTATATTTTTCAACACTCAATAAGATATTGAGAAGTCTAAGCCTACTTATAATAATAACAAATTTTTCCAGAACTTTCAATCAACTAACCTTAAGATAGACAGGCTCCTTCCTCAGCACTACCATCTCAACCTCATTGAAAAAACCCATTTTTTTATTTATAACTTGTTCCCAAGACCAGCGAGTTCTGTCTTTGCCAAGAAAAACACCAAGGATAGGAACTTTGTTGTCAGTAACAATTTCCCAAATATGTTTTTGAACTATTAAATATAAAATATGTCTGATAAGAAACAATTTTTTAAATTAAATCTCTATTAAATGTAGGAAACGAGTTTAGGATATTATTCTAAAAAAAAAAAAAATCTGAAATATCTTTAATTAGCTGAGAATCAACAAAATGTGTGTGTGTAGAAAATACTTTTATTTATTTTAAATCAATTTTGAGGCCTGTAAGGGTGGTATAAAAAGTAACTATTTTCATACTTTGATAATTTAAAAATGTAATTAGTATGTAAAAAAAAATAATAATAAAAAACATTTGCGACTTTTAAGGTTTATATATAATATGGTGACCCTTAGGCAGATTGTGGCACACTGTGCTACAGCCTGGCAGAGCCTGCGGCGTTACTGATCCCAAACTGTATCGGATATTCCGTTCCTTTGGCCACATCAGCTGCGCCGAGAAGGGGGAACTGCTGTGTGGGCGACATCGTTCCGACCATAAACAATGCCCAGGCTTTCATCTCACTCATTACCTGTGGAAGGGAGTGTCTCTCCAAAATAGGGCTCCACAGCCACACGAGGAAGTGTGCGAGATGAACCATAGTCGTTCTACGACTGAAGGAGGCCAATGATATAATATGGTAAAGAAAAATTGTAAGCTACATGAAATGATCCTTTAGTTCAAAGATGTCTCTTGTGTACATTATATGGTGTTTTGAATTAATGAAAAGCAAAAAATTCAAACATATTTTTAAACATTCTTGACACCACAGCCTACTTTTGTACCGGGTATTAAAAATTAGACTACTTTGTTAGAGCTTGATGGCAAAGGATAGAAGTAGGAAAAAAAATCAAAATAGGATTGAAATAAAACATAACATTTTACCCATGACAGCAAAGAGCTGTGCTGCATCTGTCTCACAGCCACTAGGACCCTGAATATAATAGTGCTCATCTAGGTCAAGCTGTGTCAAGTAGGGGGACATTTTGCCATAGAGAGCTGAAGACCCTGTCAGTCCCAGGCAGATACCAATCTAAACAATGAATGTTTGTATGTAAAGAAATACTAGATTAAATAAACAATATACACAAACAACAAAATACTTATGCTTAGCCTTAAAGGATGGAACAATTTCATTGAAAAAAGTTATATTTATACACTTATAACAAGAAAAATGTGTGGTCTTGATACAGCATCTTTACCCACTTTATTTTGGCTTGTCTACATTGTCTACTTATAAAATACACAAACCATGGCTGTTTAAAGAAAATATAAATACATTTTATTCTAATAAGCCAAATGTAAAAACATTTCATAAATTTTAGCTCTGGTAAATGCATCTCTAGACTTTTCTTGATAGAAAGAAATTTAGACTGATGCAAAAAAAATAATTTTTACAACTTGAATAATAAAGAGATTTATACATAAACTTTAACTATCATAAAAAATTTATAGCCTATGCATACACAAATGTTGGACTTATAAAACTCATTTATAAAAATTTAGTTGTAATTTAAAAACGAATTCACAGAGAATGTTTAATGCCATATTAATGACAGTTTCTATTTTCTATTTTCCAACCTCAATGGGGAATTATTACAATGTTTTTTCATTTGCACATATACATTCTGTGAAATTTTAAAAAATATATTAGCATCAAGCTGTAAGTATTGGAGTTTCTGGCTTAAAAACACTAAGAAATAGCCAATGGATGAACAATCACAGATGTAACTCAGAATAAGTGCAAACTCTTTTGATTTAGGTCATCCTATTCAAGCTTGAAGGAAATCAATCAGAGTTTCAAAGCCATGAACAATGAGATCATGTTATAATGTACTTAAATAACAGAAACTTTACAATCAACATTGGACATTTGCTATACAAAAATAAACAGTAGCTGCTAAGTCCACAGAAAAATAAACAGTAGTTGCTAAGTTCACAAAAATAAAGGAACAAAGAAAGGTCTTGTTTATGGATATGGTGTATGTATTTACAATAGGAAAAGAATGAAATCCACATCCCAAGATTTAAATTAAATATGTTAATAAGGATAACTAAGTTACTTAGAAAAGAAATATTTTGGTGCCACCTTTCCCTATAAATCACACTGCAGAGTTTGTTAGACAGTATAAATCAAAGTTAAAAGCCTATTACATTTAAATCATCCTTATTAATTTTTTATTTGGGTTCTCAAATTTACCTTATAAGGTCCTTTGCGTTGTAAGTAAGACTTGTTTATCAGATTTTCTTGGATACATTGAATTACAGGGAGATAACCACCTGGATCTAATAAAGCTATGGCAGTAGCTGGTCCTGATTAAAAGATAGTTAAAAATTTACAAAATGAAATATGCTAAACTATGAGGAATACAAAAAAAACAAACAGAACGAGACAAATAAAAGAAAATAATAGAGATATTATATAAAGGAAATCAAAATAGAGAAATTAGAGGGAAAACAAGAGAGAGAGAGAGAGAGAAAGAAAGAGCAAGAGAAGGAAGAGAGAAAAGAAAAACAAAAAAGACTTACCACAGCCATCACAACCAGGGAGTTGATAAATAAAATTTTCTTGATCAATTAATTGTGCAGTCTTTGTTAATAAGCGGTCAAGTAAAACAGATTCTTGCTCAAAACATAAGTCCATCCTGGTTAAAAGAATGCAATAAGAATGTTTATATTCAAATTATAACACCATACTAAATAAAACTAAAAAAAACTTTTGAAATCCAGACATATAGACACTATTAGGCCATAAGAACATTCTTGTAATAAATGACTGTCCACATTTAACCCTTATTAAAGTCACACCAGTTTATAATATGGCCACAGTTTGTAACATGGCCACAGTTTTTAATATTTGCCAGTCAAAAAGTTATAAAATGTTTCCTTTGAAAAGGATGTATTGAATTAAAGGGAGACTATTGTGTATTGTAACTTAGTAGGTGAAGGAAATGGAGTAATGTTACAGCACTTAAATGTTATCATTTGAATCTTGCTGGTCAAATGACAACATCTTTAACCAGTCAATTATGACTGCAGACAAATATTTTTGAACAAACAAAAAACACAATGACATTAAATTCTTCTCAGCCATCTATTTTGTCTTTAGTGTTCTTATTTAAACAACAATTGTTCAAATAACTTACCTCATGGCACAAGCTCTAGAAAATGTAATAAAACTGGGATAAGGATTTGCAGGAGGTTTGTTCTCTTCAAATATTTCTTCTAAATATTTCTCCCACATTTCATCCAAATGAGTGTCCACAATATACTAAGCAGACATATGAATTTGTTTACGAGTCATTCAATGATTAGTAGTAACTACTTTTTAATGTAATCTATTATAGTTACCCTTTTCAAGTAATTTTTAAACATCAAACAAAAAAATTCACACAAATATAAAAGTTTGTCTTTTTTTCTTTAAATGTACTTAACTCAATGTAATCAAATGTACTCAACTCAATGTACTCAAATATATTCAACCCAATGTACTAAAATCAATGTACTCAAATGTATTCAACCTAATGTACTCAAATGTATTTGCATGAAGCGTGGTCGAGAGGCTAAGTGCGCTTGAACTTGGATTGGCTTAGCTACCTAGAAGGGGACTCGAGGTTTGACACTTGACTCGGGCAGAGTTGTGTTTACTGAGCGCCTAAAGGCAGCACGGAAAACCAACTCCTGGATACCCCCTCCCCCCACTGGTCCACAAATAAGATTGGACCAAAGCGCTCTGAGCATGCTATAAGCATGAAAGTAGCTCTATATAAAAGCTATAATAATAATATAAAAGCTATAATAACAAATATACTCTACTCAATGTACTCAATATACTCAAATGTACTCAACTCAATGTACTCAACTCAATGTACATATTTAAATTAAATGGAAAGGCACAAGTTTTTGCTTTAAATAACTATTGCACCAGACATCTGTATAATCTATTCTTCATTTTGTGTAAAATGCTTATTAATGCATAATCCAGTTAGCACAAACATTGCAACCATATTCTTGATATCCTATTGGTTTTTAAACATTTGCGACTGTTGATTAACCTATTTGGTTTCTTGTCATGCTCAATGTAAATTCATTGTATCATATTTTTAGTGTCAGGTAATTTACAAAATATGTTAAATTTTAAAATATCTTTAGAAATATCATTAAAAATACCTTCATTAAAACAGATTCTTTTGACATTATTTTAGGAGCTGTGTCTTTTTCCATACATTTTGATACAACAATGGCTGTTCATCAAGATAAAATAAATGAGTTTTTAAATCAATTCTTTTCTGTTGATACTTGATACTATACTTCTATTATTACTATAGCTCACTTTTATGAGTGAAACTAAGAGAGTCTGTCCCTATAACTTTTTGCTCCAGAATTATTTTCCATGTTCTTATTGAGTTATTCACTTAGGCAATGCACTACATAACTTTTTGTTTACTATCAGAAAAGGTTACAATTAAAAAGATCATAGGTAAAATGCAAGGCTATTTAATTTTTATAAAAGTTAAAGTTTTTATAACTTTGATTACGAAATGGGACAAAAGGAAAAACGACTATGAAGAATTCTTTAGAGCTAGAATCAACTTTGTGTCTAAAGTGAATACAACATTAAATGATTAAATGAATAAAATAAATTATTCTTATAAAGGCATGTAAAATCAAAATATAAGGCTTACTATTCTATCCCAGTACTTAATTAAGGTACCATCTTTAACCATAAAAAAATTAACCATTAAAAAAATTTTAAAAGAAAAAAAGAAATCTGGAGAAACTATTCAAGATAATGTTTTAGGCAATAAAAAGCATTCAGGGAAGAAATAACAAAAGAAACAATGAAATTTTAAGCATTGACAATTGAAGCATCAATGCAATGGGAGATTATCAATTCTAATAGATGATGAAAGCATCATAACAAAGAAAAAGAGTTAATAATTTATTTTTCTTCACAATAAGTTTGAAAATCTGTTCTCAGATTTACTTACTAGAATATTCATGTTTCATTATGTTCTCATCTTCAAAACCATGTTTCATTACAGTTTCTTTGGCTATGCTGTCCTAGCAACAAATGAAACATGAAGAATGTTCATTTTGTGAATTAGATTCATAACGATAAAGCTTGTTTTTTTTTTGATACTTGATTCTTCAATATAAATATTGAAATAAAAAATTTAAAAAAAAGATATATAATAACATACTCTTTGACCAGCAACTTGGGGATTTCTTGTGTGAGAACTTGGTTTAAAAATGGCTTCTGGAAATTTTGTATGCAACTCTTCAATTTGAGCCTAAATAAAAGAGGTCAACAATTGAAAATGATCAAACTAGTGAAATGATTGTATCTAAAAATATTATAAATATTTTATTTGACATACAGACCTATAAGTATTTTGGGTTGTAATTTTAAACAACAAATACTTTAATTTTTAAACAACAAATCATACAGCCTATTCTTGCTACTATTTATTTATTTGACCAATAAAAAATGTGTTAAAAATAATTTGTTTGTAAGAGAATTTTGGAAGAATGTGGTATTGGGGTCAGTGCCAATAGTATAAAAACTTCATAGTCTCAAATACTAAACATAATGAATACCAAGAAACTTTATAAAGTCTTGTGTATGTTTCTAACTACATTGAAATTTTTATGTTTCAGATGTTCCTTCAGAGATAAAGATAATCTACTTCCTAGTTCAAATCTCCCACAGGACAATGGAGAATATTATTATTATAGCTTTTATATAGCGCTACCTTCATGCTTATAGCATGCTCAGAGCGCTTTGGTCCAATCTCATTTGTGGACCAGTGGGGGGAGGGGGTATCTGGGAGTTGGTTTCCCATGCTGCCTTTGGGCACTCAGTAAACACAACTCTGCCCGAGTCGGGTGTCGAACCTCGAGCCCACGTCTAGGTAGCCAAGCAAGCCAAGCTCAAGCCGCACTTAGCCTCTCGACCAAGCTTCCCACAGAATAGCAGCAGGAAGGGTATGAAGACTGCCAAAATGACAGTCTAGCAAGCATATGGATAACCAGGCAGCCATAGATACAAATACGGTACTAAACTAATTAGATTATCAAATTTAATAATCTATATATATATATTTCTCAAAAGACAAGTTTAAAAGTTCAGCCGAGTAAGCAACAGCAACAAGTAAATGGGAAGATCCCATGGCGCACCATGGTGTGAATGAAAAATGGTGCATCCCAATCCGCACTAGTTTGTGAATGAAAGTGGTGTTTATATAATTCTCTTTTTCTCAATTTTTGTCATAATATTATAAGTATTTCCAGATTATTGTGTCGTAAGACTATTGAAACTAGAACAACAATACACAGATAGAGTGTACTCTTAGGTTTCACTTTAGAAAGTACTTAAATTACGCCCATTCGTTCATTAGACATGATTACGAAAGGTAACTCATCTCTCTATTCCTAGATCTAGATCTAGATCTAAAACTCAAATTCAACTCTAAGATTATAGAACTTCTCTTTGCAAAGATAGTTTTATGCTTTAGCACATGAACATACTAATTATAGTCCATTCATTTCATATTTTAATCAAATTAACATTCAAATTTGTTTTTCTAAAGCATTGTTACATGAGTGCAACTCTATTCTTAATATCATGTAAATTAAGGTCAATTAGCCATTTTTAGCTCCATTCATATAATTTTATATTCATGAATTCTCTATAACAAGTAAATGGGAAGATCCAAATCCGCACTATTTTCATTCACAAAATGGCATAGACATAAATAAATATAGAATGCAAAAGGAATTAACTTCAGGTAACTTGATTTAATAATTTATACATCTAAAAAATTAGCACGGGTACAATGAAAGTGCGAGACCCACTGTGGTCGCATATGTTGCAGTGCCTATAAGGCCTGCCCTGGAAAATAGCGGCATATGCTATGCCGCCAGTCGACTAGTATATATATAATCCACAAAAAATACAAATTCTGATAAGAATTACCTTTATAAGAGGACACCAGTGTAAAGCATCTTCAGAGAGACGCATCAAACTTGTTAAAATAAAGCTCTGCTGGTCACGCAAGGTCAGCATAGTCAAGGTAAGATGAGGTTCTGAGCTCAGTTCTTTATCACTGACACTCATCAACTCATTCACCTGGGATGACAAAGTTTTACCTACAGCTCTCAGGTCAGAGCTACGCTCATGTCTGGAGATAGTAGAAAAATGATAATCTTATTTGTTTTATCTAACTCTTAATATAGATTTTATGTAAGGAAAATCTTTGATAAAATTTTGTATTGACTAAAAATACATTTTGTATGGACTAAATAACATTTTGCACCATACATTTTGTATGGACTAAATAACATTTTGTACCATACATTTTGTATGGACTAGATAACATTTTGCACCATACATTTTGTATGGACTTGATAACAGTCTGCCCCATATATTTTCTAGCATAATAAACAAAATCTAAATATGTGTAAACATAAATATAAGCATTTACTTACAAGCTCATAGCAAGCAGTTCATCAATTTCATTTTTATATTCTTGTAAAAATTGTCTGACTTTATGACCATCTAATCTCTAGAAGAAGACAACATGAAAAATATATTAATATTTTTATACAAAAAAAATCACTCAACACTCTTTTTTTGACATTGTGAAAGATTTTGAAAATGTTTACACATTATGTAGATCCACATTGATAGTTTCATTGATTACATACACAATGAGGCTTACATTTAAATTGACAAAAGATATTGTGCACTTCAAAAGTAATACAATAAGCATATTTGTATTTGATATTTATTAAATATTGCTCTGTGCAATGTCTGTAGACATTTGTATGCATTATATTTATTAACTAGAAATAATAAAGCTTCTTTAATGCAGTTTAAAAAATGTATCCATTTCAGATCATGTGATCTCTAGGGTTTATAATGTTTCTATGGTTAACAGTTAACAAAAGTTTCATGTGGCTAGCACAATAACATTTTGCCTTTACTTTCCCTGGATAATGTCAGGTAAACAGCAGAGTTGGGTGGACTCAGTCCATCCCAGCCAAAATCCCAGTCTTCACCTAGACAGGGCCGGTCTTAGGCCACTGCAGCCTATGCGGTCGCAGTGGGCCCCGCGCTTTCATAGGCCCCGCGCTAATTCTATGTGTAATTATTAATTGCAAAATATATACGAAAAATTCCTGGAAATGTTTTGCACTTAATAAAATCTGAAAACTCATAAAAATCTCATGAAAAATAGACAGAATTGTCATTTGTGGGTGTCATTCATTGCGGAAAACACCAATCATAAGCGCGATAAAAGAAAAAAAAAGCATTGTTAGCTTTCATGTTAAAATGTAGTAGACCGAATCGGGCAACTTTTCACCTTAACAGGACGTTCCCATACCTTATTTTCTTTTATAGTCACTAACATAAAAATATTCCATAGGTTACAAGATTCGTACAGTAAAGCTAACTTGATCGCAATTTTGTACTTAGAAAAGAATGAAAAAAGAGGAAAGCCGAATTTATTTTCTTATACAAAATCTTTATTTTCACTAATTATCCTTATTCCCACCCAGACTATAGGCCCCGCGCAATCAGTTTCGCATAGGGCCCCGCAAGCGCTAGGACCGGCCCTGCACCTAGATTCAAACCTTAGATCCCTCAGTTTGAAAACCAAACACTTTATAATACCATTCAGCCACCATGCTCCCAATAATGCAAATTTATTTTCAATTGTCCCAAAGTATTTAGATTTTTCATCATTTCTTTTGCATGCTTTTACCCAGTTTTAGAGATATTGTGACATGAAAATACAACTAGGCTTACATTTTGTAAAACACCCAAGAGGTTCATATGAAACCCAATTAACATTTTCATTATCACTAGTATCTTCATGTCAATTTTCTGTCAATATGCTAAATAGCTTCCTAAAATATCTAAATGTTATTTTCCATCCAATAAACTTTTTGCAGTCTAGACTCACAAGCATACAAACATTTGTCATTAGACTTATTAGATTTTCATGATATTGGTATTTTTTTGTTATTCCAAATTGTCTTTGAATTAATGAGTGCTGGTTCTTCTCCACAACCTTCTCAACCATCTTTTGTTTTCCACAAAATGCTAGCTTGTAATTAAACTGCCACTGTTTCTTGCAGTATCTTTGCAGTCTTTCAAAGCATCTACCACTATCCTTTCTAAAATGGATTAAGACATGGCAGAGTTTTGTTCATGATGAAGTTTTTGTCATGTTTGCCAAGACTTGGCCAGGATTGCTTAGAAGACTAATAGTAAGTTAGTTTTATGAAAGTTCTACCATATTCTTCTCTGGCAAAGTGATTGAAGGTTTCTCCTTCAACTGGTGACATTTTAAAACAAACAGGAGAAGGTACAAGACAAGAAAGATTTACATACTCTGACTTTGACCTGATCATAATTACCTTCAGTCTGAATCTAAAAAGAACTTCAAGCTCATGGAAGGATATGTTTAAATTGATTATTAACAGTGAGAGTAAAACTTTAATTGATAATTAACAGTGAGAGTAAAACTTTAATTGATAATTAACAGTGAGAGTAAAACTTTATTTTTCTTATCTTGTCTTAGAATTTAAACAAAAATAAAGAAAAATATTTTTTTTTTAAATTCCTGATGTTTTTATTTTTTTACTTTTAAAAAATATCTTCACAAAACTATTAAAGGCAATGTCTTCAATTCCAAAAAATTAAGGATGAGAAAAGTGTTTTACATGACTATGCAAACTAAGTTGTAACTGTTGATGGAATGTTATGCCCCTTTCTATAACCTACATAATATAGTAGATTATCCCCCATTTAGGGATACTGTATAGAGAGTTGTGCCCATGTATAGGGGTCACTACTCTGCTAGCCAAGATGGCTGATTAAACTTGTTTGTGTTTACCTGAAAGTATTCTTATGTCAAGTTTATTCATAGTTAAGTGTCAATCCTAACAGTAACCTTCATATTTTAAACAATTTAAGGCCGACAAAGCTGTTGTCCTATGGGGGTCTATTTAAGTTCTTTCCTCTTCTGTGCCTGTCTTTGGCAAGGGCTTTTGTTTGTCCTTTTTCAGATATCATCTGTTGCCAGCTACTTTCCTCTATTGCAATAAGGGCAAAAGGTGATTTTCTTTGACTTCTTTGACAAGCTTAAAGGAGGACGGCACAACAGAGGTGCTCTCCTATAAATGTTATAAGATGAAATCACTGACATAGAAGAAAGTAGCTGGAAGCAGATGGTCTCTGAAACAGACAGTTGGAGAGCTATTCTAAAGGCTGTGGGACAAACATTTAAGACTCAAAGAAAAGCCATTATTGAAGACAGGCGCAGAAGATGAAAAAAAAACTTAAATAGCACAATGATGGACAACGCTTTGTCTGTGTGACAAGTAGGTCAAAGATGGTGGCCGTTTAGGTGTCTAGGGGGTTTAGATAATTTGAGGACCTTGACTTGCACATAAACTAACAGGCACAGCGTTATGGATGCAGGCAACAAATACTATTATGTAAAATATATGTACAGTTTAATGATAAAAAAGGAAAATAAGTAAAAGGTAAAATGCTGTACAGTGCTAAGTTGGGATCTAATTATTTACATAAAGTGGGACTATCATCATGAGATATGAGCACCAAGTGGTCTGAGTGTCATTAGGCTGGTTGCTTAGCTTTAAGTCCTATGCTGCTCTGACGAGACTGGTATGGCTGATGCTGAGTTGTCTGTGGGTGGGCTGGCATGATCGATCCTAGCGCACGGGACAGTCCAACTATACGTAGCTGCAGGGACGGGTCTTCTGGCAAGCGGTTGTTGGTCGGACTCTTCTTATGTGTAGTAAGTAAGGCTGGTATCTTCAGATCTGATGTCAGCAGACTGGTAACAGCATTACGAAAATAGGGCTTCCAAGTGGATGTAGCCTGTAATAAAAGCTGCAACGAGATTCGTAGATCGACTTAGCCACAATAATGACACTGGGAGGTAGACGCCTTTTCGTGAAGGACATCTTCAGAATAATTAAATAGAAACCATAATCTAGTTTCACAATAGTAAGGGGAGTTAATTAATTAAATATTACATCTCATCAGGGGAGACAATAATAATAATAATAGTGAAGTCCCACAAGGGCGATAACACATAGTTATATAATATTTGATGTGACGAAACTATAACTTAGTTTCACAAATATTAAAGGGAGCTAATACATATATATATATATCGTATCTAATCAGGGGAGAATACAATACTAGTGAGAGTGGAGAAGTCCCACAAAGGGGAGTAATAATTAGTCAACAGTGATGTACACCCGCCAAGGTGAGATCATCACGAGTAGCTAGAATAACGATATGAAAGGGGAAGGGGGGGTGGCTGATGGTCAGTGACCAGGTGGCTATTGTCTACATCTGGCCGTGCGGCCTCAACAATAGAGTACGGTGTGAATGGAGACATGAGAAGGGGGAGATAATCCATGTCTCTTCTGAGCGCAGGGTCAGTGCGCCATTTAAAATCAAGGCGATCAACCGAGATAAGATAATGATAGGATAAGGTAAATAAGATAATGTATACATGGTTTTACCTAAGTAATGAGTCTGGCTGACAGGCCGATAAATAGAATATAGAAATAGTTACGGCATTCCTTGTCACGGAATGAGTGTAAATATATACTTGGTAATAATACATGTTACATAAATATTATGATAGTTCCCGGTCAAGGAATTTATCAGTAATAATAGTGAGGGCTCGTGGCGAGCGGTAAATTACTAGTAGCTAAAGAGCTAAATACATGTGGCAAGAATTATTGAGAATTCTAGTCCAGATAAAGTGGATGACTTTGACTATTCAGTCGTACAAGACATGATAATAAAATATAATACATAAAGTGACTACTTACATAATCCAAGATAAGAAATACACAAATATGTACACAAATATAATGCACTAAATAAATGCACAAATATATAAATACACATAGTAAGAGGCCATTAAGCATAAACCACGTAAAGCTTACCACCAAATCCAATAGTAAGGAAAAAAGAATGAAATGGATATAGTAAATGAATAAGCAAGCTCAAGCAGAGATATGTATCTTCCCTCTCAGCTCTCCAGAAAGAAATGAGGCAATTTGATAAATCTCGTCCGTATACAGATAGATAAGAGGTGGGGCGAAAGGGGAAAGATATACTCTCAAATGTGACAGACTGACTGGCTTGACTAGACAAAGAGGTCCCTGCTTGACCTGGCCGTGTGTTCCCGGCGTAGACAAAGGGATAGGTACTTGAAAGAGCAAAATGTGGTCACCTCGGGAGGGGCACGACCCGTGGTGGCACGAGGCATCTCTTTGAACAAAGATAAAGCCGATGATATCGTAAACCAAGGAATAATTCACACAGGATGGGCCCAACGTGGAGATATAATAGTCGGGCTACACATAGTTGAATGTTTGAATTATTCCCGGTCAAGGGAAGATTAGCGACAAGTGGCCTTTGTTGATAGCTTGACTAGACAAGTGTTAGCTTAAGAAAGCCCAAGATGACGTCGAAGTCTGGCGAGAGGTATGGGGTGGGGGAGGTGGTAATAGGGCCTTTTGTTGTAGGTTTGCCAAATTTATGTGAATAAAATGGAACACTAAAATAAATTAATTAAATCCCTTTTACAGAGTGATATCATAAGTGGGCGAAATTTATTTTTGTCACAGTCTGCAAGAGATGCGGGAAAATATGCAGGTCACAACTGAGTCAGGTGAATCACTGCACACATCCTTAATCTTCGGAATCAAAGACATTGCCATTATTTAAAACCAAAAAATACAATTTGTAAATGTTGGTTCTGTCCCAGCATAAAACACAAAGTCTAGGCATTAATGCTTACACACAGCCAGACAAGCAAATCATAGAACCAATGAGCTACAGCAGCAATGCTGATGACTTCCCAATGCTCATGGTAGTCAAATGACTAAATGCACCTACTATTATCTCTTTCAGTTAACTTCTATTAACTTTTATCTAAACATTAGTAATTAGTTTAAAAGATGACTGCATTATAGTTAGTGGTTAATGAAAATGTCAGAAATGGCTAACCACAGTTTCTTTACCATATTTCAAACTAAATCTTTGTTCACATATAAGCTTTGCTTTTATATAATAGAATATTAATAAATTTAAATTGCTACAAAATGAAAATCAAATTGGAGCAGCAGCTACTCATTAAAACCTCTTGGATAAGAAATGAAAACAAAAATTGAATGCAGAAAATATGATTAATTTGTGAGTCTATCAAACTTTTTAAAACAAATATTAAAATATATTCAAATAAGTTTATAATCTTCTTAAAATTTAAAATAACTAAGAAACATGAACACAAATGCAACACAAAAAGTTATGACAACTAACCTGTATAAATCCTCTAATGAGAGCTCTGACAGCTTTATTTTTCTCTCCCAACATATGAAGTCTCCCTGCTGTTCCATTGCAAAGCTTGTATAATTCTATTAGAAGAGCTGTATCAGTAGTTTTTCTAGGAAATCAAGATTAGAATATAAACAATTTTATTTACACTTTGTAAATACATTGGTAATTTATTAATCAGTTAAATCTAGAGTAATCCTTTATATAGTAGAACTTTTTAGTTATATAGATTATAAGAATGAATAAACATCTATATATATAATCCACAAAGAATTAGGTCAGACAACAACAACGAGTAAATAGGTAAGATCCCCTGGCGTACGCACCACGGTGTGAATGGACCCAATCCGCACTATTTCATTCACAAAATAGCATAGCATGCGGCGCAACGCTATTTTGTGAATGAATGTGGAATAATTTGTTCTTCATCTGCCAGTCTATATATATATGTCTATGGGTTTATATAATTCTCTTCTCCTCAAAGTTCAAAGGTTCAAGAGATAAATAAGTAAGGGGAAGATCCCATGGCGCACGCACGCGGTGTGAATGAAAGTGGTGTTTACATAATTCTCTTCTTCTCAGATTATTGTCATATTATTAAAAGTATTTCCAGATTATTGTGTCGTTAGACTATTGAAACTAGAACAACAATACACAGATAGAGTATACTTTCAGGTTTCACTTTAGAAAGTACTTTAATTACGTAAATTCGTTCATTAGACATGATTACGAAAGGTAACTTATCTCTCTATTCCTAGATCTAGATCTAGATCTAAATAGTAAAACTTGAATTCAACTCTAAGAAGATTATAGAACTACTCTTCGCAAATATAGTTTTATGATTTTGAACATGAACATAGCCTACTAATTATAGTCCATTTAATCAAATTAACATTCAAATTTGTTTTTCTAAACCATTGTTACATGAGTGCAGCTATATTCTTAATATCGCGTAAATTAAGGTCAATTAGCCTTTTTTTTTTTTACTCTATTCATAGTATTTTTCATTCATGAATTCAAGCATTCGCTTTACTTATATCAAGCAATTGGGAAGATCCCATGGCGCCACAAGTTGTGAATGGGAAATAATATATCCAAATCCGCACTATTTTCATTCACAAAATAGCATAGCATTTTTTTTTTACTTTAAAAAGATTTTAATAATGTCCGGAAATTTCCAGGACTTTTTCGACCGGCGGCATAGCATTTAATAACATTTCAGGAGATTTCCAGGGGGCTCCTGGTCAATCAATAGAGGCCGCGGGAAATCTGTTATGTTTTATAAAATGGTTCAATTTAATAATTTATACACCTAAAAATAAGCACGGATCCAAAGAAAGTGCGATACCCACTGTGGTCACATATGTTGCAGTGCCTAAGGCCTGCCTTGGAAAATAGCGGCGTATGATATGCCGCCGGTCGACTAGTTTTATATAATTCTAATATTATTAAAATATCTACTGTTTCTAAAAAAGATTAAAATAATCTTTTTAATTGTTTATTATTTTATAAAATGAAACTTTTATACTATTTTTCCTTTCTGTTTATATTACTCTTACTGGATTTAGATTTTTTTTAGAAATTTCAAATAAATAAAACAAAAGGATAGAGTGCTCACAAGGAGAGAAGAAGAATCAAAGCAAAGCAAAGCAAAGCAAAGACCTAATATACCATGAAAACAGATGAAACATAGTGAAAAAAGATGACACATAGTGTACACATGGTGTATCTTTGACAACATTTCCATAAGAGCCTTAAAGAGCATGTGTGAAATAAAAAGTATATGAACAAAAAGGCTACAAATGACAGAACAATAAAAGCAGAGATGAAAATGAGAATCTATTAGAATCTAATATATAAAAAAGAAGACTAAACTGACAAATAAAAACCAAAGGAAGCATATGCAGTGAGCAAACAGATAGATTTACTCAAATGATCTCAGAAAAAAAGTAATTTGTGAACATGTAGTCAAGAGAATTCCCTTATCAGCCCTCTCCCTTCACGTAATGTATACAAATAAAATAATCACATGACATCCAAAAGAAGACCAAAATCAACAAGGTCACATAAGTAACCAATCAGAAGAATGGTTGGTAATTATAAAATGTATTTCCAAACAACAAAGAAACTGTTTGGGTTGTGTAGTAAAAATACTAACCAGATAAAACATTATCAGAACATGGCCAGCAACAAAAAACCAATGATACAAGAAAACTGATGAAGTGAAAACAAAATGAATGTCTTTAGGGCTGACATTATTAACAGATCATCTGCTAATATCTACAAAACCTCAGCAGTAAAAGCAGACAACTAAAGAAATGGGAATTTAATAGGTTCAAATTATTTTGTTTTCTAAATGTTTTAGTATAAATACTAATAGAAAAACCATCTATTTGTACTCTAAATCTTTTAATAAACAATATTATTTGTATTTGCAAATATGAGAATAAAAGTCACCTTTCCATTAAGATCAAAAGTATAAGATGATAGGCAATGTCAAATAGTTGAGCCCATGGGTCAAAGGTTACGATACGCTTCTGTAAATTGGATCTGGAAGTACATATTAATAATAATTTTTTTTTAAAAATGTTTTTAGACAATATAAGTTTGGTTTTGAGAACTAAGAAAAATATATATCTGATAAATTGCAATAATCCTGCTTTATGTTAATATTTTAAAGTTCCACATGGCCAGAAGCTCAGAAAAATTGTGAAAATTTCTGTCTTCAACAAAACTCAGAAGACAACACATATTTTAAATAATTTTATAAGTTTATGGATCAGTGTGGTCAAAAAGAGGGAGGAACACTATAAGTTAGAATGCAAAGTAGATTCATGATCCTAATTATAGGCCTACTTAACTATCATCTTCTTGTAAGTTCTTGCTAACTGATTGAAATGTTATGCTCTGAATGGTTGAGCTTACTACTTTTTATCAGTCCAAATTTATTGAATGTTTGTGTACTCTGGATATTTTTAAAGGTGATAGAACTAGATAATTTGAAAAACCCTAAATGTACTTAATTGGACTTGTTATCTGCCAGGCAAATGCTCCTGATCCTGGATCATCTCCTAATCTAAAGCCATCAATAAGAGCTTTCCTGGGTTTTTCATGTTGTAACCGCTGATGAACATGGCGATGAATGTAGTGAAAGTCATCTTCTATCATGGCTGACATTTTTCTGTTAGTTAATCCAGCTGGACCTTGTGAGGGTTTAGCTGTGGCACAAGAAATAGCTAATGTTTATATTTTAATATTTATCAAATCAAGGTTAAATAACGATTTTCATTATTTATTAAGGATTAATGATGTAGACAATGTTTAAAGCTATTTTTATATTCATTGTTTATAAATAATGTTTTTTTGTATAATTTCACTGTATTGATTCCAGAAAATGTAAAATTTAATTTGTAATGCAACTTGACACTAAGAATAGTTTCAAGGTTGATAAATATATAGTTTTCCTACTGTTAACCACTTTCAAGACTATAAGTCATAATTGAGTTTACAAGCAGCAAATTCAAAAGTGCAAATATTTTTCCTACATTTCTCACATGGATTGGTTGTAAAACAAAACAAAGGTTTATTTCACATTACCAGAGGTTCTCCTGACATTAGCATAATCTATCATATTTAGTTGAGAGCTGAAGATGGACATATAACTTTCAGCATGAGTCTGATTCAGAAAGACACCTTCATGAAGAGAAGCCATGGGGAATTCAGCAAAGTTAGATAACCTGGGTTAATAAAAATCACCATTCATTATTAAAATAATGTATATATCTCATAAAGCATAGCTACAACTTCATATATGGTTAAAAATATATTTATTTATATGACATAATGAGATTAATTGTTTATGTCCACAATGAATAAATATTAGGCTTTACAATTATTATTTTTAATGCACATAACATACTTTTCTGCACATGAATTAGCCTGATTTCTCTTTCCTTATCTCTGTCTCTCCACTCTCTTTTTCAATTTTTTTCTACCCTGCACATCATAATACTCTCCAATATAGACTTTTGAATTGAAATTGGAATGACCCACTTTATAACGCTCTCAACACACACAACACACATACTTTTAGCCTTTTTCTAGTATCACTTTAACTTTCCCCCTTCCAATAAAAATGTTAGAACTAAATACAATCACTGACTTTTCTTCTGCTTCTTAATACATGATCAAAATATTTCATAGACTAAATGCTGCTTTTTGTCCAGAACATCCCCCCACCACTTTCACACTTTTTGATCCTTTTTTTGACATCCCTTAACTTTTTTTTAGCATTCTTCAATGAATTGACCCTTCACTACACACTTTTCAGCCCATGAAGTCTAGATATAGCAGCTTTGGTTAGTTTTACCTTTTTTTTTATCCTTCAATAATAAAGCAAGCAATGTGCATGCCAAACACATTTCTTTAGATCAGTTTCAGGCCTAAAGAGACAAAGACTGCATTTTTTGAAGGCCCCAATTAAATGCCCACACCCTCCACTAATTTTGGAATTTTGTTCTCAAAAAAAAAAGGAAATTTACTACGTCTAGTTTTCCTTGGTTTTTTAAGGAAAAAAGAAATCTCATTCATAGTGATAGTGAACTGTATCTCTGCCTTCATTAAGGTAGTAGTTTATTTCTTATCTTAACTTCTTTCAGGAATTAGCCAAAAATACTAACCCTTCTTCTTTTTGATCCTCAGATATCTTCATAAATGTTAATGTGTATTGCTTCTGACCTTGAATATAAACTGGTTTGACTGGATCCATTCTAAACACACACTGAAATAGTGGCAATATAAAAAGTGTTTATTTATAAAAGAAAATAATCAAAAGAAAAAATTATTACAATATATGTATTTTAAACAAAATGGTTGTGTTTTCTGCTTTGTAATCTAGTTTTTGGTGCTTGTATATCCTGTAAACAAAGTTAGCTGTATTTATGTTGTAAAACAGAGTTTGTTATATTTGTGTACTCTGAAAAGTGTTTGTTTTTTGCAAAGATTATACCAACTCACTCTGTCTGTCTGTCAGCATGTTAAAATGTTTGTTATTGTAATGGTAGTTACACTGTACCATGGCTTACAAAAGGTGAGACTGTGGTCAACTGGTCCATGTGAATGTGTGTAGGGGTAGAGAGATGTGTGATTTGGAAGTTAGTTGTGGACTGGACTTTGGTGACTGGGCTCTGCAAGAATGAGAGTGTGGATAATTTCAGAGTCAGAGACTATAGTTTGAATGAGTCGAGAATTGTTTAGTAGGAAATATTCCTATCATAGATAGTCCATGTTGGATGTTGTATTTTCTTTGAATTGATCTGATGATCCACATATGTGCTGCTTCTAAAAAGTTGAATAGTTTATAAAGTGTTTCATTAACTTGAAGTTCTGAAACGTGGTGTCTCTTTGGAGAGTAAAGATTAGATTTCCTATCATCAAAAGATAGAAATGGGGCTTGGATTCACTTCCCAATGACCCAACTCCCTAGACAATGACCTTCACAACCAGCCAGGACAACCCCTATCTATGGTGGTTTGTGACAAACACATTTCTGGTTAGTTTGACCAATATTTATGATTCAGTGGGACAGCCAGCATTACAATGGCATTGTATATTTGTTTGCATCCTCCATTAGAATGCCATCGTCTTCCCAACCACAAACTTTAGAGCCACCTATTTATTTATTTTTTTGTGTGCATTTCTCAATTTGCTATTTTGTTCGCTCTTTACATGATTTTTTTCCCTGTCATTCAGATATCTAGGCCTTAGATGCATCTTATATAGAAATAACCCATCTCCATAAACGATATTATACACCCACTCAAAAACAAAACACACTCACAGTTTTATAAGGCCCTTATGTTCACTGTAGGGCTTTTAATTATAGATAGATTTGCAAAAGAGGCTTTTTTTAACATCTTGATCTAGTCAAGCTTTCAAACAGATGTTCCATGTTCTTCGAAAACTATCTCCACTTAAATTTAATGTGAAAAATTGTTTGGATTGCTAATTTTTGATGTAATTAAAAACCTACTTCCAAAGTTGTACAACACATTATACTTAGCTACAGTCTTTATATTTCAAACTGTATTGATTTTCTACACACACACACTTTCATACAGATCTTTGTAAAAACACATTTGATAAACACACAGATAATTACTTTGACAATTATGTGGATTTGTAATTCTAATCCTAATCTAGATCTAGAGGAGAATTAGATTGAAGAACTAGATCTGTGTAGAAATAAACATAAATAAAAAACTTAGGGACATGCGAATATTCGATTCGAATTCGAATATAAAAAGAATATTCGAATTCGATTCGAAATTATTTTTAAATTTTCGAATCTTCGAATATTTTCAAAAAAAGCAAAATTGGCAAAAATTCTGATGAATTGCCACGTGAAAGTCTTGTTCAAGACAGGAATAGAGGAAGCCTTATGGATTCAATGTTCAAGAAAGTGCATGATGCTCAAGGAGATACCAGAATCAACAAAATTTCCACCATTTCTGAGCAAATTAAGGATGAAGTTAGTTTGTATTCAAAGCAAGCAGTTGTAGATCGAAACAGTGATCCTCTTCAGTTTTGGAAAGAAAGTATTAATATTTTTCCACTTTTGGCCAGAGCAGCTAGGAATTTGCTTGCAATTCAGGCAACAAATTGTTCTTCAGAAAGAGTTATTTCAGTTGGAGGACAAGTTATTACTGACCATCGTCACAATCTCTCGGAAAATAATGCTGAAACTTTGATTTGGGCCAAAATAAATAAAGATCTACTTTTTTAAAAGGCCTGCTTTGCAATTTAATTATTACTAACTTTTTGTGTTTCAGTATTAAATAAATATAATATAATAAAAATTTTGAATTAGAAGTTTTATTTTACACTTGTTGGTTGTCAAGTTTTTTCAAGAATATTCGATTCGGATTCGATTCGAAATTCGAATATTTTCTGATATTCGATTCGATATTCGATTCGAAAAAAATTTCCTGATTCGCAGGTCCCTAAAAAAACTGGAATACCAGAAAGTTACAGCCCAAAAACGTGTTAATAAGTGCTTCAAATGGAAGGAAGCATAATTTTGTATCTTTGAAATTTAAATGTCTGCTTAAAAAAAAATATTGGGCCGAAATTACAAGCAAAAAATCCTTTTTGGTAAATTTAACCATTGCAGTTTCAATCTTGAAAGAGGCTTAGTTGTTCCAGGGTTCTAATTAAATAATAACAGGTTAAATGTTCATATTTTACCATCCAAAGCAAAGGAGAGAATTTGTGATTATCAGTCAGCCATCAGGACTTCGAGATATATATATAGTAGAATAATTTTGTAGCCTGACAAGTTAGCTATTGATTTACCTCAGCTATAATGTATTTATTTCCTAACACTGCATCACAGATTTTCTGTAACAACTCTCCCTTGTGAGCTAAAATAAATTCTGGATCCCAAAATTCCAGGAGCCAGAGTTTCTCTGTCTCTGTGTTGGTTTGTACTGGTATATTTAGACCTGGTTAATAAAGAAAAGTATTTTTAATAACATTGCAATATCATCTGTGGATGAAATGTTTGTATTTGCAGTTTTGGTATTGTATGCATTAGTTCGAATATTTTATTGAATTAACAATGTACTAAGTTGCCTTTGTCTAGAGCTATAAGATGATTAAAAAAAAATTTTTCACAATTATTGAAAGGCCTTACTTATCTACTAGTACAAAACCTTACTAACCTATAAGAATATGATGTTTACTTTCAATAAGATTGTCAATATCCATGATAACACTGTTCACAAATATGGAAATGGCCTAATAGAACACATTCATTATTAAGATTTTAAATATAACATAGATTTTAATATAATAATAATTATAATAATAATAATAAAATCCTCTTTACTATCCTTCAGCAGATTTGACTATAGCAGTAAAACCAAATATATCTATACAACAATCATTAGTATTTTGCAGTAACTTTAGACATTAAAAATAAATAACAAATTCTATCGATTTCATCTGTTACCTCAGACATAAGTTTTCCTGTTATGAAAAACTCCAACCTGTACTGAGCAATGTGAACCTGTCTATAGAATGAGCCATGAAAGATGGCAGCCCCTACTAGAGCTATCATTACTTGATTCTGTGGAGATAAATGTTAATAGTTAAATTGGGGTTGTTTTTTTTTTTAAGGAGCTTGACATCCAAGTGGTAAATCAAAGTTCAAATCTTGGCAAAGACTGGGATTTTAAACATTCAGGCTTTCTTGATGATTCTGAGTCCACCCAAGTCTAATTAACTGTAGGTAAAGGAAGATGGTCATTGTGCTGTCCACATGAGTCCCTTATTAACTCTTGACCATAGAAATAGATGAGCTCTGCATCATATGCTCCATGAATCTCAAAGTGTGAAAATGGTGTTTTACTTCAGATGTTTAAAGCAAATATGAATAGCTTGAAGATGTGTTCTGCTGTACATATTCTTCCTGCTAGGAATCCTTAATCTGCACCCATTAAACCACAGTTACATCAAATCTGGATGAAGTGTTCAGCTCCTCTTCATAAGGCTCGACCAGAAAGATTTTAAAACATATTTATTTTACTTTCAATCATGTTGGTTCAAGGTCATTTGTTCTTACTGAGAAGTACACAGAAACCTAATTAAGTGATGGTTGTGTGTATGTATGTTTGTGTGCATGTTGTTCATTTGTGCATCTATATTGTTATTATTATATTAGTTATGCTGAGGTAGAAAAGTTTGGTCAAACTGAATTTCCATTTGTTTGGTCCAATATAATTATCTTATCTTAATCTCAGTTTGAACAAGGGGCTCAGCATTCAGAGAAGTATGTGACAAAGAAATGTTTCCAAATTCTTAATCTCCTCTAGACTGAACAACATGAAAAACAGTTATTATTTTTTTTTATGAACCAAGTAAACGAAAATGGAGAGCAAAATAAGTAGATCAAAAAAGTTATAGCAAATACATTGATAGGTCAACTATCAATATAAAATAATGTATACAGTCTGATTCATAAGATTAAATATTTCAGCTATTTTATAATTATAGTATTCAGTTTGTACTGAGACATATTTTATATATTTCTTAAATTTATATATTTCGGTTGAGATTGATAATCTATATTCTTAGCATAAAAAAATTATGTATGTTTTCATCTATCAAGAGATCTCTTAAACTAGCAAACATATTCCTTATATCTCTTATGTGCTCACTAAGATATGGTTTTGAAAGATTCACAACCTGAATGCCACAATTCATGAAAAACCATATTTTTACTAAAACTTTGAATTTTTTTTTGTTGCTTTTCCCCACGAAAGACCACATATAGGCCTATATGTATGTTTAAAAGGTAAATAGAAATAATACAAAAAATAAATCAAGACTTCCGGTATTTTTTTTTTAAGAATATTTTTTTTCTTTTCCCTAAGTTGAATTATTTTTATTTGCCTTACATCATTTCCACTTTCTTTTAAACAAAATGTAACTAAAATGCAAAACTTAGCCTAATAGCTTCAAAAAGATAAATCTAGAGTCTGTTTCTTTTTTTTTTTTGCGCATTTGTATGCATGTAGATAAGACTATTATACTATGTAGTCTTTTATATACATTCAAACGTCAAATAAACTATTACACTTAATACAATCATATTGATATTCCTTTTTTTTTTAGAGGACACAATGCCAAAATAAATGTGGGGAACTGAAAGGGGCCTTCAGAAGATGCATCTTTTCCTCTCTAGGCCTGAAACTGAGGGTCTAAAGAAATGTTTGTGATGTCTGATTGCCTGCCTTGATTAAAGGATGAAACAAAAAGGTAAAACTAACAATTCAACTTTCAATTTCCCATTTAGTACTCCAAAATGTAAGAAATAATATTTACTAATCTAAAAAGTTCAAAATAAAAAACTAGGTGACTGATGGTATTGATACAAAGATAATTTTAATTTCTTACCAATATACCTTTAAATATTTCTGTATCACCAAAAGACAGTTATAGTTTGGTTACTTTTAAATAAGATTCTCTTTTTTGTCAAACAAAGAAAATATAGAAATGATTACAATTATTGACAAATATACACAGATCTATTATGGCAGGATGGATGTCTGGTCATGTGGTATGTGCAATGGACTCGTTTGGTTGTCTCAATGGTCGTGGGTGTCGCAGTTATTAAATCGACTTCATAGTCAAGTTTATCACATTTAAATAATGAACTCTGATGCTGACTGTTGGTGGCATCATAATTGAAGGACAGATCTATATGTGTGTTGAGGTGTATTAGATCTATAAATTATTCAAGGTGATTACATTATATCACTTTATATTTTTTTATTATTGTATGTGTCTATAGCATATTATTTCCACTTATTTGATTATCATTATCATTGATTCAAACACCATTTCATTGTACATATTTTCACTAGAATAAATTCTTTAATTTTATTTAAATCATCATACACATTGTTTATCATTTTATATATATAATTGAGTGTGTATGGTGTGACTGTCGGGCTGAACTTGGGCCTAAAATTATTACAAGTTACCTAGACACGTTTGCACATACATAAACACAGTAATACTTGATAGTAATTCAATAAAGACCTGACACTGGGTTCAAATACACTGCCAGCTGCCATTCATCATCATCCTGTTGGAGGTTTAGACTAGGAATTATTAGTTAAAACTAGACCTAATCCACAGAAGGAAGAGATATGGCATAACTTAGGTCAAAAGAGTAGGAAAGTTTATGTCCCAAAAAATATCAACTGTGAGGCCTAATTGATTCTTACTCCACCTTTAATGAGAAATTAAAATTGGGTTTAAATTTTTATTTAAATAGTTCAATAATATTCTACTTACTGAATATTCTTCCTTTTGGTAGAGATCATTATATGATGGTGTTATATTGTCAGATAACCATCTATATCTGTTGATGACTGAGGTATCCACCACTCTGAGAATACTTCTAAGACCCCAGATAGGTCCACCTTCTTGAGTAGTGAACAAGTCTAAAAGTCTAGTTTCTTTGAGAGGAACAGCTACACAGATAGAACCATTCAGTAGTATTTACTATTAAAACCCATTTGAAGAAAATGAAACAAATTTAAAATATACTTAACTAGAAATAATTCTTTAGAAGTACAATACATTTTTTCTAAGGACTTACTCAAGATAAATTCTATTTTATCATCTTTTTCTTTATCATTGAGAAATCTGTAAATGTTAAAGATAGTTAAATTCAAACTTTACAAATATTTTTTTTACATTCTTTGACAATGAAACTAGTTAGACTCAATTTCATTCTTTTTCTGTAGTATCTCTAATGAGAAGTGTCAGCATAAAGTGTTTGTGAAAAGTGTATCTAATCACTTTATTCCCAATCATTTAATCCCTGCCATTTCATTCCCAATCATTTGATTCCCTTGTCCTATAATCTTTTTATCCTAGAAAGGATAAGAGAAGGAAAGGAAAATCAGTTTTGATTGGACTAAATAGAAAGTTATCTCTAAGTTAAAAATGATGCAAATGAAATTCAGTGGGACAATATCAAGACTGCTTAAAGAAAGAACAATTGACAAATGAAGATAAAGTGAACAATGACAGTAATAAAATATGATGATAATGATTCTTCTAATCATCTTATCTTATCTCTCAAAAGATGTTCCCTATTTCAACATAACCAAGATTCCACAGTAAACATACTGATGTCAGTTTCTAAGAAGAAGGCAGGATAGTAAAATCTTCTAACTCATGTTTGCTTAGCAGAAAACATAACAAACAAAAAGTGGTAACTTTAAAGATTATTTAAATTTAGAAAGATTTTAAAATAAAAGATCGTCATTGATTGAATTTTTTATGAAAGCAGGACATCGGCAGTCCTGCCCAGCCATTTTATGAAAAGCATGACAGACGCATATATATAAAAACTTAAAATTTATTTTATAATTTAAAAAATGGCATGGTACGATTTAAACAGCTTTTTTTACAATTTTTAGCTTCCTTCATTTATAATACTTACTTTTCCATATAGGGCCTAAGTCGAGTAGCTATTCCAGGAAATGGGTTATAAGGAAGTTCATCTCTGCTAAATAAGGTATGCAGAATACTGTGAAACTGCTTCTCAATTCCAGTTTTGTATAAATAATTTCTAATTCCATTTGCATAAACAGCTCCTAGTGGACCAGGAAGTGCTTCTTGTTCTTCTCTGGCAACAGCTAATGGAGGCTTTGGATTAGAGTCAATGAAATTATTAATCATAATATGTAACGAAAATATTAGATAACAAATTATACTGTAATTTAATGTTAAAAATTAAGTAAAAGGGATTATTTTAGGAATAATTTAGTAATGAACAAGCTGATTTTAAAAGGCAAAATATTAGTAAATATTTGTATGGGATGTCAGGACACTTAGTATGATGAGACTTCTTAACAATGCTCAGAGAAGCTTTATAAAGATAACAAAAAAAAAATGAACAGAGAGAAACTCAAATACATAAATCTAAAGAACTAATAAGGTCCCACTCTTAAGCTAATAAACTTGCAAGGTCACACTGTTAAGCTAATAAACTTGCAAGGTCACACTGTTAAGCTAATAAACTTGCAAGGTCACAGTGTTAAGCTAATCAACTTGCAAGGTCCCACTGTTAAGCTATTTAACTTGCAAGGTCCCGCTGTTAAGCTATTTAACTTGCAAGGTCACACTGTTAAACTAATAAATTGCAAGGTCCCACTGTTAGGCTAATAAACTTGCAAGGTCCCACAATTAAACTAATAAACTTGCAAGGTCCCACTGTTAAGTAACTATAATTCCAATTTTATTTTTATCAATGTTAGACCTAAGCCCTCACTACACTTGTTTAATGCAGATATTAGAAGTGATAACTATAAAAGTTTTCAATTTCCCTGAATACTGGTATGTTTATCATTTATCAATGTTTTCTGATAATTAGGGATGAATGCATTATTTCACATGACCATACAAATTCATGCATATGTAATGCATGTCTGCTTCATTAGAAAAAAGCACAAATATAATTAAACCCTATTACTTTATATATTATATGTACATATTTTCATAGCCAAAGATAGTACAATTCAGGTCAAAACTGTATTTAACTTAAATGAATTGTGTTTGCTGAGCACCTAAAAGCAACATAGAAACTTTTCCCTAATACTCCCCCCACCACATGTCCACAAAAGACCAGACCACACTGAGCATCTAATATCATGAAAGTTGCAACATGAAAAAGTTTGTTTGTTTGTTTTTTAATTCTCACAGAGCTAAATTTTTGGCTAAAACAAAAAGGAAAATTGAACAGGTTATTTAGTACTTTAAAAATCCTTTTAAGTACCTACTGTGTGGAAGTTTTTTTTCTCTTTATGTTTATAAGCATTTTATTAGCTACTTTAATCATATTCATGTTTAATGAAGTGAATTTGTCCATTTGCCACCCATTCATAATTACCTGATTTTCAACTTCAGCTTCATTAGACATCATACTGATTGATAAACTACTTTTATTTTTAAATTGCTGATATTTTTCAACCTTTGGAAAGATACAAATCTATTTATAACATGAGTGAGATAAAAGAAAAGTTTGTTAGGTAAGTATTTGTTTATATCTAAAAATGTCAATATAAACCATTTTCATTGTTAAATCGTCACCAATAACCAATATTTATGTCTATTATTACAATGATAATAGTTCAATCTTCATCTATAAATAAGATTAAAACAATTAATTTTAAACTTGGAAGACTTAACATATACATAACAAATCATGGAAAAGCTACCACAATGCAAGGCAAAAAACAATAGATGTCTGACTGAGGGGAAAAAAAGGATGATCAGAAGATGGACTAAGTACTGTTCAGAGTTGTACAACTATGAAATCTCAAGAGTTCCCGGGTTACTGCAGTATCCAACATTGATGAATATCCTAATCTTTGCTTGGAATTAGCATCTGCCAAGAAAGCATTGAAAAAGGGAAAATCATCAGGAGATTTGCAGCATGATATAGCAATCAGGAGAATGGCACAAGTCCTGGACTCAATTTCTCATCATTCCAAAGAAAGACAATTTACAGCTCTGTCAAAACTACCATACCATCAGCCTCATAAGCCATCCCAGCAAATTCATGTTAAAATTATATTAAACTGGCTAAATCAGATAGAAAACATATCAGAATTATATCAGAAGAACTAGCAGGTTTTAGACAAAGTAGCAGCACAACAGAAAAAATCCTAAACCTCAGGATAGTAAAGTTCCCCTTTCAGAACTTATGATATATAGTGCTGGTGATGTAAAGGTCTTTTGTTTTTTTTGGCCAACTGAAAACGAGAAGGGTGTCATGTGACCACCATAATAACCAACCACCTTAAATTTCCCAAACTTAAGTCAGGTACCCATTAGAGTGTGGTGGACTCAATAGGGAGCCCTAAAAGTCCAGAAATTCAAATGTCAAGTCTTCATCAAGATTTGAACCCAAGACCCCTGGTTTAGAAGCCAAGTGTTTAACCACTCAGTCACTGTGCCCAAAAGTCAGGATACTCTGCCATAATTACATTCAAGATTAAAAGAATCTTTAACATATCTTTATTGACCTCAATCAAAAGCTTTTGACAGAGTATGGTATGGGACATTCTGGGCAACAATGGAAAAGAGCAACGTAAATCAAAACATAAAAGTAATCCAGAGGACCAGAACCTCTAAAAGCAGGCCACTAGTGCAGTGTACTTCAACAACAACATTGGAGAAAGGATAACAGAAGATGCTCTCGAGGGCTACAAAGGTTTGGAGGAAGAAGAATTACAAACTTACACTTTGTGGATGACATAGATGGTGTAGCAAGAAGAGAAGAAGAATTAGCTGACTTGGTGATGTGAATAGACTAGAATCACCAGCACTTGCAAACAATATGGAAAGGCAAAGTTCTCAAAACTGAAGTCAGAATGATGTGCTCTATGGTCATGCCCACATTCTTAAAAGCTTGCAATTTTTGGACTTGGACTGCAGATCTTGAGGACTCTAGCAATGGAACTAAGATGATATGGAAAGACAATAAGTATCATCTACAAAAACAGCATCAGAAATGAATAGAATAAAAATAAGATTAATACAGCAATTGAACTCCAGAATGACCATTCTAATAACTGTAAAAAAAAATCTAACCTAAACTCTATGGCCACAATATAAGGTCCTCAAGGCTTGCAAAAACCTTTCTGGGGGAACAGTAACAGGAAAAACAAGAAGAGGTAGAGAAAGCATTTTGAATACAACATAAAAGAATTGACATGTGGGCCTGTCATTGAATGAAATTCTATCCAAGGTGAAAAATAGAGAGGAATAGAGAAAGATATTCAACAACAGATCTAGTTAAATCTAGTATGTTGCCCCAATGGTTTAACAAACTAGGCCTAAGGGATATGTGAAGGTGAAAATTTGAATTAGAAATCTTACTAAAAAAAACAAACTAGGATTTTTCTAGAATGTTGATTTTGGTGAATAAATAAATTGTATCTCTATTAGGGGTGTACCGTATAGTCGCTCCGGCTCCAGCCGAATATTCTGCACTTTTTCACTATCCGGCCATATCCGGCTCTGGTCGAATATCACTACCGGATAGTGAACCGGATAGTAAAAACTACAGCGTAGTACCTGTATTTATTTTAATATTGTTAGGCGCCTCCACGCACTAAGTCTTTTCCACATATGCCAAACGGAGGTAACACTTAAATATCGAAACACCATAGGCGAAAGACAAACAGCTTGTCGACGCTGATAAACGATGTCCAATAAGAAGTTTTAACTAAATCTCCATGTTGATAAAAATATACAAATATTCATAAAGCATAAAGTGGACATGATTCAATAATGTCAGTTCTGAAATACGTTAACTTTTTTGTTTCAAATAAAAGAATTTGTTTTTAAAACAATAAACTATGTCTATGCACCAAATATTTTTTTTAGTACAAAGACATAAAATAAAACTGTACATTGTAAATTCGCATTACATACGTAGTTGCAATGTCTGACACAGTCTTAAAGTTAAAGCTTGTCTTGACCTTTGAGTGGTCGAGTAAACATGTAATATTCCTTAACTAAGTCATGCTGATAATCTGTCTAGCTGTGCGGGTAGAGGTAGAGATGAGCAACCCCCACGTCCTTTTGTTTGTTTCGTGCACAACATTGAGTTCACAGATAGCCAGCTGACCACATTAAGCCAGATGTCAACTACAAGCCTTACCTCTATAAGATTAATCTGGTATGAGTTTGTTTATTATGAGATAGGTTGTCAATTAAAGGGTCTGGACCACAAGCCACACCTTTCATACTATTGGCCGGGTAATAAGTTTGTTTACTTTGAGTTAAGTCTGAATTTGGAGGCTGGACTAAAAAGCCAAACAGACACTGACCAGGGGTATCTTTATAGGGAGGGCTTATTTGTTTAGTCCATGACAATATATTGATAGACATTGACCATTCTTAAGCCAGAATGGATTAACGCAAATTGTTAAGACATATTGACACTGTCTAGAGGTCACTAGATGATGACACTAAGTTTGTTTACTTGGAGAGAAATGTCAATTAGGCCGCTGAACTACAGGACACACCCCTACAAGTATCTTCTTACACAAGCCATGGGTACAAAAGTGGCTTGAAAGGGCCTTTAGTAAATTGAATAATGATAATAATGGCTGATAAAAAGTCATCACTTATATGGCGTTACTTTAATGTGAAAACAAATGGACAACTCTAAAGCAGTTTGCAATGATTCTAAAATAGTACTGTCACATGGTAAACCAGGCAAAGCTAAAGACTTCTCAACCACCACTATGATTAATCATCTACGCTCGAAACACCCAGACTTATTCAACGATATGACTGCATTGAAATCAGCAGTTAAAAATTCTGCATCAAGTACTAAATATCACTGCCTGTGCCAGTACGTCTACGAGCTCCAGTGATTCGTCAAGCCTCACACACAAGCAGCAACCAGGAATTAAAGAGGTCTTAGACAAAGCTAAATTGTGGGATATTAATAGTGATAATGCTAAACGCATTCACTTGGCCATAGCAAAGATGATTGCAACTGACATGGAACCTTACCAAGTAGTTGAGAAACCAGGATTTATTGAACTTTTAAAAGTACTGGAGAAAAGATACACTGTGCCTAGTCACAAATATTTTACAAAACGCGTCATTCCAGATATATATATGACAATATTCTTAATAAAAATTTAATACTGTCAAGTAACTCCTCGTTATTACTGGTATTACTGAAGATAGATATATACTTAGCCACTATCTGTATTAGGCACAAACCGGAAGCGGTTTGTGACCTTTAAAACACGAGCCTAATGACAAGTTGTAGGTATCAAATACATGAACACAAACATCTACCCACTATACAACTTAGATTGTACTTAAGAGGGAGTTACACTATAAAACCAAGGTTGAACTTTACCTTTTAAAGATTTACATACGTTAAATACAAGTTCATATATTCTACTTGAGCTATCCCACATGCTACTTTATAATCGACCGCGTCATACACACACACACACCATCTCATGTTACAAAGATTAGTTTATGAGAATATGATGATAACTGTTTAAAATTCTGTTAATTTTAATTTATCAATCAGTAATAGAGTTCAAAGCAAGAAATTTAATAAAAAAAATAATATGAATATAGGTATGTTACTTAGAAGATTTGCAAAACTTCAGTAAAATGAGCTGTTTGAGTCATGTAGATATCCGGATCCGGTCGAATATCTAATTTTACTATCCAGTCATATCTGGCTCCAACGGATATCGAAAAGTACTATCTGGTACACCCCTAATCTCTATACAAGTAACAATGAATTACATAATTTATCAATGGGTTGGTAGACATATGACACCACTGGGGCAGTTTCTGATCCGCCATCTTGTTTGTAAAATTACATTAGTTACCTTACTCTGACTATAGATAAGTAGATCTAGATCTAATAGAATCGGGTTTAAATCATTAATTTAATGACTTAATATTGCTATATGTCTAACTCTAAAATGTAAATATAATAATAAATTATATAAGTCTTAAAATGAGTAAAAGAGGTAAAATTAGAATCTCTAGATCTAGATAGCAGATTCTAAGAATAAGATTAAAAATATCTAGATCTAGATTCTACAAATTCTAGATTTAAATTTTAGATTATTATTTAATTAAATCAATAAATTATTATATCTATACTTACTAGTCTAGATTAGATGATACTATTAAAAGTATTATAATTATAGAGTAAGAGTAAAGAGTAGAGTAACTTTGGCAGTAACACTACAACTAGACAAAATTATGAAAATGAGAAATATTAATTTACCCATTAAGATTTGTTTAAATTTTAACTAAAAAGATGTAGATCAAGATCTAGATATTTACATTCTAGATTAAGATCTAAGCCTTAGATTTCTTATAAGATCTAGAATTGAGGGTATAGAATATAGAAATGTGTTCCTAGCAAAGCGTCCGTATCAATGGTAAACAAAAGATAAGAGAACTAAACATACAAATATGCATTCGACTTTTATCTTCCTAATAATTTTATGGCTTGGGGGGGGGTCCTGGCTGGCTCAGGCAACTCATTCCATGCTCTAATATCATAGCATTAGGAAAGAAGGAGACAACACTGATTCAATAGAAAAGAAAAAAATCGTTTAATTGTTTATAATATTTTGAAATATATCTAAACAACTTTAAATATAAACATGCTTTATATGTTCTCTGTAAAAGCAAAAACTATATAATGTATATAGGTCTGGGGTACAAAAACAATTTATTTAACTCTTTTTTCTTAGAAGTAGATAAATGCTTTTAAATCTTAAAAATGTTTAACGCATTATTTACTGAATCAAAACACTAAAAAAAAAATGGAAAGGCATGTACACAACGATGACGATGAACAAGACGAGCAAACTAAAAAGCCTAAAATTATTAAGAGTGTTTTAAAAAATTCAGACGAAAAAAGACTTATTGTGATACTAGAAAAGGCATCATTAGAAACTGTTAAGGTGAGTTAGTTGGATCTAGAGACACTAGTCTAGAGTCTATAATTACTATAAAAATTAAAATTATTATTAAAATACAACCTCCAGCCAGTCACTCAGTCAGACTCAGACAATTTGAGTTTGATTATTTTGACTCAATTTGAGACATGAGACAATCAATTCATTCACTAATTCAGTCTGAAGGAGTATCTAAAGAAAGTAGATCTTCAATTTCATTCTACATAGATCTAGTCTAACTCTAAAGTACTAAAGTCTAAAGTAAATATTATAATTATTTTATAAACTTAAAAAGTGTCTTAAATTTTTTTAATTTAAAATTATGATTAAATTTGTAGATCTAATTAAAAAGTATCTAAAATAGTAGGAAGCTGACGTAACCAGGAAATGCGGAAGTAAAAAATTACCAATAAAGTTGAGATTGCGTGTTTGACTTTTTTTTTTTTTTACATAGGCTGCACTTGAAAATTTATTACATTTTTTATGAATGAACCGTGAGAACTTTTAAACTTGTGTTATCGATTACTTTAGACAATGACGTAAGTAACGTTGAAATGCGATTTGTTTTTGAAGTTATTTATTATTTTTATATTTATTATCAAAAATACCCCTTTTTTGTTTTTAGCAATACAATACAGGGTCCAGGAAATACTCAGATGAATGAAAGTTTTTTCCACGTTAGGTATCATGCCTGGCTATAATTCTACCAAGTTTTATCGCGATATCATGAGCGCAACATTTTTTTTCTTAATTTAAGGTTAGCATTGTGGGCTATGGGATTTATCGGTTTTTGAAACTTTTTGATAAGAAAGTTTCACCCTAGACGTAAAACCGAGGGCGCGGTGGCTGAGCGGTAAAGCGCTTGGCTTCCGTACTGGAGGTCCCGGGTTCAAATCCTGGTGAAGGCTGGGATTTTTATTTCGGGATTTTCGGGCGCCCTTGAGTCAACCCAGCTCTAATGGGTACCTGACATTAGTTAGGGAAAAGTAAAGGCGGTTGGTCGTTGTGCTGGCCACATGACACCCTCGTTAACCGTGGGCCACAAAATCAGATGACCTTTACATCATCTGCCCTATAGACCACTATGTCTGAAAGGGGAACTTTACTTTTTTAGACGTAAAACCACTTCATGCCATATAAAGGCCTAATATTCTGGATATATTTAAAAAGTTTTTAGTTTTCTTTTGTGGGCGCATGAATTTTAAAGCGCATTTGAAAAAAAATTGTTTCAGGCGATTTTGATCCCTATTTTTTAATATTTTGTTATTTTCTGCAATCACAGCGCCGCCATTTTTTCCACACCTATTTGACATTTTGTGTAGATATAGACCCGATAATTTGTTTATTTCATCAATATTTACATTTTAAACAAGTAAATATAATAAATATAAATTAAATTTGATTTGTGAGCTAGAAATTTACTAAGAATACTAGATCTACAATTAAATTTCTTATTTAATAAGTAGATTTATCCTCTACGAAACTCAATTCCAACTTTTCCAGCGGTGGGTGTGTCGCGAGCTGGGCGAGGCGATAACGCGTCATCTTTTTTTTCTGTGTCAAAAATGTAAGTTCAAAACGATACAAAAAAAATCATAACTTTCTAACTATTAAAGATACAGTCATAATTTATATACCATTGAAAAGTTCTTTTAAAGTACTTTAATGATGTACTAACGAAAAATTGTTTTTTTCAAGATAAATATTTTATTTCACCTCCCTGAAAATAGTATTACTAAGTATTAGTAAAGCAAGCTGCCAAGAAATGAAGCTGTAGTCTGTAGTCTCAAATCTGTAGACTCAATTAAATTATTTTTTAAAAAGTAAGACCATACTCTGTATTCGTAGAGTACACCCTACACCGTAGATCTATGTATCAGTATGACACTTTGTGATAAATTGAAATAGCACATTTTTCTTAATAGACTTAAATCATTATGTTGCATTACTTTTCTAAAGAAAGGTTTCCATGGGGCACCTCTGTTACCCTTTTGCCATCCATCCATCCCAGTGGTGCTACACGCCTACAACCCATGGAGGGATATGGCCTGCTTTAACACATCCCTCCATTCAGATCTCACCTGGGCTTTCCATCACCATGCCCTAACCCCAAGCTTTTTACCAAGGTTTATAGTTAAATCAAAAGAGGCTGCAGCAGATACAAACTCGTTAACCGCTAGCTAGATCATTTTCAGTTCAGTGTGAGCAAGTAAGGCGTAGAGAAGCTGTGTTATGACCATTTCCTTTGTTGTGGTACAGGACATTAGACACTGAAGCATGAAATCATGGTAATAATTCACCAGCAGAATTATAATAAGGCTTGTCTTCGAGTCCGAAGCTTAATGAGGAATGTAGTATTTCCCGTGGCTACGCAACCCCAACTGTGACCTAGTATATTTTGCCTTATTCGGGGCAAGTATAACCATTCGCTGATGATGCAGCTCTTCTTGCCCTGCTCTCAGAGAGTTCAGATATAAACGAGTATTTCAGAGTAAATAGAACACATTGAAAAGTTCTGTAAAGATAATTTTTTATTATTAAATGTAAAAAAACAACTAAGAAATGATAATAGATTTTTGTAGGGAAAAGAAGGAAAATGATATTGTTACTGTAGATGGAGAGACCATTGAAATAGTGCAAACTTTTAAATACCTAAAAATTAGCAAGGGTCCAAAGAAAGTGCTGTGCCCACTGCTGTCACATATGTTGCAGTGCCTAAAGCCTGCCCTGCAAAATAGCGGCGTATGCTAGGCCGCCGGTCAACTAGTATTATTATAATATTATATTAAAAATATGGAGCATTTGTTGTTTTTTTTTTAGCTTTCAGTGGACAAGGTTTGACAGGCTGTTGAGATGTAATTATTTTAGTGTGAAATAATAATATATTTAATCTTTATTTACCAAAAATGTCTAGTAGGACCTTGACTTGCTTCAAGACATCTTTCCTCATCTGTCCTGTGCTTTTCATCTCTATACACCCACATTTTTAGCTGTCTCTACATCATTAAGTCCAGGCATAAGTCCTTTTCCATGATCTTTCTAGTTTTTCATGTGTTTTAATTTTTGTAACAACTTTTTTAAATGACTGGGTTGTTAGCAATGTGCACAACCATCTGGGGGACTGCCCAATAGCTCTAGGATAGCTGCCTTTACTTTCAGGTAAGATGTCTTACCCTTTCTGGATCCCTCTACTTTCTGCAAGGCAGCAAGTTTGATTTAGGTTCATCCCGAGTATTTTTTAAATTTCCCTGGTATCCACCATATATCTGGATGGCATTCATTTATCTGTCATCTGGAGAGGCACTCATTGGGAGATCAAAAACTCAAAACAAGACCAAAAAATACTGGCCAAAATAATTGAGATAACATGTCTCATCAACTATTTTTTTTTTCCATCTGATTTTACTGATTTCTAAAATAACAACTTAACAACTTATTTGGAAAAAAGGAAAGGAGAGTCATTGGCTTTCTTTTTCCAAATTGAAATGTTTTCTTTGAGTGTTGCTCTTCTTTTAGGTGGGGCAGAAATTTGAACTTCTGTGTTGTGACCGACACAAGAATATTGGGAAACGAATCAAAAAAGATATATCAACATGTCGACCAGATATTACTCACCAGTGTCTCTTGATGCTTATGGATTCACCTTTAAACAGAGCTAACTTGTTACAAGTAGGAGTCATTTTTTTAGACTTTGAATTTATTGAGGTTGGGACTCTTAAATCTGTTGAAAAAAAAAACTTACAAATAGTAGTACTGTAAAAGCTTTCTGTGATTATTTTACTTTTTGTTTGGATTAATTTTTGATTTTACAAATGAAATTTGTTACAAAGTAAAACAAATCCATTGTTATTGATAATTATAGCTTATATTTGGAGGGGGGGGGCATTTTATATAAGTTTAAAAAAAAATAGCTTTGAATAGTAAAGGAAAGAGACAGCAAAAAGAAATAGTAATATAGAAGATGAATAAACTTTGTCTAATAATAAGGTTCAAACTTTGTTAGTCTAATAATAAGATTTAAACTTTATTAATCTAATAATAAGGTTTAAACTTTATTAGTCTAATAATAAGGTTTAAACTTTATTAGTCTAATAATAAGGTTTAAACTTTATTAGTCTAATAATAAGGTTTAAACTTTGTTAGTCTATCTAATAATAAGGTTTCTGTCTAGAAATAATAAAAATCATAACAAAATGTTTAGTATTTTAGTAACCAAACATCCAAGCTGTGAGTCATAATGAGCCAATGGGAGGTTTCATTATCCTAAAATGGTTCACTTTTTTATGTTGACTGGGAAAGCAATCACTTTTAACAACAGTAACTTATGTAAGCCAGTTTTAAATCACAAGATGTGGGCATGCAAATCTAGATATATGCCCTGATATTCTAATTCAATTTACTCTAATTATGTTATCTTTTTGTGTGAAACATTCTGTTCCAGGTTTATGTTAAAACAGAAAGAAATGTCTTGATAGAAATCAACCCTCAAACCAGGATACCAAGAACTTTTGATAGGTTTTGTGGCTTAATGGGTATGTTCTTAGCTAGAAGATATTTTTGTATGGTAGTTAAGAGCATTCCTATATTACACTTAGTCTCATTTTTATTTTAAAAAATACAAGTTTGTTGATATCATTTGTATATAAAATGTCAAATATCTTTTTTTTTTTAATTTAGTTCAGTTGCTGGATAAACTTAGTATCAGAGCAAGTGATGGCCCACAGAAACTGTTAAAGGTAATATATAAATTTTTTCTTTGTTTCATTAATATTTTACATCCTTTTGTCAATGTAGATCTACTTAATAGGAATAGAGTTTGACATGAACCATTGTGATGTAGCATTTTATCTATTGGCACTTATGTGAATTTAGGTTCATAATTATATTATTCAATGCAAGACAATAACTTGAATTTTAGTTATTTGAAACAGTATGTAATATAACAAAAGCACAATAATCGCAGAATATAATGATTCAAAACAATACAATTATATGTATTGAAAAGACTCATCACTAAAATCTCATTTATGACTTCATTTGTCTTTGTCTCATTTTATATCGTAACAACATGTATATTTTCATAACATACTTAGAAGCAATAGTAATTTCTTGACTTGCAAAAAAAAAATTAAAAAAAAATACATTAATTTTGAACTGGTTTAAATCAGTAATAGGGTTTGTTGCACTAGTCCGTTTCGTATCTTTTTTCAAAACTATTGGGCCGGAAGTGGCGTTTTTCCCTATATAACTTTTCATTTTTCAGTTCTCTTTTAAAATTAAACTGACATTATTATGCTATAATTTTAAGTGAGCATGATAGAGAAAAAAAATATGCACAAAAATACGGGGGGTTGAGATCAAACCAGATAGAGGCTATAAAAAGAAAAAGAGCTGAAATTAGCGTGGGAAACTACACATTTACAGTACTTTATGTGATGAGTATTTTACCCAAGATCTGTGTTGTTTTTTTAGGACTAGCTTATTTCAAGTACTCGTCATTTTCCGATACACAATTTTATGTACACAAAAAATTGTTGAAAAAATTTTTTTAGTGATTTTAAACTTAAAATGTTTTTTTTTTCCTTTGCAACTTCTTGTGTGAATAAAGAGGCCAATCCTTTGTACTTTCCCCATTATTTCTACTACTATTGTGCATGGCTTTGAAGAGCTTTATGTGGCGTTTGCATACACCAGTGTACCTTAGCAGTGGAAGACCAGCGGATCTTCTGCCTTCTGTTAAATCACCATACAAATGTCTGTCAAAGTCGACCTTGTGGCAGTCATAATAACTAAATCTATGTGCAAATATAAACAAATGTACAAAGAATTGCAAGCCTATAACAAATCATATATGGTCTTACATGAACTACAGATTTGCCTATTCTAGTTAAAATAATAGCATGGCTTTACAACTGTACTTCGGTAGAAGCATTACTTGTTCGGGAACTAACAATGATCCAATGATAGGCCTTTAGATTTAGACTTAGAATACGATACACAAACTTTTTCTGAACATTAATTGATTTAACTCTTGAATCAATAATGCATTGGCGTCTGCAAGGAAGTACATTGTGGTGCACTTGCACCTCCCTGTCACGTTCCAATCGTCAGACATTTCGGTTTGTCTATTTTTTAAAATTTCATTTCATGTAATTATTATTTTAATCTAGCTCCGGTCAAGGTCAACTGACAGGCCTAGTTAGCTGGGGTATTTTAGCCAGGTTTTTCCAACTCTGCACCATTTGTCTAATAGAGAATTTCTGATTGGTTGAAGAGACAATTTTGATAGGTTATTTTATTATGCAAATTTAGAGGTTGGCTCAGTCATCATCATTCCTTTGGGTTCCTCATGGAAAAACAAAAACACGTCACTCTCCACAGTCTCTTGCTAGTTTTTTTATGGTTTCCCAGCTCTTTCCGATCTTCTCGGCTTTCTCTAGTATACTGCGTAGCCTGGATTTTTATTAAATCTACATCTACGTAATTTAAAAAAAAAACACATCTGGAAGAAGTATTTCATTAATATTTTTTAATGGCTAAAACGTAACTACTCAGAATTCAGAAGCACTTCCCTGCGGGCGCCCATGATTGCCTCTTCCATAAAACTTTGTATTAAAAAAATAAATTTATCCAATGCTTGAGATCCTGCTTGTATACTTAAGCCCTATATAAATCAATCAAGTATCAATGAATTATGTAGCAATAACCCTGCAAAAAAATGTTAATGAAAGAAGATTGAGATATATATATATTTGTGATAGTATGCACCGGTACTTGTACCGGCACCTTTTTTCAATGTCGGGAAAAATTATGACTTTTCTAGTATTTCAACGTTATTTGTTAATTTATTAGTAGTTGAAAGTTAGGCAATCTATCTTGAGTACCGGCACCTTTTTTTTTTTTTTTTACAAAAAAAAAAAAAATTATATATGAATACTTTGTATACAGTTTACTTTCAGCCGACATTATTAACCGTATTACTAAAAACATCTGTATGTGAAAGTCTCAATCATCTCGAGTCTTAGACAGTCATTATTTTAGACTAAATTTAAGTAAAGTCTAGACCTAGATCTAGTAGGCCTATTACAATAAAAAAAAATCAGTCATTAGAAATCATCAGCAATTTTATTATTAGGTCTAGGCATTGAAAAGTAAATCTATTAATAAACTATAATAGATCTAAGTCTAAGTAGGCCTACTAACTTATTAAATAAGTAGAAGTATTATAATGAATATTGTATAGATCTAGATTGACTAAATTATAGATAGATCTATAGATCTAGTTAAGTACATTAAGTATAGATTATGGTAAATTTATTACGGTAGCTTAAATTATTACATCTTTGTCCTATGTCTATATCTAATAATTAATAAACTTTAGTCTTTTTTTATATCTATACTTTATTCTAATAAAAAAATGACTATAAGAATAGCATAGTATAGACTCGGCACTCTAGTCTCAAGATAGAATCTATACTATTACTAGATCTATTCGATTTATAAATATAGATCTAGACTAGAATTAAATAGATCTCAATTGAGGACCTACTAACAGAGAGATGATAATTAAGCGGTGTTAGCTAATAGTATTGCACAAGAAACGAAACTGGGTTTTTCTAAACTCTAATACTTGGTATGAAATAGTAAAACAGCACATACCTAAATAACTCGTAACTAGAAGAAATGACTTTTGTAATTTCCTTTACAGAAAAATTGGGCTATTCGCGTCTGACACATATATAATTTTTATGTTCAGCAACAAACCCTATTGGATATTGTATGAGATGTGCTATACTCAATATTTAGTATTATAATGATTTTCACTGTCCAGACTTTACAACCTGCTGTTGCACATGACATTACCAACTTAAAGAACTTGACAATTTAGGGCTCCAAAATAACATAACAGTTTAATGTCCAATAAATCACCGCCAATACTGTACAATAGACAACACGTAACACTGACCAACACTGACCGTACAAATGCTTCATCATTACAACCATATCCCAGTATTAACTCTTGTACTGCTGTATCAAACTCTACTGGCCCTTCCTCCTTGATTTAGACTGCACTGGGTTCAACTGTTTCAGACTGACTTCACACACTGGGCTTGTTGTGTCACACTTGATTGTCTAGATCAATATTAAGATGTCGTCTTATACTCTTGAGTGTCTCGACTCTACTCCACACTGATCCATCTAAATTCTGAGCCACACCGAACCAAATCTGCTGTAGTGAACCGTCTTGACTGCGATGCTTCCCCTATTTATATAGAGTCTACGTTGGCCTTCAGAGACCATCAGAACATCACATGACCATTCTGGTTAAGCACATAGCTACATCTGACGTAACTTGCCTAAGTAGTGTTCACTTTAGATGTTTATTGAAACTTTGCCAGTCATCACTGTGGACTGTCACAACTCTTCATGGTTGTGTGCTCGTTTAGTGCTGTGACAAAAACATACAGCAAAGATTAAAAAGACAAAAAACATTTATCTACATATTGAGATTAAAAAGTTATGTTTAAAACATAATTGTAAGTACTTCTTCAGTCTGATATGATGCCTTACAGTTATGTGGACTTTGATCAAAATAATGACCACATATATATATCAAACTGGGACTGCATTCAATAAACAGCATAAAGTTTTGATGTATTCTTATATGGGGCATTAGGATCACGTGTTTTTTTTATATTTAGTTGCAACTTGAAGTCCTCATTACCTCTCACACCATAATGTTAGCACCTATTAGCTCTGACTGTGTAACTCAAGTAGCTTGCTTGAACATGTTGAGTGATTCTAAAACACTTGGACTTCATTTCATCAATGTTATTAGTTTCATTAATTCATTTTTTATCTTTCCACAGGTGATTAAAAATCCAGTTAGTGATCACCTTCCCACTGGTTGTCCCAAGTATGCCATGTCATACAGTGCAGAAGAAGTGATAAATGTTCGAGACTATGTCCCTAAAGATGGTCCTGCTGTTTTTGTTATTGGTGCTATGGCTCATGGAAGTGTAAGTGGAAACAGAGTTTTGTAATACATTTAAGACCCTTATATTAATTTCTTTTTCTAAAGATATTTTTTGTTGAACTTCCTGGAAATATTGTATTGTTTTAATGCCCACTGTGTCATCAATAAGCTTTAGAATGGGCTATGTATGTTAGTCGCAATTAACACTCATTTCCCAAATAGAAGTTATGAAAGTAACTTAGGAGAATATATTTAAGTAGATGCTGCTCACATACCTATATACTGTATGCTTCTCATGACAGAAGGAAGCCATAAATCTATATCAAGTAAATATATAGTAGAGTCTTATAAGACTATTTTTTTTAACAAGAAAGGGGGGGGGGAATTTAAGAGGCTAAAAAGAGTTTTATTATGTGATAGGGCATTGAAGTTGGAATGATTATAAGGGTCAGCTTTAGAAAAGGACTTGATCTAAAGTCCATTTCTAGAACTAACAAACCAAAGAAGAGTAAGCTAAGGCAGGGAAGAATATGAATGTTTTGTTTTTTTCAGAGTGGGAGAATTTAAAAAAAAAAAATATATGTATGTGAAGGGTAAAAGGAGATGCTTCTCTTAAATGTCTCCTTGATGAGACTATAGATCAAGAACTGATGAACTGAACAAATGTGGAAAGGGGTGTTTCACTTGAAATTTCAGAAATGTTTCATGGGATTAAGAAAAGCAAAGGTATTTTAACCTGATGGTCTAAAAATTGCATGTGCAAGGGAAGAAATGTTAGACCTAAGAATTTTCAGTGAATTTGTGAGGGTCTAATTTACAAAAGGTGGGGTGTTCCTTTAATTCTGTTCCTTAGGAGTAAAAGAAGTTTGTAAGAGAGGTTTGAATAGAGGAGGCAAGATAAAATTGTTGTTTTTTTATACTCAAGGGCCAAACAAGAGTGTGTCTAAATTGTGGAAGGAGTATTTATATTGGTTGTTCCAGTGCATGGTCATACAAATGTATTTTATTCTATTCACATGGCATTATATAAACTTCATCCTGTCTTTTCTTTTTTTAACTTGCTGAAATAAATTCACCATAGCAACAGCTCTGTTTGGAAAAAATTCTGACACCTCATAACAGAAAGTCAACTTGTTTAGGTCCTTCCTAAAATATTTTGATCAGAGTTTTTATTTGTGTATTGATATGAAATACCGGTACAATAAATCTTCATGAGTCTAGTCACACCTGCTATCTCAAACGACACATCAATCACTTTTTGCTTTAATACATTGTCCACTATTTTGTTTTGTTTTTAGGTGACTCCAGATTACACTGAGAAAACTTTCTCCATCAGCAACTATCCTTTGTCAGCTGCCATTACATGTTCCAAAGTTTGTACTGCCTTTGAAGAAGTCTGGGGGGTGAAATAAAATAAATGAGTTTTTAATTATTTTGAGTTTAGACTTTTTAAAAAAAATGTTGTTTTGTTTTTAGATATCATGTGAGAGTAATTTGGATTAATGTTACTGGAAGTCTAGGAAATTGTGAATTCTATAGAATGCCTAGCATTTTTAGACCAAGTATGAAATGATTCTCTATGTCCTACTTTGCCTAGGCATTGTATAGAATGACTAGATCTATTTTCAGCAAAGTGGAAAATGTTTTTAAAATATTTACTAATAAAATTTTTATTTAAAAAAAAACAAAACAGGATTTCTTCAGACTATAAAAACATGTGGTTTTAGCCTATACTGAGTGCTATTTCTTTAAATCAATGAATATTTTAAAATATTAACTAGTCTACAATGAGAAATGAAAAGATTTTGCATAGTGATCTGGTAAAACTTTAAAGTCAAAGTAATTTA
>JADKLZ010003044.1:12703355-12713444 GCA_021533235.1 Biomphalaria straminea
ACTAGTTAGAGCTAAGATTGAAGACAGAGTTGTGCTAGCCAGAGCTTAGATTGAAGACAGAGTTGTGCTAGCCGGATCTTAGTTTAAAGACAGAGTTGTGCTAGCCGGACCTTAGTTTGAAGACAGAGTTGTGCTAGCCGGAGCTTAGTTTGACAGATCCATATTCTCTTCATACATTTTGTCATAAATTATTTACTGGTTTCCCAACACTCTGTGATGTCCAGCTAATAGTCATAATTCAATTAGTTGACCGCTGTACTGTCAAGAACTGATTAATAATAGATACATTAGGAGAACAATAGTTCTTTGTTGATTTGATTCATTGCATATTGAGTGGAGTCTTATGATATATATTGAGTGCTATGGTATACAGTGAGTGCTATGGTATACACTGAGTGATATGGTATATACTGAGTGCTATGGTTTACACCGAGAGCTATGGGACACAATACAATATTTTTTAAGAAAAAATTCAGAATTACATATATAAACAGGGTTACAAAGACAGTTTGTGTGGAAACACAAACTCAAAATCGGCCCCCGAAGTGGTCCACCCAGGCAGGCTTCGATATTTTCAGAAAAAACACCCGATTGAAATTATATCAAAGACAAATGACAGATAAGAAAGAAGAAAGAAGGTTGTTTCATTTTATGTACAACCCCAGTGGTCCAGCAGATCACATGAAATGTTAAGGTTAATAGTGTGTCCAACTTATAATGCATACTAAATATATTTTATCTCTTTAAAAATTAATAAACATCGTTTGTGTGTAAATATAGTACTTTGTATAACATAAGTTACATAACTCCCATCCTTAAACTATCGCAATATTTCTGAAAGAAGAGTAAAGGTTAAATCATATTTTCAAAAGCCTTTAGTGTTTTTTATCTAACCGTGACGAACAGACCAACCAACAGACAAAACGCACAAAAATATGCTTTTTTCATTCTAATCGGGGCACTAAACAATTTTTTTTTAAATCTGATTTTTAAAAAAAGTTAAAGTAATTAGTTTAGAATCATGTCATTGCCGGGCTTTACGCTAGTACACGAAAGTCGCTGCTAAAAGTTCATTTTAAAAAATGTGCGTGATATATACATGTACAGAGCGTTTCTCATAGTAACATTTCCTCTCTTACATTTACGTAATTGTTTTAGAATTGGTTTTTTGTTATTAAAAAATCGCTTGCATAATAAATTTTGTAAATTAAACGGTTTGCTTTTAGAAAACTAAAAGTATCCGTTGCACCTAAGCCGCATTTAATGGTGAAATAATATTTTCGTATCTCTTCTAGTTTTGGCGCCCTGAGTGTGACAGACGGACAGACGAACTTCTTGCACAAACCTAATAGCGGCTTTTCCCCTTACGGGGGCCGCTAAAAATTGACAATAAAATCTACAACCGTTTGCATATTGCGTTAAATATATGGTAAATGTTCATCTCCCCTATAAAACACACAGGAGTTTGTTGCTTTTTTTGGTTACTGAGATAGTTTATTTTCTAATTTAAAAAAAGCGTGTTATAAATTACATTTCATAACATTATTAATTGTTTTAAATTAGGTCTACTATGTAAGTTTTTTTCTCTCTAAAAAACTGCTTGCATAAGTGATTTTTTAAAATTAGGTTTTGAGCTTTTAGAAAAGAAATATATAGCTTTTAAATATATAGCCGTTGCATCAGAACTTTGAATGATCTAAATTATAGTGATGTCTGATTTTTATTTTCTCTTCTACTTTCTGAGATCCAAACGGGACGGACGGACGGACAGACAGACAGACGGTCAGACAGGCCGTACAAAACTATAAGCGTCTTTTCCCCTATCGGGGGCCGCAAAAAGAAACAAGATTACAAAGATAGTTTGTTGAAACTCAAACTCAATATTGGCATCACCCAGACAGTTAAAATGGCAAGTTACGTTGCTGGCTGTTACTACTGGTGTGTAAGCTCAAGTACTTGATATTTTAGATTCAACAATCAGACGACGTAACCAGAACAAAGAAGTCAACCTGCAGGTTAAAACTACAAATTATTTCTTGAATTTTATTCCACAGAAAAAGAAGCGCTCAGTCCAATGACAATAAAAAACATCTTGTCCTTAAGCAATGCTAAAGTGAATTATTATGTCTTCAAGCTGTTTCCGTTCTAAGTTTTTTTGATGTGCGTCAATAAAAGAAATCCTAGATTAGTTTAAACTTCTACTCATCCAACTATAGAGCTAATTACAGTTACAATATTTTAGCATTAAATATCAGAAGCTTAAAAGTGTTAACTATGTGGAAGAATACAAATATCCACCAATTGAAAGAGAAAAGATATACAACAATGGTGTTGCCAACGATCGACATGATTACACTGGGTACAGATATGCAGGTGTGTTACTATTATTATATTATATTATATTATATTATATTATAATAATAGGCTTGTCTTCGAATCCGAAGATTAGTGACGAATACAGTGTTTGCCGTGGCTGTGCAGTCCCAGCTGTGACCTACATATTTTGCCACATCCAGGGCAAGCAAAACTATTGTCCACAGGTGGTCGGTTTAGATTTTCTTTTCGTCGTCTGCGTTTGTCCTCGGCGGCAGATTTTCTTTTGGTCTCAAATGTGTATCCCCTCGGTCTTCGTGAGTGACCTCCAGCTGTCTCGTTCCGACGTCGCATGCAGCCAGGTGCTCTCTTCTATGTCAGCCAAGGAAAGTTGACGCCTAAGCTGGTCTTTGAAGCGTTTTCGTGGGGCGCCTCTGTTACGTCGACCACCCTTTAGCTCACCAAAAAAGACTGCCTTTGGCATACGTTCGTCTCCCATACGGGATGCGTGCCCTTCTCAGCGTAGCTGTCGGACCATAAGAAGTCCCTCTATACTGTCCATATTGGCATTAGCAAGGACATCGCTGTTTGTAGTGCGATCCTGTATGTCCATGATGGAGCGCAAGCATCTTTGGTGAAAGCGCTCAAGAAGTCTTAGCTGTTTTCTATATAGTGTCCATGTCTCAGAGCCATATAGAAGGGTTGAGAGAACCACCGCCTGGTAGACATTTATTTTTGTAGGTAGGCGGAGCGATTTGTTCTTCCAAACTCTCGCCTGAAGGCGTCCAAAAGCGCTACTGGCCCTGGCCAGACGGTTATCAACCTCCCTTGAAAGTGAGGCGTCATTTGACACTATACTACCTAGATATGTGAAGTGGTCTACCACGTTAAGGGGCTGTTCGTTTACTGTGATCCTGAGTATGTTTCATTGGGTGACTTCTGGAACATGACTTCTGTTTTCCCGAGGTTTATAGATAGACCGAAAGAGGCTGCAGCGTAATCAAATTCGTTTACCACGTTCTGGAGGTCATTTTCATTGTGAGCTAGCAGTGCGCAATCATCGGCATAGAGAAGCTCCGTTATGACCATCTCCTTAGTTTTTGTGTGGGATAGTAGACGTCGGAGATTAAACACGTTGCCGTCAGAACGAAACCGGATGTAGATGCCTTCATGCAATCGCTGCCTCAGTTGACCCAGCATTACGCCAAAGAAGATAGCGAATAGAGTAGGGGCAAGTACACAGCCCTGCTTCACGCCATTTTCTATTGGGAAGTGATCAGAAAGAGCACCATTGTGTCTGATCTGGCCTCTTTGTCCAACGTGAAACTGCTTGAGAATGTATAGGAACGTAGGTGGGCACCCCAGCCTAGCCAAAATCCTCCATAAACCATCGCGACTGACCGTGTCGAAAGCCTTGGTGAGGTCCACAAAGGTTGCGTACAGGTTTAGGTTCTGCTCTTTGCATTTTTCCTGTAACTGTCGCAGAACAAATATAATGTCAGTTGTACCTCTACCGGCTCTGAAACCACATTGGCTTTCAGATAAGACCTCATCCACTAGAGACTGGTTTAGGCGGTCGAGCAATACTCGAGCAAAGACCTTTCCTGCTACCGACAGAAGTGATTTGGTAAGTGTAATTTTTCTATAAAAATTTGACGACACCTAATTTCTAAAACGCCCCCCCCCCCACCCGAAGATTAGGGTTTGGTAGGAAGGAATCACCCTCACCCTACAGAATCGACCAATATACCAGAAAGGTATAATATATAGAATATTAAATTTGCTAAAATTTTTATAATTACGGGCATGTCTATGATGCCCCCATTAGAATGAAAGAAGCATATTTTTGTGCTTTTTGTCTGTTTGTTGGTCTGTCCGTCACGGTTAGATAAAAAAAAACACTAAAGGCTTTTGAAAATATGATTAAACCTTTACTCTTCCTTCAGAAATATTGCGATAGTTTAAGTATCTATAATAGGTTGTTCCTGATGTTTATGTCTAAATCTACATTGAAATGTTACGTAAATTTTATCTAAATTACATCCAAATTATTAATAATAATAATTAATAAGATATATATTAAGAGTGCTAAATCAGAAGTTTAGTTTATGTAGATCTACATCTCTACAGATCAATACTGAAAGATTATTTAAAATCGCTCGTGTGACATATTGTATATATCAGGCTATTAGTTTGTAACCAGTTTGTTTATTAAGTTCAGAGCAATGCCTTGTCGTGCGGTTAGCGTGCTGAACTGATTATATCGACGCTCCCGGGTTATGTGTCTGTTTGTTTTACATGTTTCGATTGTTTCTTCAGAGTTAAAGATAGTTTACTTCCTAGTCCAAACCTTCCGCAGGTGGGGATGGGAGCATGCAGGAATTGAGCCAGTGACCAACGATAAATCCGAACTACAGTCTATTGCGCAAACATCAAGATAAGGCAGGTTTATACCCTGCTCGCCATCCTCCGTCGTCCAGCGAGAAGTTAATTATTCTAAACTTAGAAGGAACATCCGAAACATCTTGCGAATAGGCGGATCTGACAGGGATCCGACTCCGACGGGGGCCGCCTCTGAGTTTGTGTATCACACAATTCTCTTTGTAATCTTGTTGCTTGTTGGAATTATGCTTTAAATTGCCCTTGTATAATAGTGTTGTAAAAAAAAGGCCGGGAACTCAATAAAGTTCTACAGAAAGTAAATGTGTTTAATTACCAGGACAAACACATAACAGCCTTCTGCATTCCAACTCTACCAGTCTTATCACCAGCAACCTGTATACGGACCAACGACAGACTTCTCTCTCCAGGTCCCTTTTACAGTGTTCAGGCAGCACAAAGACGGCTCCTTCAGACTCTCCCTGATCACTTGACACACTGTCTTTCCTTAATCCTAACGTCTTCCTGTTCTGGTTCAATAGTGCGCTCGTATGCACCACACGCACTGGCGCAAGGCGGGGTTACAACAATATTAAATACTGCTTATTAAATGTTATAACATTTACAAAAAAAAAGGTTGCATAAAGGTTTCCAAATATACAGAAACTCATTTCCCTTACTAATATAATCTCATGTTTTTTTTACTAGTATTAGTGAACTAGTCGACCGGCGGCATAGCATACGCCGCTATTTTCCAGGGCAGGCCTTAGGCACTGCAACATATGCGACCGCAGTGGGTCCCGCACTTTCATTGGACCCGTGCTAATTTTTTAGGTGTATAAATTATTAAATCAAGTTACATGAAGTTAATTCCTTTTTCCAGTCTATATTTATTTATGTCTATGCTATTTTGTGAATGGAAATAAAGGCGGATTTGGATACACCATTTCCATTCACGCCATGCTGCGCCATGGGATCTTCCCATTTACTTGTTATAAGTGAATTCATGAATAAAAAATACTATGAATGGAGCTAAAAATGGCTAATTGACCTTAATTTACGCGATATTAAGAATAGAGTTGCATGTAACATGTTTTAGAAAAACAAATTTGAATGTTAATTTGATTAAATGGACTATAATTAGTATGTTCATGTGCTAAAGCATAAAACTATCTCTGCGAAGAGAAGTTCTATAATCTTAGAGTTGAATTCGAGTTTTAGATCTAGATCTAGGACATAAAGAGATGAGTTACCTTTCGTAATCATGTCTAATGAACTAATGTGCGTAATTTGTTATATTAATTAAAGTACTTCTAAAGTGAAACCTGAGAGTATACTCTATCTGTGTATTGTTGTTCTAGTTTCAATAGTCTTACGACACAATAATCTGGAAATACTTTTAATATTATGACAAAAATTGAGAAGAAGAGAATTATATAAACACCCCTTTCATTCACAAAATAGTGCGGATTGGGATGCACCAATTTCCATTCACACCGCGTGCTGCGCCATGGGATCATCCCTATTTACTCGTTGTTGCTTGTTGCTTGTTTTTGTTTGAACTTTTGAGCTTGTCTTTTGAGAAATATAACTCCGCCATCTCTGCCGGTCCCAAGCCCGGGTGAAAAAGGAGGAGGGTTTGGCGTGGGGCTAGCGAACCCACCCTGTAAAAAACACTACTGCTACAGAAACGGCAAACTTTAAACATAAGGAAAATCATACATGCGGCGAGGGCCGCCAAACCCCGATGACGGTGTTGGACCAAACCCAAAAGGAAGTCCACTACCCGATACATGGCAAGCCCTTCAATGCAAAGAAGCCTACTCTTATAGGCACGTGGACGTAAGAACCCTAAATCAATGCGGCAAACTAGCCCAACTTCTAAGAGAGTTTGACTCCTACCGGCTGGACATCCTTGGAATCTGCGAGATGCGGTGGACATCAAGTGGGCAAACAGTTAATGATGGCAAAACCATAATATACTCAGGACACGATAAGGAACACATTGGTGGTGTAGGAATCATCATGTCTAAAATAGCAGCTTCAGCACTAATTGCTTGGAAGCCACTCAGTGACCGCATCATTACAGCTCGACTCCAAACAAACCAAATTAAAATTACTATCATCCAAGTATATGCCCCTACAGAGGATGCAGAAGATACCATCAAAGATGATTTCTATAATCAACTTCAAACCACACTTGATGAAACACCCACTCATGACCTTATTCTACTGATGGGAGACTTCAACGCCAGAATCAGTCCTAACCGAACTGGCTTTGAATATGTAATGGGACCATATGGCTCTGCAGAAGACATCAGTGATAACGGCGAACGCTTGATTTCTCTCTGTGCATCCAACAGCCTTTCAATTGGAAACACATATTTTAAGCACAAACAAATTCACAAAAAAACATGGCGGTCACCAAATGGAGAGACCTTCAACGAGATAGATTACATTTGCATCTCCAAACGATGGAGGTCATCTCTATTAGACGTGCGGACCCGCAGAGGAGCGGATATTAGCTCAGACCACTACCTTGTCAGTGGAAAATGTAAGCTCCGACTGAAACGCCAACCAAAACGAGCCACACGACCCCGCCCATTTAATGCAGACAAGCTTAAAGACAGCAATACTGCAGCACAGTTCCAACTGAAACTACAGAATTTCTTCGAGGCTCTTGCGGATATACTGACCCTTGAAGAAGAGTGGGCCAACTTTAGAGATACCACTATTGAGTGCGCTGAAGAAATTGTTGGAAGGAGGCGAGGTTCATACAAGGAACGGTGGATACAAGACAGAACATGGAAATTGATCGATGAGAGGAAAGAGGCCTAACTTAGACGAGATCAGAACAATGAAACACAGGATAGCAGCCTAGCGGAAGAAGCTTATAGGGCAAGCAGCCGCAAGCAGAAACGACACAAAAACTCTCCATCGTATTGTCCGAGATCTCACTGGAGCAAAGAGTGGACATGGAGCACCGATAAAAGACAAGCAAGGCAAAACTTTGCTAACGAAAGAAGAGCAGGATGCAAGATGGATTGAGCACTTTAAAGTGACCCTTAACCAACCTTCGCCAGACCTGACTTACACATTCAGGGACCCCTCTCCGGACAATGATCTCAAGGTCAAGACAGACCCAATAACTACAGAGGAAGTTACCATGGCCATTGCAGTGTTAAAGAACAACAAAGCACCAGGGCTAGACATGGTGTCAGCAGAAATGCTAAAACATGGAGGACAGTACATTGTTAACAGAATGACTGATCTCTTAAATCTCTACTGGCGAACTTCAAAAGTCACTGAGGACTGGCAAAAAGGAGTCATTGTAAAGCTTCCAAAAAAGGGCAACTTGGCAGATTGCAACAACTGGAGGGGGATTACTCTCCTCTCTGTCCCGGGCAAAGTTTTCAGCACTGTTTTGTTGAGACGGCTTCAACAGTCTGTAGATGAGAGGCTCAGAGAAGAACAAGCAGGATTCCGAAGAGGCAGATCTTGTGCAGAGCAGATTTTCGTTCTACGAAATATCATATAACAAAGTCTTGAGTACTAACAACGGCTAGCGATCAGTTTCATAGACTTTAAGAAAGCATTTGATTGTGTCCACCGAGAATCACTTTGGAAAATAGCTAGAGAATACGGCATCCCAGAAAAATGTGTCCAGATCCTACGACACCTATACAGTCAGTCTAGTTGCTGCATTAAAACAGAAGGAGGAACAACAGAGTTTTTTAGCATCGAGACAGGTGTGAGACAGGGGTGCATCTTATCTCCCTTCCTTTTCCTCCTAGCCATCGACTACATAATGAGGAAAGCAATGAACCAGACTGCCTTTGGTAATCCATGGTGTGAACAAAACCGAATGACGGACTTGGACTTCGCCGATGACGTTGCACTACTCGGGGCTACAAATAAAAGTATACAAGAAATGACGGAGAGCCTAGATAGAGAGGCACCCAAAATTTGCCTCCACATAAACTTGGATAAGACAAAAATTTTGCGAGTGGGATATAAGGCAAAGGGTGCCCCTGTCAGACTTGGCGAATCAAGGCTTGAAGAGTTGGACAAGTTCACTTACCTTGGCAGCATCATAACAAATGATGGGGATGCATACCATGATGTAGTGTGCCGAATAGGAAAGGCAGGGAGCATTTTCCAAAGGCTGCAGCTTATTTGGACAAGCCAAGCCATTGGACTCGAGACAAAAATACACCTTCTCAACACATATGTCATTTCAACTGCAACATATGCATGTGAGACATGTAAGTCATCTGTCAAAATTGAGAAGAGACTAAATGTGGCTCAACAAAAATGGCTGAGACGGATTCTGAGAGTCAGTTACACAGATCGGTTCTCAAACAAGGAAATCCTATGCCGAACTGGGAGTTGAACACTCAGTGAGGTTGTGACAGAACGTCCCATTGGGTTTGCGGGACATGTTCTACGACAAAATGAACTACGCATACCAAGAATTGCGATGACATGGAAGCCAATACGAGGAAAACGCAAACAGGGATGTCCTCGTATAACTTGGCGTCATACCTTCATGGAGGACCTCAGAACAGAGGACACCAGGAGGAGGCTGCAGACATTGCCAATGACAGATCCTTATGGTGACAGCTTGCCGCCCAATGCGCCGAACGGCGCGGGAGGACCTAAGTCTAAATCTAAGTTTGAGAAATATATATATAGATACTTGTAAAAATGGTGAATTTTTATATATAAAAAAATGGCCTGCATATTTATTTTAAAAATTAAGCTTTTCTTTTTCAGAGAAGAAAAATGCCATTGCACCAGAACTTCGAAAGATCTAAAATATCATGATATCAGATTTTCACTAACTTTTATAGTTTTAGTCTAAACGGGAGGATGGAACGACAGAGAGCCGCTATAAAGTCCCGACTTAGCATTTTGTTCCCACCAGTTGCTGCATCAACAAATGAATTGCTCGTTGGCCACACTGTAAACAACTCTTGTTTAACCAGAGATATTTTTTCAATTTTCAATTTTCAATTTGGCTAGAGAAGGAGAAAATATTTCTTTTGAACGGACAATACGTCTTCATGTGTCTCCGTATTGAAGAGTTTAATAAACTAATTTTCTAAGTGAACATAAAGTGTTGTATCTTAACATGGATTCTTTCTCAGGGGGAAGTGGGGGGGGCGACGGTAAACAATGTTCCATGTTCTAACATTCATTAGTTATTAAGAGAAAAACAATCGCTCTAGAAGTTGTATAAAGGAGATATAGTCTTTACAAAAAAACAAAACAATCGCTCTAGAAGTTGTATAAATGAGATATAGTCTTTACAAAAAAACAAAACAATCGCTCTAGAAGTTGTATAAAGGAGATATAGTCTTTACAAAAAAACAAAACAATCGCTCTAGAAGTTGT
>JADKLZ010003044.1:12731234-12742405 GCA_021533235.1 Biomphalaria straminea
TAGGTGCCCTCTTCTATATCAGCCAAGGAAAGTTGGTAATATAGAAAAGGACTATCGAAACTTGTACTCAATGTTACTGTTCAAAGTACATTAGGACTAGGTCTTTAATAAACTGCATTTTTTTTTCCTTTATTTTGTATTTTTCTTTTTATGGGCCACCATATTCACTTCGCCTATAGCCTCCGATTATTCAAGGCCGGTCCCGACTGGCAGTTCCGAAAAGTACGTGAAGATTTGGAATTAAAACATTCTGATGTTCGGTAACACAGTTTGTATTCACTGGTTCCTTGATGGACATTGACTGACATTTTCCTAATATTTCTAATGAACAGTTGAAGACAGACTTCATGTTTATCATCGGAAGCATTGCCATTTGTTGTTTTGCACATGAAAAGTATCTGCATCTTAACTCCTTTCAAACAAAGCTATACCATTTCTTGAGTCCAGCAAGAGAAATTAAGGCTTTATCATTTTACCTAATCAGAAAAGTGAAACTATTTCTAGTGAAATGGTTGAAAAGTACAAGACTTATTTGGATTTCTTGATAGTGGAATTTTAAAGCAAATTTTAAAACGTCAAGAACTAAAAACCAGTTTTCAATAGCCTCAGCTCACCATTTAATGCAGAAGCTGACTCAGCTCCAGATGATATACCTCAAAGCAAATTATGATCTGAAATAGACGTCACAGTTAGTTCTTTTGCGGGAGTTTTATCGGTGACAAAAGCTTTTATGGAACCACATTCCACTTTAAAAAAGTTTTTCATTTTTTGTTTGAAAATTATCAAGTGTTAGGACAGGTCGATAGTTATTGCAGGTAATTTGACAGTAGTCACATGAAACCAACAACTAGTAAACTAGTCCCATGGTTCCGGAACATTATATGCATGAAAGTAAACAGTGGTATACTTCATATTAAATACTACTATACATTCGTGGTGCAATGTTAGATGTAAATGGAGAGTATCAAAATAAAAAAAATATCATTCGTGAAATTAGTTCAAGAAATTGGTAACTCTTGTTTTAATTCCTCATAAATATATATAGATATATATGCGGCCCGCCTAGTCCCCAAATTTTATTAATGCGGCCCTCGGTTGAAAAATGTTGCCACCCCTGATCTATTATAGTGCAGGAAGATAGAAGGCTACAACTGATGGATCTAACAAGTGCTTTGTGCATACTCTAGAATAGGGAGTTAGAGTTAGGAAAATAAAAAGGACAGGGAGTTTGAGGGCTAGAAAAGTGTGTTGGGGCTGGCGGGTGGTTTTAGTGATGTTTGAAATATGTTTAAAAGATAAGTATGTCACACTAAGAGAGAATTATATGCACGGCGTACTCTACAACAAGGCCTTACGTTTGCGTTTTGGCAATTTTTGGAGAGATTCTCACTGGTCAAACTTTTTTAAGCCTGCAACAAATACGGTTCGCTGGTATATAAAGGTTTACCATGCTTGAACAGTCCTATAAAGTAATACCATGAAGATAAACTACAATCTGGTGTTAAGGTCCAATGTAAAATACATGTTAAAAAAGCTAATGTTGAAATAGTTAAATAATCCTCTCCAGTTGTATGCTCTTCTTTAGATCTGATGTATTTAGGCATTAGTAAGTCTCCTTTGATACATGTCCACGCAACAACTCTAGAACCTTTGTAGTATTCAATCTTCATCCCAGCTAGTCAGAGAAACCATAGCAGTACAAAATAGAAAGCTGCAACAAAGGTTTTTCTTTAAAACATTACTTTTAAAAGAATAAGTTACAATTTAATTCAGATCCAAGAGACACAGATTCAAGTATACAATGACACGTGATTCAAAGAAATACAAATATTTATTTTATATATGCAAAACGTATACCGGTAATATATGCTAGATAGTAAGCAATTTAGAAACAAAGTTCATCCTATTGAATCAAACAATTTCTCTAGTTGGCAACACAATTTGGGAAATGATTGACATTTGCTTTACATTTCTTTCAAGTTTTAATCATACAATAATTTAGGAAGCAAATAAAAAATTGCTAGAACACACAAAGATGTGTTAGAAATGCAGTACATGTGTAGAAAAGTCAAAATATTTATGTGTTTAAAATTTGAAGGAAAAAACACATTTATAATACTTTTTAAAAAATACTTATTGCAACTTTTGATATGAATAAATATTTGTTTAATGCCTCATATATTTAGAAACCATGCTAATATAATGTAGGGATCAATGGAAGACAAAAATGCTCATATAGAATACTAGAATGATAAGGATGAGTACATTAAATATTTACTTAGCTAATAGTACATTAGTGATGTGACAGAAAATTGCTTTCCCAGAAAAATTCTTTATGAGGAGCTCTGTGAAGGAAAGCGCTCTCGAGGCCGGCTTTTAAAAGCGAGGATTGGAACTTATAGCCATCTTCGAGTTCACAAAAAAAATTAGAAGGGCCACGAAGGAGGAGCTCTATATTAATTATTTTTCAAAGTACCAGTATTTTATTAACTGTCCGGAGCTCGCCGTTAAAGATTTTATGTACGCTGCCACTTCTTTTAGTTCAACAACAAACCGGGGAAAAAAAGAAATGTTTCAGACGTCACCCAATAAAATCTACTCAGCCTCAAAGATCACCGTGAATGGATATACCTCAACGTGGTGGATCACCTTACATATCTGGGGAGCACGTATCCAATAGACGCTCACTTGTAAGAGAAGTTATTAACCGCCTTGATAAGGCAAGTAGGGCGCGGTGGCTGAGCGGTAAAGCGCTTGGCTTCCGTACTGGAGGTCCCGGGTTCGAATCCTGGTGAAGACTGGGATTTTTATTTCGGGATTTTCGGGCGCCCTAGAGTCCACCCAGCTCTAATGGGTACCTGACATTAGTTGGGGAAAAGTAAAGGCGGTTGGTCGTTGTGCTGGCCACATGACACCCTCGTTAACCGTAGGCCACAGAATCAGATGACCTTTACTCATCTGCTCTATAGACCACAAGGTTTGAAAGGGGAACTTTACTTATTTTTTTGATAAGGCAAGTAGAGTTTTTGGATGCTTCCAAGCGAGAATGAGACGGAATAAATAGGTCCGCCTGCCAACAAATACTATTGTCTACCAAGCAGTAGTTCTCACCACACTTTAGTAGGGTCTGAGACACCTATAGAAAGCAACTTCCTTGAAAGCTTCAATCAAACGTGCCTCCATAATGGGTATAAGGTGATAGGACTTCTTAACAAATAGTTGACTGGAGGCTGGTGTGAACAGTGTAGAAGCACTCTGACTACTGCACTAGATCGGATACTAACCCCACATGGAGATCGACAGCATGACAAAGGCGATCTTTTTCGCGTGTTTAAAGGTTGGAGGCGTAACAGAGATGCCCCCGTAAGCGCTATAAAGATCAACTCAGCCGCCATTTTGCCCTCTTTGGCAAAAAGTGAAGTAGCTGGCAGCAAATGGGCTCTGAAAAAGCCTCTCGAGAGCTCTCACGAAGCCCACATTATTGCAGGGTTCAACGAAGAAAAAAGGCGCAGAAAACGTAACAATAAATAGACCCCAGGTGGACAACTTGGTTTAAGTGGCCATTCATCCTTAATCTTCGAAATCGAAGGAATTGTCATTATTATTTACTGTATGTATAAGTATATGTTAATAACTAAAACTATTATCAAATATTTTTCTTTCAAAAGTTGAACAGAATTAAGTCAACTTTTAAACAACAATATATATGTGGCTGAGTAACATAAACTGCTTGGCTACGGGTACCTTATGAGGAGGCAGAATTTGAAGTCATTGCAGGCCAGAATATCTGAATGTGTTGAACATCCAAAGGTATCAAAACGTCCAGATACCCCCCCCCCCCTTCAAGTTAAAAAAAAGAGATGGAATCAAAGAGCACAGAGTATCTAAAGCACGAAAGGCATGCTATACAAGTGCTATAATAATAATAACAACAAAAGATAATTGTGTTTTTATACAAACTCTTAGCTACAGTTGGTCCTTTATTTTATTTTGTTGGGTAAGCAATGCAAGTCAAAGATATTGGTTTAATATTTTTTTGACAGAAAAATATGACAATTGACTTATTGTACTTGTTCATCTTACAAGTGAAGTGTATATTTAAGTGAACAAAAAGATACGTGTATTTTAGTTGAACAGAAAACTTCAGTGCTCCTCTTTTGGTACTTATTAGTGGTAAGAAAAGCAATATTAAAATCACACAAGAGATAGCTGCCCTTTGGAGCGTGCACCACTGGCAAAGACCTATTCCAAAGAAGTTCTAGACATCTTGGAGGATGCTTTTCTTCTTAGGGAGAAATAACTGATATCGTTAGAAGTATGGCTGATGTCATAGCAACCTGGTAGCAAGAGCTATTAGAAAATGTGTCAAGTCAAACAGAATCTGTGTGGCAAGGTGTTGAAACAGAACCATGTGATCATACGTTTAGCACTGTAAATTGTATGGAATTTCAAGCGATGAACCACAAGACATAAAGAATTTTCTGACAGAAATAGTCCCAATATGACAACGTTTTATTTTACAGTACAGTGAGCAGGTTAAAAGAAAAGGTTCTAAAACCTTTAAGCAAAGGTTCTAAAACCTTTTTTTTTATTAATATGAGACATGAAACTTTTATGACGGAGAAATGAAAGCTAATACCTTAACAATGAACTTTCATTGGTTGTGGGACTTTTTTTTTATAGAAATATCACATCATATCTCAATGAACTCAACAAGAAAAACAATTTGAATTCGCATCACCATTAAGCTGACATAAGCGCCTTTTAAACGAAATCGCAACTCTTCATGTAGCAGGTGGAGAAGGGCAGGGCCGGTCCTAGCAATTGCGGGGCCCTATGCGAAACTGATAGCGCGGGGCCTAGTCTGTGTGGGAATAAGGATACTAAGCGACAATAAAGGATTGGCTTTGTACGCAATGAATGACATCCACAAAGACAATTTTGTCTTTTTTTTTTTTTTTTAGATTTTTACTAGTTTTCAGGAAATTTTAATAAATTCAGAAGATTTCCAGGAATTTTTCGTATATATTTTGCAATTTATAATTACTCCTTAAATTAGCGCGGGGCCTATGAAAGCGCGGGGCCCACTGCCACCGCATAGGTCGCAGTGGCCTAAGACCGGCCCTGGAGAAGGGCGACACCAATGTTGCTTCACACGCGAACATCTAGATTTGGTGCTAGGACTTGGTGTCAGTGCAGCAGGATTTTCATAAGTTTGTTTCGGATAAACTTCCTACATCCCATGAATTAGTAAAAGTACTATTTCCACAGGTGTCTTATAAAGTGCAGCATTGTGTTTTTTTTAATGGTTTTTTTTGTTGTATCTTTTCTGTTATATGGGTCATGATAGAGTGTTTGGAATTTAAAATGGCATCGCTGTTTTGTGTAATAAATTGAATTGAACATAATTACATGTACATAGTTTAAGCTATTATCTAAATTTCAAAACATCAAACTGAACCCAAACTTTAGATCTGACCGAACCGAACCCGAAAAAGTTGAATCCGATTTGCATCTCTAAATACATGTAGGCAGAGATAGATAACATTCAACAATTAATCTTTTTAAAAAATGTATATACAATATGCATACCTATACTTAACTTTTTAAAATTTAAAAACAAATGCACTTTTTTTGCAAACCAGCAAGTAGTATGAACACATATATTATAAAATATGACTTTTATTTTTTTTTTTTACAGTGCCATATATATAAGTTTGACCAGAGGTTTTTTTAAAGGGGGGGGGGAGGATTATAAACAGGGAAAAAAGTCGTCAGCTTCAACAAAAAAAAAAAAAAGGAATAGACTACCGTATTAAAAAAAAAAAACTTCTAGTTTAACTGTTCCACTTCATTGCCTTTCAGAAGCCCCAAAGGATTAGGATCTTTTTTTTTTTTTTTTTATTTGTAAAATTAAATTTTCGATAGTGCATGTTTAGATCTCATAAACTGAAAACACTATCGGAAATTTCATTAATTTTTTAAAAATCATATACCTCTTTTTATAAGTTAAATAGAGCAATTATTATACTCTTTAATAACTAATAGATGTTCGATTTAAAAAAATTTAACATTTTTTTACTCCGACCCATCATTACCTCCCCCCTCCAAACCACAGAAAAATCCTGATTAAGCAATCATATAAATCTACTAGAACTAGACTTTATAATATTCTAATGATATAAGTCTTTAGATCTAGAATTACAAGGTGCTCAAAATGTTGAGCATTAATTATTAAAACTCTTTAATGAATATTTAATTCACAGATCCTATGGTAGAAGAATACATTTTATAATATAATACATAAACAAATATAAAAGTAAATACTAATTATAACCAAAAGAAACACTATGAAACCAATTTTAAAAACATTTCAAAGAAATAACCCAAAGGATAGTTTTTAGGCTTAATATATGCAATAGACACTGGATTAAAAGAGATCATAAAAATTCATATTTCATTTAAAAGTACCATATAGAGAATTTTTAAGAATCTGAATATTTATTAAGATTATTTTGCTTTAGCTCTTACCAATAGGTAAAATAAGTGAAGGCTTGATGCCTTTAAAACTAGTAGCTTCAGGCAAATGGAGTTCTTCAGCCTGGCACTACATCTAAGAAGCAAGTACAAACCTCTGCTGCCTTGCCAAGATTAGGCTTCAAAAGTTAACCTCTTAGTCATTAGGACTTATCTATTCTTGCAACTGAGTTGGTGCTAAATGTAATGTATAGCATTGCCAGTCAAGAGTGAAAACATTGGATCTGTTTATCTAAGGTCCAGGAGGAAATGTAAAGCAGTTAGATCAGGGATACATGTGGACATATAAATGAGGAGCTACACATATGTATGATAGTTTTCAAAGCACCATTAGCCTACATCATGACTGCTAATGTACCTATACAATTGGAATTACTATTGGTTTTTTTTTAAGAAATTCAATGATTGATACTAAATAAAAAAATATATTGGAATATAAAATTTAAAACAAAACAAAAAATCGACTTGACTATGCAAAGCATGATAGGAAACAAAATATTTAAATACTACTAGAGACATCAAACAATTTGTGGCGACCAACTGTTTCACTTCTCCATCTTACTCTCAGTGTATTTTGCATTGTAATCTACAATCACTGAAACTCAAAGCTCATCTTTAAGCTCAAAAGCTCATCTTTAAGCTCAAATACTGAGCTGGTCCTGAGTTTTCTGTACCTTTATAACACATTATTTTGCATTTTTCTTGAATAAAAAAGGCATTAAAATTTAATTTTAAAAATCTTTTTATAGAAATAGTATAATGGACTTATTTCAAGCAGATCATTTCAAGTACATTGTAGACCTTTTAGGAGTGTTGAGAAGTACGGCAAATGAGAACAGGAACATCAGAATGGTGCAGAACATAATCACTCACACTTCCCACAAATGTCCTACGTAGTTTACTCATGCCTCTTGTACCAACAACAATAAGTCCAGCTTCTTCTTCTTTAGCTGCAGCAATAATAGCTTCACCACTCTTTCCAGCCATTTGTTTCACCTTTCCTCCAAGCTTTAAACAAAATGAAACATGAAATCAAAATGAATTTTTTTAATTATCAAATATTAATGAAATATCTTTAATCTTAAAGTTGTAAATATTTAAATTTTCCAGCCAGTTTCTGTTGAATATAAGAGGAAGGTAAATGAGTTGACCACCAGCTACACTATGAAGGCAACTTTATTGCCTAAATCTATTGAAGAATCTAGTAGTTCATACCCAAAGTGCAAAATCAGACTTCTTTTTCTATCTACAATTTCATGTGCACAATGAAACTGTTATTAACTTTTAGTAAGAGATAGTTTCTCTAAACAATTGAAACTAATTTCTGTCACAAAATATTAAGAGTTAGGTCATCTAACTATCAATGCTAATTTCTGCCACTAAAACCTTGTTATACAAAATACAAATCAGTAAATAACTATAAAATATTAAATGCTAAGTATAATACAAGTACTAGAATAAATGTCTATTATGTAGGCAAGGAATATGTGGTACGTAGTTGGAATATCATCTCAATTGTGACTACTTTCCTCCATCTCACAAGAGGTTTGGACTAGGACATAATAATAATTTCTGTAGGAAACAAACTTATTTCAAATTCAAATGTTTATTAAGAGTTGTTATTTCTATTTCCTTTACTAAAAAACTAGCAAACTTACACAAAAATTAATATTTAATTTGATAATTACAGTAAGACTCTGCTTAATGATAGAGTTACAGACCAGATAGTCCATCATTAACTCTTTCACTACTAACTGAAGATACCAACGTTGATTTGACCCCATCAAATTAAATTCATTTTTCATTTTATAAACTGTAATTTGTGTCATAAAAAGAGCAAGCATTTTTCTATAATTATATACCATATTTAACATTTCCTGATTACATACAAAAAGAGTTATTGAAGCTTAATCATAACAGGGTAGTAAAACACAAAGAACAAAATGAATAATCTTTCAGAATGTGGAAAATAATTATGGAGAGAAAGAGTTAAGCCTGTTTCATTGTAAAGTGTGAACCTAGATTTGGGTGATATATCAATCTTTTTTTTTATCTTTTCATACAGTACTGCATATACTTCTTGTCGCAAATATTCTAATTAAGAAGGTAACATATTTCATCCTTGTAAAGTATCCTGGGCCCAACCCTCTTTGGAATACTCTTTGAACTGCTAATCCACCACAAGACTGACAAATTCAGTGAAGGCATCTATCTCTAATCCAGATTTGATGGCAAATTTCTAAATATTACCAGATTGAGGGCCAAAACTAAAATCAGAACCACCCTCATAAGAGATATGCTATTTGCAGACGATGCAACAGTAGTGGCAAACTCACTAGAATAGGTCCGAAATAGGTCTCCACATGAAAAAGTGTTCTAGATAAACCCTAGTCATCTACAACTGAAGGAGACCAACTAAATTGGACCCTAACAGCATACATGTACTCTTCCTTTTGTCAGCTATGTTGTTTAAATTTTGATAATAAAATTTTAAAAATATAATGAAAAAGGTTCTCGTGCTTATGTAATATACCGGTATCAGAAAGATCAATCACGTTTTTGAGATGAGCTGTCTCAGCCCAGCTTATCGTACACAACACTCAACTGTGCTGCCATTGCTCAGCCATCCATAATATCTTGAAATTTGGTCCTATGTTGGAATCAAACGGAACTAATGGTTATTTCTGAAAGTCCGTTGAAACTTCACATCGTCATTAAATACAACCATTGTTAAGCAAGAACTTACTGTATAACTAATTATTAAGATGTTCTCTCTAAAATATTGTTGTAACCCTGGTGGTGGTGTGGATAAGGGTAGTGGAGTGTGTGTGATCAGTGACATGAATTGCCCCAGGACAATGTTAGACGTGGTCAACCGTGATGAGTGGAGACTTTCAGCCACCATGAGTGACAAGAAGGTGGTTTGGGAAGAATCTGTGTTGTGAATAGTACTCAGGTCAGTCTTGTCTGATAGGTGACCACCCAGAAGGTTCGAGTGATGTTCCGTCCAGTTCTAGGCCATCAGAGACAAAGAGCAAAGGTAGAGTCAGTCACAACTTCCCAATCTATGATTCAGTATGTTACAACAGAGTTGTACAGAGAAGCCAGTGGCGTTCTGGCTACTGCAGAGTTGATATGGTGGTTCAGATATCCACAGCAAAACATTTGTACAGTGTTATGTGTTGCCAATGGTACAATATTGGCTGTGATTTATTGGACATTAAACTTTAAACATTATTTTGTAGACTGAGTTGTAAAGTTCTTTAAGTTAGTTTTGTGTAGTGCAGTTTGCAGAGTCTGAATAGTGAGAAACTTTACAATATCTATAAAGTATTCAACACCTTATGACCCTTACGTGATGTTTTTTCATTTTTTCACTATACTTGTCAACAAGCTGTTTAACTTTCATCTCTTCTTCCTTGATTAGATCAGAAACTACAACAGGATCTGTTAACAATGCAGCTGGAAAACAAATAATTAACAGAGATGAAGTGATACACAGTTGTAGAAACATTTAATCAACACACACACACACACAAATATCTACAAAACACAAAAAGTCATGTAAAGGTCACTATGATTATTGTCACGATAACTCTCTTGGTGTCAATTTATGTCACAAGAGCTGTGACGCCGGGGATTGTATTTTATTTTGAATAATATTATTGATGAAGACGATCTAGGATTCAACTGAGTAAATGCCTTGATAATTAAATACAGGAAACTTTATTTAAATCCAACATAAGTACAGCTATGTACAAATAACCATTAATAAAACTTATAGTTGAATAAAGACATACTTTATATGTGAAACATTAGATCTACAAAAATATGCGACTAACTCTTAGCTCGTTCTCAGCTCGACTGATTTGGGCGCCTTTGCAAACGCGCCTATTTTGACAGCTAATTTAATCTATCCAATCAAATTTGAATCTAGAAGAGGCAAATTCTGGAACAAGCTAAAAATAGCTGCCGGCTAAATCTTGAGGTACTGTTAAAACCTAGATTTCATATTTGTATAAGTGTTCTTACTAAACTATGAAATACATAGATAAACCTAGAACTGTACATGTGACAATTATACTAAAAGAAAAGCCAAGCAATGAAAAATCTAAATACATAATAAAATCTCTCCCATTTATCACAAGATAGATAACATCAAACCAATGTAGGATTTCTTATATCAGTTAAGTGAACAGACATAAGTAGACTTTGTGAAGTTTCAGTGCTTAATGGCAATGATGCATGCATGTAACATATAATAACAACACTTAAATACAGTGGTTATTGACAGAAAAAGGTGAAAATATATAATAAAATGCTGTTGCAATGTAGTAGATCCATAATTTAAGAAGTTGGACATTACCTGTGTTTAATTCACTTTTCACTCAATAATCATCACACTTTAGTGCTTCATGTTTACAGACAATTATAAAATACATTGACAGAAGCAATACTTTTCACTCTCAGTTGTAATTTCTTCTGGTATATTTTTGAGTTAATAAGCTTTAATATGAAAATTTTTTTTAATTTTATACAGCGATTGTAAAAAACTAAAAAATACATTGAAATATTTTTGAAACATTGGCAAAATGAATAAGCAGCTCAAATTCAGTTCATAATTTAGTTTTTTT
>JADKLZ010003044.1:12742415-12798557 GCA_021533235.1 Biomphalaria straminea
TGCCCCTATGTTCTAAAGAAGGTATCATCAAGTCCATTTTCTGACATAAAAGTTGGAGCAGTACAGTCTAAATATCAATGTAAAATTTATTTTAAAGTTTAGATTTATATTGTAATAATTTAGTATCAAATAAATATTACACTGCATCACTTTTAGAGTACATTTGGACTAAATCTATGTCAAAAGACAATGGAAAATATGAAATATACTACTACATTAACTACTAAAATTGTTTTTTTGGTCTATATAAGACCTATAAAGGTGGAATATTTTTTCATATTGTGATTAAAACAAGGTGTTTAACAGGAATAATGAAAGAGGGGAGGAGAGTATGGGTGCAAAAGATCATTGTTCAAATAAATGTCAAACATTGTTAGTATAACATTGTACTAAATCAACTTCTTTGAGTAATCCAACTTTTGGATTGAAAGCTTCAACAGTAAATAAACATCCAAACTCTATACATTTAATAAGGCTTGTCTTTGAGACTGAAGATTAATATAAGGAGTGCAGTATTTCACAAGCATTCGCAGTCCCAGCTGCGACCCAAATATTTTGCCACAACCAGCGCAGAATAGCCGAAGTCCAATGGTGATCGATTTAAATTCTCTTTTCATTGTCTATCTATATCTTTTGGCCACAAATATGTATCCTGTGGCCTTTCTAAGTGATCTCCAGCTGTCTTGTTTCAAAATCACCTGCAACCAGGTGCTCTCTTCTAATTCTGTTCAAGCATTGGGTGCCTTTGCTGGTCTTGATAGCGTTTCTTGGCACTTCTATTAGGCTGACCACCATTAAGCTTACTAAAAAGACTGCCTTTGGCATATGTTCATCCACTATATGTGATACGTTCCCCGACCAGCAATATTTTTTAACTATAAACAGTCCCTCCATACTGTTTATACTGGCATTTGCAAGAATATTGCTGTTTGTAGCATGGTTTTGTCATCTTATCCACTTGTGCAAATGTTTAATTAGGCCTATATAACTGTTGACCTCAAGTTTTCCGCATGAGGCTAATAAGTTTTTTTTTCTCATTTATATACAAAGACCTTGAAATTTTAAAGAAAATTGCTAGCATCATTTTTAAAATAAAATTTACATACAAACATAAATACATACATACAAGAATAGCTCATTTAAGAGTATAAGATGTGTTACTTACGAGCTTGAACCAAAGATGTATATTCTGATACATGGACCAAAACAATTTTATCTCCTTTTAGCATTGCATGTTCAATATAAACTGAAAATTTAAGTAGAGATAAGTCACATTAGATATTAAATGCTTCATTCTTTTTTTAAATTGAAAAATTACAGCAACAATAAAACATAAAAAGGTAGACTATTGAATCTATGCCACTTCATATTTAAGATGTCAGTCTAAGCCACTTCTTTCATCTCATGTGTTGTTGGCATGCAAAGTGTAACCATAGTTGATAATGCAACTCTAAGGGACAAAGGAGGCAGGAATGGAACATAATATGGAACATATTAACACAAGCCAATTCATCTGCCTGGCATGAATATGCCTACTAAATCAAAAACTACAAGTTCTTCACTTTTTCCTCCTTTACCCCATTTGCAGCAGTGTGACTCACTTCAAGTGTCTCTATGGTCATTGATATCTACATTGATGTGTTACTGACATCAAAAATTTAGTCTTGAAACAAATACTTTCTAAGCATCATAGAATGATTTTATCATCTCAATTTATCACAGGAAATGTTTGTCCATGAAATTTCAAAGAAAACCTCCATTAAATATCACACAGTTTTCTTACTTTGCTATTACTGTTCTTCCCAGTAAAAAAAATAAAATTATTTTCTGTTGCTTTAGTTATTTCCAGCAATACAGATTTGAATTAAAGTAATTTACTTGTTATGAATATATATATGATATTTATTAAATGGGAGGGCGCGGTAGCTGAGCGGTAAAGCGCTTGGCTTCCGTACTGGAAGTCCCGGGTTCAAATCCTGGTGAAGGCTGGGATTTTTATTTTCGGGATTTTCGGGCGCCCTTGAGTCCACCCAGCTCTAATGGGTACCTGACATTAGTTGGGGAAAAGTAAAGGCGGTTGTTCGTTGTGCTGGCCACATGACACCTTCGATAACCGTGGGCCACAGAATCAGATGACCTTTACATCATCTGCCCTATAGACCACTAGGTCTGAAAGGGGAACTTTACTTTTTTTTTTACTATTTATTAAATGGTATATCTACTATCTGTTGCCCTTCTTATGTTTACATGTGCTAGTAATTCGCCAGTGAGAATGTATTCACAAAATATTAAAGAAGTGTGCTGTGTAGTCAGGGCCAGTTCTAGCAATCGCGGGGCCCCATGCAAAACTAATTGTGCGGGGCCTAGTCTGTGTGGGAATAAGGATAATAAGTGAAAATTAAGATTTGTATAAGGAAAAAAATTTGACTTAAAATTTTATTCTTTCTTTACAAAGTAAAAAATTGTGATCTGTACTTTACAAACCTTTTGTAACTAATGGCATATTGTAAATAAGTAAATAAAGTATTCAAACTTCCGATTAAGGTGAAAATTCACTCGGTTATTACATTTTATTACATGAAAGCTGATATAGCCTTTTTATCACACGTAGGATTGGCATTTGCCCCAAAGGAATGACACCCACAAATGACAATTTTGTCTAGTTTTCTGTAGAATTTTTAATAGTTTTCAGGAGATTTTAATAAATTCAGGAGATTTCCAGGAATTTTTTGTATATATTTTGCAATTTGATAATTACAACTTGAATTAGCACAGGCCCCCTGAAAGTGCTGGCCCACTTCGAACGCATAGGTTGCAGTGCCCTAAGACTGACCCTGTGTGTAGTCATACACTTCATACAGTGTGTTAAAGCCTTACAATGCAGAAAATGGTTGTTTTATTTCTTACCCAACCCTCTAAGTTCCAAAACAAAAAAAGGACTCACAATCAAAAGCTTGTTCTGAGTATACACTGTGATCTATGCCAATTATTACAGTACGAGCCATTTTTAGATAGATCTAGATTATTCTAGATATAGATCTATAAATTATGGTCTATTAATACTAAACTTATACCACTAGGCTAGGTATTGGTATAGACAGAATCTAGATCTAGATGATAGATCATGAATTTGGTTGATTACATTATGACAGTATGACTAGTTTGACTATATGACTATATGAGCACAAGTTGTACTAGAGATCTAGACCTAGCATCCTAGCTAATGTCCAGATACTAGATCTAGATAAAAGATATTGGTTGGTAAATCTAGATTATCCTAAATGAAAAATCTAGAATCTAGATTGATTATACTATAAAGATCTAATATTAATATATGGGTACATATAGTAAAATACTTAAATATAGATCTAGATTTATAATCTCATCTCAACATCTAATAATCTAATCTAAATCTATATTACTTATTTATTAGCAGGGGCAGACTGGGTGTCAAAATCGGCCCGAGCATTCTCTATACAATCAGGCCCACAAATTATATGCCACATGATTAGCATCCAATTATACCTGTTCTCAAGAACATTGTGTAAAGTTAAATAATGTCGTATTGTAAGTAGTTAGCTGTATTAAAAATTTATTAAAGATGATTTTGAAACTATCTGATTATAAGAGCTATTGCTAAATCATATAAATAAATTAAGTATAACACTAGGTATGGGGAATCTCTTATCTGTGTGTGAACAAGTTCCTACTACCATGTATACATTATCATATCAACATTTACATGAAGATCCTCCATCAACAAACATTGTATATGATTCAGTTTCACTGGCCATTTTCTAAAGTATATTATATATGGACTTCAATTTATTAATACAACTTTTCATCCTCCATTATTTATCTGGCAGTCTAACAAAATCATAGGGCCCAGTGTCTGAATGGTTAAGCTCTGGATTCTGAACCTGGGGTCTTGGGTTAGAATCTTGATGAAGACTGTGCTTTTGAATTTTGGGAATTTTAGGGCGCCCCTGAGTCCACCCAACTCTAACATGTACTTGACTTAAGATGTGGAAAGTAAAGGTGGTTGGTCGTTGTGCTGGCTACATGACACCCTGCTTGTTAACAGTTGCCAAAGAAACATAAGCCTAAACATCATCTGCCTGTAGAGCCCAAGGTATGAAAGAGAAACTTTACAGACAAGGTCTTATACTGCTTTCTTAATAACTTGGAAACCTAGTTTGACTGTCTGCATCTTAGAGCTGACTACACACACAACAGAACTTGTTCACTTGTTTGAAGGTAACTAAACATCCTTACATTCTGTAAACAATTGCTGTCAGAATTGTTTCATATTTTAGCAAAGCCTCTTTTTATTTCGCCTTCGGTCTATATCTTTGTCGTCTAATATTAGTGTTTCTTATGGTGTTAGCCTGTTCATGCATAAATGCTGTCATCATAAAAAAGGTTGGAGAATCTCTAGTGCTTGTGAGAAAAAATTAATTATTTTATAATTTAATTTTCTGCACAGGATTCCAGCATTAGTTGCTTTTTATCTTATTTTCTGCTCCTTCTTTTTCGATTCTATTGATTCCAATCAAGACATTGCTACATCGTCAGAATAATAATTGTGATTTATGAAGAACTTCGAAGCAGGGAAATCCAATAAACCAATAAAAACTTATCTGACTGGATGTTGTTGTTGGTCCCTTTATGGAATTATCCGTATATTCACTCTAACGTTGAATATAAGAAATAAAGGCCTTAAGTTTCCTGTTTTTCATTTAGTATGTGCAAGGAATTGACGTCTACTAGAAGAACTATTTATGTCTTAGGGTATTTATGACAATGCTTTAGATGTTGTTTTTTTAATCACCAATGTCCAAGTCATCTTAAAGTGCTAAAGTTGCTTTTAAAGAGGATTATATTATAAAACCTTAAACAATTTAATGCATTCATGCAGCTCTTTCGGTGGCCCTACCAGCCATTTGCCCGAATATCCATGTTGCCAGTCCACCTCTGCTTATTAGTATATATACTATATTATATAACACTGTGACTGTATTCTGTAGCTGTAGTCTAGTGTAGTGCGTATACTGTACAGACAGAGTTTAGATCTATTAATAAGGGTGCATTATTCTTAGTCTTATTATAGTCAGTATAATATTCTATTTTTATATATCTAGAACTCTAGATAAAGGATTAAACGAGGCCAGATGAGGGTCTAAAGTCTAAAGCCAAAAATAAAGATTCTTAAATTAGTCTAAATAAGTAAATACAAAACATAAATGTAGATACTAGATCTCTTCTAGTACAAAGTTCTATCTTCTAAGTGACAAAGTGTACATCATCATGTCAGTATTGTCAATACATCCATTTCCATCCTATTAATAATTAATTCTACTACCTAGACTAGTCTAGAGTAGATCTAGGACTAGGACTAGTCTAGGGCTATTTACTTAGGTTTAGGCACTAACTATATATTTTTTATAGTATTAATATTATTTATATAGAGTCGAGTAGAGATTTAATATTAATTATAGATATCTAGATTATTATAATTATTCTAGATTTCAGAGGATCTAGACTAGATCTTCTATTCACTATTCTAGAAATCTACCATTTTTTTATATAGACCTCTACTCTAGAGATCTATTCTAAGTCCTAATATTAGTAATATTCATTATTCATAATCTATATCATATGGTATTCTAATTTCTATGTCTATGTAGACAGGCAATTGTAGGCTACTGCCTGTGCTTAAGGAAATCAAAATTAAATAATAATCTAGCTATTTACTATTATATTATATATATATCTAGATGGAGCTATATATGCCTACTAATATAGATTCTACAATCTAGATCTAGATTCTCTATTTAGATCTAGAATCTAGATTATCTGTGTCATAGTGTCTAAAAAGTCTAAGTATAAATCTAAGTTTTTCACTGACTACTCTAAAAAATTAAATGTCAAGGACATTTTGCCAACTAAATAAAAATAATAAAATCTCAAGCTGATCAAGTTATTCTAGTAGGTAGCAGTTAATTTTCGTAAAAACTGCTTTTTAGTTGCCAATATGTTTTTAAATAATTTATAAGTCATAGAGTGAAAGTTTGATGCTTTCTCCATATTGAATTTTTTTGTGCTGAAATTCTTTATATAAAAAAAAAAACAGCCCATAATGATAAGAAGAGCATAGAGAATTAATTCGGCAGTGCTAATTTAAAAGTGAAAAATCATCTTGTATTTAAAAAATCAATAGCTTATCAACACTTCCTTTAATATAACACAGGATCATAGACATATATATATATAGACTGGAAACAGGATCTTATTTTCATTTAGGAAGAGTCAAATATGTTTTATGTCCACATCTACGTTAGAAAAAAATGATGGCAAATGAGCTATAAATTCTATGACGTAAATTTCAGTCTATATATAACTATGATCTTTAGTTTTGAAAAGTACAAAACTTTATTATTCCTAATATTAGCCTTTATAGGCTACGCATGCACCTATGCGCACCATATCAACAATTTCATATTGAAAGACATAGGAAAATATATATAACTAAATCTATGCTTGCCCAAATTTTTCCAATAATAATTTGTTCTTCATCGGCCAGTCTATATATATATATGTCTATGCACAGGATATATAAACAAAATCTAGCTAATTGTAAATTATAGTGTTTTTTTTTTCCGAGGTAGGCCTAGATCTATATGAAAATATGTTAACCAGACGTCCCGACTTGGGCGCGACGGTACAGTCCAGCTTTGGACCGTCTGTCACGCATTTCATAAAATGTCCTGGCCGGACTGTGAATGTCCCGCTTTCATAAAAAAAAAAGTCGATTAATAACTCGGAAGAACCGGCCTGATGTTCTATTTTGTGTTCGTTGCTTAGCATGACCATGTTCCTGTATTAAAGACATGGTCACATGGGTAGTGCGCTTGTTGCTTTACTTTTTATCTGCCTTTTTCTCAGAAACTGACGTCAGGACGTTTTCTTTCAACTTTTGGCGTGTTGTCATTCCGCTTGTTTCTCGCTGATTCTGTTAATCAATTTCAGCATACAGCATTCCTTCGCTTGACTTTCTCTTCAAGTCGATGATAGGGTAAGAAATGTCGTAGACAAAACGAACATCGAAGTTCATAGTGACCTAAAAGTAGAGTTCCCGTTTATAAAGAAGGCAATAAAAAACCAACAACAACAGTGGAGTGCTATGATAAAAATGTCGATCACAGTTTACTAACGCACATGTGGATTAAACCAATATTTGAATGCAGATCGTCATTTTCAATTGGATTCTATCTATATATATAATCCTCAAAGAATTAGGCCAGACAACAACAACAACGAGTAATCTATTTTTAGCTCCATTAATCATTTTTCTAACGCATTGGCTTTACTTATTTTATAATGCGAAAAATTAGAACCATATTTAAAACTCGAATTATTTATGTATTTAATAGTCAAAGAGAGAAGTTTTCTGGAGCGCAAATACTCTATAATTCTTTAGTAAAAAATCCATTGACTTGCAAAAGACCTTTAATACGAGTATTTGTGAACAATTGTGGTGGAAAAAAAAAAGCATTAGCAAGGTTAGAGAGACAAAATGACTATATTTTAAAATGTTAAAAATGTGTTTGATTTCTTTTAAAGCAATAGCTTAACAGACAAATAATTATAGGGATGTTAAATCGACAGGATGGCGCGGGGAATCTGTTGTAAGTAATAAAATGGCTTAATTTAATCATTTTTACACTTTAAATTAGAACGGGTCCTATAAAATTGCGGGTCCTATGAAATGCGGGCCCCACTGCGGGGAATCTGTTGTAGGTGATAAAATGGCTTAATTTAATAATTTTTACACTTTAAATTAGAGCGGGTCCTATAAAATTGCGGGTCCTATGAAATGCGGGCCCCACTGCGGTCGTTATAAATGACTATATTTTGTTAAAAATGTGTTTGATTTCTTTTAAAGCAATAGCTTAACAGACAAATAATTATAATTAAGGGATGTTAAATCGACAGGATGGCGCGGGGAATCTGTTGTAAGTAATAAAATGGCTTAATTTAATAATTTTTACACTTTAAATTAGAGCGGGTCCTATAAAATTGCGTGTCCTATGAAATGCGGGCCCCACTGCGGTCGCCGGCCCTGGTAAATAGCGGCGTATGCTATGCCGCCGGTCAACTAGTATAGCCTAATAAACAAAGTGAAGAACCATTCACGGAAGCTTCATGCCTACAATAAAGTGAAATTATTTCCCCTTATTACACAATTTCTTTGTGCCACTTAGTGGGGTTAGCTCTGAAGCCTTCGGCGGATAAACTATTTAAATTATATCCTGTTTTGAAATTTTATTAGGCCTACTATTTTCAAGACAAGTGTCACACCACAATCAAAAGCTTCTTTGATAACATGTGTGATGAATTGTGGCTGCATTTTGTACACAACATATTGTGGCAATACTCCGTGCAGAATTTCTGTTTATTAAGGGATAGAATGTCAGTGCTCTTGCAGTATCCTTTAATTGCAATTGAAGAATCGATTCAGAAATGCACGAAACGCATGAAAACTTGAAAAGGTTCCCCCCCCCCTCAAAGAAGTAGGGTAAAGGTGGGACAAAAATCCCCCTCTACGCTTCGATGGCTTAATTGTTAAAGCTAGGATTTCAAGCTTTTGTTTCTTAAATTAATTTTTCAAGTAGTGTAAAATGTCTATACTAAAAATTAGTTTTAAAAATAGTTTTGTGTCAAGGCATTTAAAAATTATTGTTGTAAATCTAAGGCAGGCAACTCAACGAAGCTCTACAGTAAATAAATACCAGGACAAACATATAACATCATTCAGCTTCCAAGCGTCTTGCTACTAATTATAGGCCTACAAGTTCTTTCACCAACAACCTGAATACGGACCAATGACAAACTTCCCCTCTCCAGGTCTCCACTACAGTTTTCAGGAAGTACAAAAGACGGCTCTTTAGTTTCCAAATATTTCAGACTTTTTACAATCACTTACCGCTGTTCTTTTCTCTATCCTAGCGTCTTCCTGTTCTAGTGCGCACCACAAGTAGGCAGGGTTACAACATTATTGCATAAAATTAAGAAGTTGAAGTAGGGTTGGTTTAACCCACACTTCGAGCAAAAAGCCTTTGACTTAGATGACGATGCTCAAAATTTCATCGAACATTAATTTATTAAACTCTTGAATCAATAATGCATGGGCGCCTTGATGGGAGGTACATGGTAGCTAGTGCACTTACACACACACACACACACACACACACACACTGGATTCTGACTGGATCTACGTAATAAAAACAAAACAGATCTGGAATTGTATTTCATTATAAATATAAAAAATTGGCTAAAATGTGGCTACTCAGAATTCAGAGGCGTGCACGTACATGGTTGGTCATCAATTCCTGATACGCCTAGGCTAGTCTACTACTACATCAAACAGTGGAAGCATTACTTTTTTCAGTTGCTACTTAGAAGTTTATTGATTTTATGGGGCGAAAAAATGGTTAGAATTTTGCTACTCAGAATCAAGGGAGGGGGGATGCAAGTGCACCATCCTGCTGGCGCCCATGGGTCTAGTATATTTTGCATCAATCCCAGTGGCGTTACAGCCCATGGAAGGCCCTGGCCTGCTTTAGCACATCTCTACATTCTATTGCCATAGCCGAAAGTGTATCGTTTAGGTGACACAAGTAAAAACAACAATGTCTTCGCAGTACATACATTCTTAAGAAAACAAAAACACAACCCGTTACCTCGACCCACTAATTCAAGACGAGATAATAGATTTGGGCTATACAATTTTAGCAAAACATATAAAGGAGATCCAAATATGTGCCATTTTTCTCTATCATGGTTGATGGAACTCAAATAGATTTTTTTTTTTTAAAATTAATTTGCATTATTTTCTGAAATTGTTTTGTGAACTCCCGCGATGAAGAACTAACCAAAGATATGACAGAAAATCATTTGTAAGATTTCATATTTGTTAGAACCAGTAGTACATATAATACCATTATGTTACCTGTTACCTATCTCTTAGTCTGTGGACCGTTGGGGCACCAAGCAAGACCTGTAGACCGTCTTTTTCTAAGAATATTACTCTCTTTGTTGCAACGGGCCACGAATACAACTGTATGATTTTATGATATACACCGAATTCCAATATAACAGGTCCAATAGGTATTCTTAATAATGCTAGAATTGTCCATTATTCGGGTTGACCAGGGTGGGGCTACAAAACAGCCTGACGCAGTAGTGTAGCTACCAATGTGCGGGTGGTGCGGGCCGCACAGGGCACCAACTGGAGAGGGGCCCCAAAATCCCCACCGTGTGTATTAATTTCCTATTTTCCTGAGCTTTTCAGTAAAAACGACTAATTGTATGGACACGAACAAACACAAACTACTGTATTTTAAACATGAACTAACGCTTTATAAACTAGTCATGTCGCTATTTTGTTTCATTTCCTTAACGGTTATCATTGAATCCAGAATAAATGATGAGGCCGACACACAAATGATGAAAAAAGAAGAAAATACTTCAATACCGCAGGTTCTAGAGACTAAAGGACAGCACACAAGCATGTCTTTAGTACACTCCTCAAAAATTCATACTGAAGAAGCTGAACCTTCAGCCAGTGTAAACAATACAGAAAGCAGGATAATAAACTCTAGACTGAATGACATTGGAGATTGGCCTAATGTCATCACAGAAAATATTCGCATACACCTTGTCACTCAAGGATCTGAAACAGTTCAGCGTATGAACAGTCAATTCAGAGAGGTGAATAGACATTAAGAATCAGCAAAAAGAAAGGCTAGAAAGCTTTCAAAGGCTTGGTTTTTCTGGCAAATGTCTTGTTCTTAGAAAGTGGATGTGTTATTCGCCAAAAAAAAGAATCCTTATTTTGCTTCCCCTGCATACTCTTCTCAACAAGATCAAGTAGGCTACCAAATCTTCATTTTAATCCAAAGATGGATTTAATAAGTGGTTATACGTGAAATACAAAAACATGAGACCAGCAGAGCTCACATTCAGTCATCGCTTGTTTGGAGGGAACTTGAAGTTTGCCTGAGAGTAGAGGTCATTATTGACAACAAGGCCCAAGATTTGATTATACAAGAGACGAAAACCGGGAGAGACTACCTGAAGAGAATCTTGGACATCAATCGTTTTTTCTCAAAGCTAAATCTGGCACCTCGTGGGCATCGCGAGCGAGCTGAAGAAGTGTTGGAAGGGCAAAATCAATGCGATTTCTTGGAGTTAATAAAATTACTATCAAAGTACAATAATTGGCGATCACGTTAAAAACAAATCATACAGCAAGTAAAAGAAGCCAAATATTTCTCTATTATTTTTGACAGTACACCTGACCTCTCAAAGCTGGATCAAATTTCTCAAATTTTACGGTACGTTGTCATGGATAATGACGGGGTGCAGGTTCGTGAGTCTTTTATTGACTTCATCGACACAAAGGACAAGCATGCTGCTGGAATCGCTGAGATGATTCTAGAGAAACTGCGTTATGATGGCTTAGACATAATGGAATGCAGGGGTCAAGGCAATGATAATGCTGCGGTCATGCAAAGTCAAAACTACGGAGTACAAAAACTTATTCTAGAAGTCAATCCCAAAGCACTATTCATTACCTGCTCAAATTGTTCTCTTAATTTAGCAGGAATTCGAGCTGCTGAAGCTGAAGTCAATTCGGTAATATTTTTGGTACACTGGACCGTTTACACGCCTTTTTCTCAACTTCAATACACCTCTGGGATATCCTTATCAAAATAATCGGAACTAGCCTTAAACGTTTAGTTGAGACCCGCTGGAGGACCAGAGGAGAAGCCGTCAAGATAGTTAGGGATACATTTTCTAAAATTGAAGAAACTGGAGACATTAACTAGCAGAGATGAAAATTCATCGACTATATCTGAAGCAGTTGAATTATTAGTTGCTATTCATTCTTTTAATTTTCTCACCTATCTTGGATTTTGGGCTCCTGTATTAACTGAAATTAATGATTTGCAAGTCTACCTTCAAAAACAAGGATTCTATTTTCGAGACTGCTTATTCAAACTAAAAACAGAGACATTTTTTAAGTAGTAATCGAGAGGACATCGCTGAAGCCAGCATTACCTTTGCCAAGAGCGTGTGCTCAGATATGAGAATCAGTACAGAACCTCAAAAACGTATTGGCCATAAGAAAAAGATACCTGGTGAGAAAAGTGACGACACAAAGAAGAGCTACGAAGGGAAATTTATTATAGACCTACCTCGGACAGGATTGGTCAAGAAATAGTCACCCGATTCGAGCAACTTCATGATGTTACAGATAGATATGAATTTTTGTCACCTTCCCAGCTCATAAATCCTCAGGTCGAAATCAATAGTATTTCTAGCGACATTGATAAAAGCGAATTTCTGCTGAAGCGAAAGAGGCTTCAATGGTTTGTCACAGTTTCATTAGAAGCCTCCGAATTTCCAAAACAATGACCCGTTGAGCTCTTGAATTTTATAAAAAAAAATATTAGCTAGATGATTCAGTCCCGAATATCGTCATCATGATTCGCATGTTTTTTACTATTGCGGTAAGAGTCGCTACATACAAGTTTTTCCAAAGTCAAACTGATCAAGAATTACATGCAATCAACGATAACAAATTTACGACTTACTAATTTGGCCATTTGTCCATTGAACAAGAGCTGGTGGAAAAAATTGATTTCGATAAAATGATTGATACCTTTGCCAAACAAGAAAGCGCGTAAAATTCACTTGTAGTATGTTTATGTCAAAGTGATTTTTTTGAAGTAACAATATTTGATTAATTATTTAGTTCGTCTTTTTTTTTTTTTTGGGGGGGGGGGGCACCAAGATGAGGTACCGCACCAGGCACCATATACTCTAGCTACGCCACTGGCCTGACGCATTGGTTAAACCTATGATAACGCAGCCACAATAAGTGACCGTCTGTCTGGCATGTGGATACGTCTGTTAGGCATAAATCCAAAAGCAATATTTCTGAACTGTGATAATCACTCTCTCAACCTGGCAGCTTTATAGAGCTGAGATAGATCCAACAATTGTCACCTGTTTTGGAACTGTACATGAATTTGTTCAACTTTTTTTTCCAAATTAACCACAGAGACCCTTCTTTTTTATTAATTTATTATCACATCCTTCCTTTTACAGTTCTTAAGACTGATATCTACTAGGGACTTTAACAATTCGACCACTTCTGGTTGTCTTGACTGGCACAACAGGTTTTCTAGACGTTGGTCTATAACTGTCTGTTTGTTCTAACAGTTTACTGTTCGTTGCCTTTATCGGTATCATAGTACCCAAAGATATCTTCATCGAAACTCTTGTTCAAAATGCGTGATTTCTTCTGTATGTTTTCCCATCGTTTGTTTATGATGTAAGATCTGGGTGAGGAATTTTTTTTATGACAACTACTTTCTGCCATGTTTGTCCTAGACGAACTCTCACTTTCTCTCCGACAGAGTAATCTTTAAGTGGTCTTGCTTTCGCATCATATTTCACTTTACTTTTCATCTGTCGTTCATTATAATGTTTCTGCATTTTCAGTTACCGATGTTTTTAATAGTTTTGGATCAGTTGGAATAATGTCCCTGAGTCCTCTACTCATCAGCAGTTGTGATGCTTATCGGAGTATTTCTATACTCGAGCAAAGAAAGATATGGATCCTTCCCACCCTGAATCCTTGTGCTTTCGCACAAAACATAAGCAATAAATAAATTGAAACCAATTTATGCTTTCTGCAAAATGATGAGAAATGGACGAAGCTGATCACCCAATCCAACGAAAAAGCAAAAGAAGGTAGTGAATACTATGGATTCCCTGTAATCAAAACAACCGAAAAAAAAAAAGAAAATACTTTATTGGAAGTTGAGTTCTAATGTAGGACTGTCAATAGAACTGCAATTCAAACGTGTTGCGACAAAAGTGCTGGACAGATTTCATATGGGGATTACAGATTACAAAGGCTGGAAAAAAATGGATACCTTTGGGTTTCTTCTTGAACCAAGACACCTGTTGGATGAGGACACGCTTATGACAAACTGTATTATTTTATTCTGTTTGTATGATGAAATAAATGGCAAATCGCTTGTTCAATGAGATTATTGATGTACGAGTAGTTTTCATCAACAAACCAGAGACAACATGCCTTATGTGGTAATTACGTGTGCTCAAACCTTGAAGCCTCCTCCGAATATTGCTAACTCAGGTCACTTCCATTGCGTCATTCTCAAAGCTCAAGTTCATCAAAACTATCCCAAGAGCACAATGACGCAAGAAAGGCTTATCATGACTTTAATGTCAGTGAAGTCACAAATACTAGAAAGTATCGATGTAGATGATGTTATAGATGTCTTTGCTGCACAGAATGCATGACGTGAAGCAATATGAATTGAGATTTGTCACAAGTGCATTATTTAGCTAATAAACAACGGTATTATTCGTAAAAAGAGTCTTAATGATTTTTTTTTTTGGTTAAGTTTTCTGATATACTGAACCAATTTGATCTTGGGCTTATATATTTTTTGCGTACATATGTCATGCCATATGTCGATTGTCAAAATGCAAGGGGCCCCAAAGATCGATCCCCCCGGGCCCCCGAATCCCTAGCTACGCCCCTGCTTGGACTCTCTAGATGTGGTTCCAGTAGTTCTGACAAGTTATCTGGAAAGTCATAATTATTGTCAAATCTATTTGCTTTCTCAGATGACTTTCTGATGTGTTTCCTGTTTCTTCTGTAGACCTAATTTCCACTTTTGACATTATATGATCTAGGCTTTAGTCAGGCTTTAGAATGTTTGGAAACTACTGTTCCTGGTTACCACTTAGAATAAATTGCATTCTGACTGCCGTTCCGTCTTGTAGTGGATTATGCTCTTAACTCCTTTCCTCTTGCCATAATAGTGTTTCTAAGACTGTTTCTCGAGTGAAAGTGTTTCTTCACCACCTTAAAAACTTAAGATCTGTTGTCTTAGGTGAGAGTATTTCCTCGCTCGATTTCTGGATGAGTCCCATGAGTAATTGTGCTAGCGACAAATTAATATTAGTCAGTGAAATAGTTATGTAGTCTAATAGCGACAGAAATTTGTCTTCGCTTTTCTTGCACAGTTTCTTCACTGTCAGAATAGCTCTTTCAGCCTCGCCATTTGAACTCTGAAAATTAGGACTCGACATTCCATGCTCTATTCCGTATGATTTACAGAAATTCAGGAATTCTCTAGAAGCGAACTGTGGCCCGCTATCTGACCTTAACCTTCTAGGTATTCCATAGCATGCAAATATACCTTTCATTGCTTCGATGATATCTGATGTAGTTTCCTGTGCCAGTTCTTTGACATCAATAAACTTTTAGAAATAGTCAACTAGGAGCACACATTATTTTTTCCTCAAAGTTAAACAGATCACATCCAACCAGGCTGTATGGAAGGTCTGGTGTCTTGGTAGACATAAGTGGTTCTGACACATTTTGATTCTGATGTTCAGCACACCTGCTACAATCCCTAACTGTCACTTCAATGTCTGCATTCATGCCTGGTCAAAACATGACTTCTCTGGCTTGCTGCTTACACTTCACTATTCCTAAGTGTGATATGTGAATCAGATTTAACACGTATTTACGTAAGCTTGGTGGCATGACTATTCTCAGACCTTTGTATATAATTACATCAGAAGTTGATAACTGGTCTCTTGAATCCCAATATGACCTTACTTCAATTGGTGTCTCGCTTCTTGTGTCCGGCCAACCAGTCACAATTATTTTCCGAAGTATTGAAAGTTCTTTGCTTGTACAGTCTTGAATTTCACTGTATTTCAAATCACTTAAAAGATCATATGCACTGAGTCATCTGTAGGCCTAAATTCACATGTCTGTGTATCAGTATTTGGTAGATGTGCATGAGAAAGTGTATCGGAGATAAACATTTCTTTGCCTTTTCTGTAACAGACCTTCAGATCATACCACTGTAGTCTCATTAGCATTTTCTGAATTCTCATTGGTGTTAACGATAATGGTTTCTTGAAGATTTGCTCCATAGGTTTGTGATCATTATAAACTGTTACTTCCTTACCAAATATGTAGCAGTGAAATTTGCTTGTACTATACACAATTGAGAGCATTTCCTTCTCAATTTGAGCATATCTTGTTTCTGTGTCTGTGAGAGCTCTTGATGCGTATGCAAATATACGACCTTCCTGGAGTAATACTGATTTCAGTCCATCTTTACTCGCATCACATTCTATCTCTACGTTCTTGTTGACATCATAATATGCCAAAACTGGAGAGTCTGCACAAAGATGTTTCAACTCTTCGAAACTCGTGTTTTGTTCATAATTCCATTGAAATTCTACTTCATCTTTTAGCAGCTTTCTTATCGGATCATCTGCTTGACTTAGATGATGAATAAATTTTGTTAGGTACTTAATTAAACCTAGAAATCTTCTGATTCCATCTTTGTCTTGAGAGGCTGGCATGTCAATAATTGCCTTTATCTTTGCTGGGTCTGCTCTAAGCCTTTCTCTGACATGATATGGCCCATTTAAGGTACTCTGTTTTCCTTATCTTGCACTTGTCATAGTACAGCTTTAGATTAAACTCCTTTGCTCTTTCCATGACTTGTTTCAATATGTAATCATGATGCTCAATATCTCTACCAGCTATTAGAATGTCGTCTATGATGACATATGCTGCTTCAATACCTTGAAGCATTTCATCCCACTTCTGACAACATCTATATATATATTCCTCTAAGTCTGAGGTCAAACACACAAAATTTCAAGCAACAACAAGTAAATAGGGAAGATCCCATGGCGTACGCACCACGGTGTGAATGGACCCAATCCGCACTATTTCATTCACAAAATAGCATAGACAAATAAATATAGACCGGAAAAAGGAAGTAACTTCCTGTAACTTGAAAACACATGTATATATATCTACTATTGAATTGTGATTTCTAAATTATGAAAAAAAAATAAAAAATTGCATGATCCTCAGTCTTAGAGATTAAACACAATTTATAGACATAAAATAATGTACACACAATTGTAATGCACAAATTTTTGTATTATAAAACTCTCTTATGAATTTGTGTAGCGAATGGAAGGGAGGTTAAAAAAGTGGAAGCCGGAAGAGATTATATACACAGATAGATACTACTCTCAGGTTTGACTTTAGCGAGGGAAATCTGTTATATCATGTTATAAAATGGTTCAATTTAATAATTTATACACCTAAAAATTAGCACGGGACCAAAGAAAGTGCAGGGCCCACTGCGGTCGCATATGTTGCAGTGCCTATAAGGCCTGCCCTGCAAAATAGCGGCGTATGATATGAAAAATTTAAAAATTGCATTGCGTGTTTCCAACATGACGAATACAAAATTTTCTTGATTATAGATGTGTTAGTGCTCCTGGGACTCATTTAAATCGACAGGATGGCGCGGGGAATCTGTTGTAAGTAATAAAATGGCTTAATTTAATCATTTTTACACTTTAAATTAGAACGGGTCCTATAAAATTGCGGGTCCTATGAAATGCGGGCCCCACTGCGGGGAATCTGTTGTAGGTGATAAAATGGCTTAATTTAATAATTTTTACACTTTAAATTAGAGCGGGTCCTATAAAATTGCGGGTCCTATGAAATGCGGGCCCCACTGCGGTCGCCGGCCCTGGTAAATAGCGGCGTATGCTATGCCGCCGGTCAACTAGTGTAGAATATTTGTGTTACACAAATAACAAACTAGTATTTAAGAGGGAACTCCATTTATTACGTAAACACTAGCGATGTTGCACTGACGCGCTAGTGTGCAAATGTACTTATAATACCATTTTGTTACACCCGTATAGTCCTCTGATGTTACCACAGTCGGCACAAGATTGCATGTTTTCACATAGGTCCTGTCAGTATTTGTTAGCACACTGTCTCGCTGTTCTTTGGGCATTGTTTCTTGTAGATCTGAGCGCTTGTAAGTTGCTTGGAGTGGGCTCCTTGTAGTTTAGCATGGCTACTCTATTGTTTTTGATGGCAGTTTCCATTTTTTGTAGACTTGCTTCAAAGAAGTGTCCAGACCTACGATGTCTCCATGAGACATAGTGCTGTGGTTTCGACCTGAAGTATGTGTTGTTAATGCAGAGCTTATGGCATGCGCAGAATTCAATCAGTCTTTGTTTGTTCTCATTCACCCTGCCGATTCCACAAAAGCCTAATGCAGACTGACCAGGTGGTGTGGTCTGATCCTACTCTTGCTGTCACATATGCAATTCTAGGTTTATCTGTGTATTTCACATTTAGTAAGAACATGTGTGCAAAATTAAATCTGGGTTTTTAACTGTACCTCTGGATTTACCCGGCACCTATTTATAGCTTGTCGGCAGACATAATGATTCAAATCTATTGGTTGGTTTGAATAAAAAGACATTTTGAAAAGAGGCAAAAATTTTGCGCAAAAGGCAGTCCGAGCTTAGAATCTGTCTAGATGAGTCGCATAGTTAGACCTACTATGTTTATTTAAGAAAAAGTATGTCTTTGTGGACTCAGAAGTTTTATTAATATTATTTGTACATAGCTGTACTTATGTTGAGTTTAAATAAAAGTTCCAGTGTTTCTTTATCAAGGCATTTACTCAGTTGAATCCTAGATCGCCATTGTTCAATATTATTATATTAAAAAAAACAATCCCCGGCAGCACAAGACTTCTCTCCTAACAGCTAGTGACATCTAACAACATCACAAGAAAAAATCGAGACATCTAGCACCTAGAGAGAGATTGTTACATATTGGCAACCTCCGACGAATTAATACGGCATAAATCAGGCACTTCAATGAAATTTATCAAGATCTAGGACAAATTTCTAAACTCTTCAATAAGGATCTTTATTTTTATTAAACAAAGGACAGAGCTACTGTGTTTACAGGTCAGTTGGTTATCGCTAATTTTTTTAAAAAAGATTTTCGTTAGAGTTATCGTCTAACTCACGAAATCTATTTATTATATGTAATTGGCAAAAAGCGTAAGACCAATATACATATTTTTACTTACACGGGCAGCATTAGTAAGACCTATGAAGTATTATTATAACTGGCAACGTAAATAAGACCAGTAAATCAATTAACTGGCATCATAAATAAGACCAGTAAATAAATCATTCGTCTGGCAACATACACATAAGACCAGATTAACCAACTGCCAACCAGTAGAAAGTACTCAGCTCACTTAATCAACCAATACCAACATTAAGGCTTGCGACTCCAGTAAATACAATTTTACTGTCAAATATAACCAGCCAGTTGTGGCATCAAGAACTTGTTATTATTCAATTTGGAATAGTGCTACAATCCAGATATTGAACATTTTTGGTCAAGTAAAAGATAATATAAAATCAAAAATGGCTATCAGTTCTAGAACACAACGACTCTTCGAATTGATTGAATTAGCCAAAGAGAAGCAAATCCCCAAACCTGAACAGTGGGCCGAACGCCAAGAAGTTAAAGAATTTGAAGATAAACGAATACAGGCAGAAGAAAAGAAGCGACAAGAAGATAAACTATTAGAAGAAAAAAGAATGCAAGAGGCCGAAAAACAAAGGCAAGAATCCGAAAAACAAAGGCAAGACGCCGAAAAACAAAGACAACGTGAAAAAGAATAGATGGAGCATGAAAAACAATGCAAAGAAAATAAAGAAAGCATTGCAAACCAAGGGAACTTAAATGTCTTTGACAAATATAGAATAATGAATAAAATATCGTCATTCAATGAAAACATAGACAACATGGACTCATACCTCATCAGATTTGAACAGATAGCTACTACATCCGGTCTACCAGAAGCACAGTGGTCCAGTTCACTCCTCAGTTTATTGACTGGCAAAGCTGTCGACATTTGCTCCCAACTGTCAATAAATGAACGCAACAGTTACTCCGATATTAAAGAAGCTCTACTACGCCAATATGAAGCAACCTCAGCCAACTACAGAAAGAAATTTTACAACGAAAGGCCACAGCAAAACGATGATGGTCAAATTTTTGTATCAAATATGTCAATGTGGTTTGACAGATGGATGTCTCTGACCAAAGTATAAGAAAGTTACCAGACACTTAGACCACATATCATTATTGACAACATCACACATGCTCACTCAGAAGATATTCAATCATACATTATTGAGAGAAATCCCACAGATATCCAGTCATTAACCAAGATCATCAGACAGTACAAGGCAGCCTACCCAAACAAGCCAGTCAAACCACCCATTGAAGAAAAATTTGTCTGCTTTTCTCAAGACAAAAATACAAAATATAAACAAGATGATAAAATCAAGTGCAACAAATGTCACAAAGTAGGGCATTTCACTTCTCAATGCCATAACAGAACCACAGAATGTTCCTACTTTCATAAGAAGGGTCGCCAAACTCATGAATACTGGAAAAAACAGTCAACCTCCAGAGATCAAAATTTTGACAGGCCCACATCACCAAATCAAAGATACAGCAATAAAGAACAATACCATGTCAACAAATCAGCTAGCAATTATAGACCAGATTGCTCGCTACAGAAGCCATTCACAAGACTCCAGACCACAATATGTACCAAACAGAAGCTCATATAACAGAAACTATTCCAATGAGCACTCAACAATGATGGTTATGTCAAAGTCAAATGGTCTCAAATTTTACCCAGGCTTTGTAGGAGATTAGAAGGTGGAAGTTCTACGCGACACCGGAAGCACGTCCACATTAGTGCATGAGCGTTTCGTCCACGTAAAACGACTTGCAGGCAACCATGTACAAGCCACTGCTTTCAACGGAACTGTCAGCAACCTACCTTAAGCCATAATATACGTCACTACACCATTTTTTAGTGGTCAAACAAAAGCCTTAGTAGCACACAACTTACCAGTTGACCTAATCATTGTAAACATAGAAGGAGTTAAAGAATGCACTCCTCAAGAACTCATAGACTGGACAAATGCCATAAACCAAAGTCAAAAATGCAATGCAGTGATCACCAAATCTATGTCCAGACAACAAGAACATTTAGCACCTGAACAAGTTAGACAAAATAATCACATGGCTACCACAAAAGCTCATAACATACAGAATGTAACAGAACCAGTTACCAGCTCACTAGATAGCAACAGTCAAGAGTTACCACGAATCCAGAATAACGAAGAGTTCGAACATCCAACATGTACACCACCATTCACGACAAGCCCTTCCCTACCTGTCACAAGTCCACCTCCAATTCCCGAATGTCCATCGTCGAACTTTAAAGATCAAGACTATATGCCCAGAATCTTCAACAGTACAAGAACTCTAACTGACCAAGCCGAATTAAGTCAAAACAATTCATACTCCAGACATCAAGAATTCAAGCAAGATACCAGAGACATAGTCACATCAGCATACGAGCAAGCCAATGAAGCCACAGCCATAGCAAACTCAAATACCAGAATGAGAGTCAATAGAAACAGAACACTTAAACAATTTGAACCAGGAGACCAAGTATGTCTGTTACTACCAGACAATAGAAACAGACTATTCATAAAATGGAAAGGTCCATTCTCCATACTCAGAAGGATAACAGATGTTGACTATGAAATAGATATCAACAACAAAAAGAAGATTTATCACGTCAACATGCTACAGAAATACAATACGAGAACAGAAGATACCACAAGTCCAGAACTAACTGAAAGAGTCATATCATGCCTAGCAGTCATACCTGAAGAAGATGAAAATGACACATCTGAATTTAATGATCTCGGTATACCACAGAAAACTCATAAGCAAACTGAATTCTGGCAAGACATCAAACTCAATTCACTGCCACCGCAAAGACAAAAAGAACTGACTAACATTCTCAAAGAACATTCAGAAATATTTATAGATATTCCAGGCAAAACTTCAACTTTTGAACACAATATCATACTTACTGATTCCAAGCCTACAAAAAAACGAGACCATATCCGTTACCAGTACACTACGGAGACTTCCATCAACAAGAAATTAATCAGCTCTTAGAGCAAGGCATCATAGAACATTCAAACTCTCCATATGCTGCACAGATAGTTCTCGTCAAACGGAAGCAAACACCAACTCCAAGAATGTGCGTCGACTTTAGACAGTTGAATAAAATAACTCAACTCGACTCATATCCCATGTCAAATCCTGAAGATCTTATGACGCAATTTTCAGAAGCAAGATTCTTCACCAAAATAGACTTGTCCAGAGGTTATTACCGGACACCAGTCAAACAAGAATGCAAACAATTTACCGCCTTCACAACAGCTTTTGGACTATTCCATTTCAATTTCATGCCATTTGGACTAGTCAACGCCAGCAGCACTTTTAACAGAGCCATTCACAGAATACTAGGCCATCGTTCTGACACAGTATCATACATTGATGACATTTGCATATTCCATAAAACATGGAAAAAAACACATCAAAGGCCTACAAGAAGTTTTCAGTATTCTGAAACAACATGGGTTTACCATAAAGCCTAGCACGGTAGAATTAGCCATGTCGGAAGTATCCTTCCTAGGTTATCAAGTCAGCTACAATTCGCTCAGACTACAAGATAGCATTATTCAACGCATCTTAGACATCAAAGTCCCCACCAATAAAAAGCAAGTGAGAAGCATTTTGGGTCTGTGTAATTTTTACAGGCATTTCATACCAAATTACACAGCACTCACATCTACATTGATAGATCTCACAAAGAAAGGCCAACCCACGAAGATTCCATGGTCTACAGAGCTACATAACACGATTGAGAACATCAAAGCCACGTTCTCCAGAGACACTATACTCAAACTTCCGAATCCAGAAAAACAATTTACCTCGCCACCGATGCCTCATCTTCAGCCATAGGAGCATGCCTAATGCAGAAATACCAAGAAACTTTGCATCCAGTATTTTTCATCAGCAGGAAGTTGTCACCAGCTGAAACCCGATATTCAACTATCGAACGTGAATGTCTAGCAATTGTATGGGCCATAGCCAAGTTCTCCAGATATCTACTAGGTGCTCATTTCACACTACTAACAGACCATGCACCACTAGCATTCTTGAACTCTACGAAAATGGCAAACAGTCGTTTAACTCGTGAGTCTACAACTCACAGACTACCAGTTCGAAGTCAAGACAATCCCAGGACGCGAGAATGTCTTCGCTGACACACTTTCCAGATGTATTTAATTCATTACATAATTTTGTGTACATTCTTTATCCACAGGTGTACCATATTAGGTTGTGTTAGCATATGTTTTATTTCAGTATCAAGTACAATAGAGAGAAGTCACTCATCCAAGATTTAATTACCAATTACTTTATGTTCTATTACATATTATGCCTTGTAAATTTTTGCTGTTGTTCATGACATACATTGTCTCATATTATTGTATTTTTCCTATTTATGCATTCAATCTTGAGTTTAATAGGCATTTCCTTGGTCAAATATTTGTTACCAAGTCTTCAATAATTTTGTTCACATATACATGACACTAACTTGATTTTTTTTCCCATGTCTCCAAGTTGTTACATTTTAATTTCTTTCAGAGTATTGTCATATATTGCCTCAACCATCTTCTATATTTTCATGTATGGTATTTCGAGTACATTTAACATTGATTATAACCATTTTTTTTCACTACTATGTAAGCATTTATATTACAAATGCAAGAGGGAGAGGGGGGGGTAATATGTCACATATGCAATTCTAGGTTTATCTGTGTATTTCATATTTAGTAAGAACATGTGTGCAAATATAAACCTGGTTTTTTAACTGTACCTCGGGATTTACCCGGCACCTATTTATAGCTTGTCGGCAGACATCATGATTCAAATCTACTGGTTGGTTTGAATAAAAAGACATTTTAAAAAGAGGGGCAAAAAACGTGCGCCAAAGGCAGTCCGGGCTTAGAATCTGTCTAGATGAGTCACATAGTTAGATCTAATATGTTTATTTAAGAAAAAGTATGTCCTTGTGGACTCAGAAGTTTTATTAATATTATTTGTACATAGCTGTACTTATGTTGAGTTTAAATAAAAGTTCCAGTGTATTTTTTTTTTATCAAGGAATTTACTCAGTTGAATCCTATATTATTATATTCAAAATACAATCCCCGGCGGCGCAAGACTTCTCTCCTAACAGCTAGTGACATCTAACAACATCGCAAGAACAGATCGAGACATCTAGCACCTAGAGAGAGAGCTTGTGACACTTGCATTGAAGTCACATAGAAGTACCATGTATTCTTTTGAGGAATTATCTCAATGGCTTGCTTGATGTCTTCGTAGAACTTGTCTTTGTCGTCTTGTGTGGGGGCATAGGCACTAAATAGAGTGACTTTTCCAGATTTAGTCATCATACTGTGACAAAAATAAATTTCGCCCACTTAAGGTATCACTCGGAATCTAGGCATTTTATCAATAAAATTTTTATCTTATCTTTGTTCCCTCAACTTGGCCCACATGGCTATATAAATCACTAGTAGTACCAATCCTACCACCACCCCTTTCTCTCTAGGCATCAATGTCACATGTCTAGCCAATATCGACAGGAGTGAACTTCCCTTTTTATCTGGATAAACATTATTTGTTATGTTCATCGGACGGAGTTTGCCCCTCCTCACCTTTCACCAGATAACACCTTCCTCACTCTCCCCTGTCGGAAAGGACTGGCTACTTCAAAGAATCTTATTGACGCCTAGATAGTCTCGCGCAGCCGCCTTGGAGAGACGCGAGGTTGACCACCTTAGCTCTTTTAAGTGTTTATCTATACAAGGGAAACACGCGGCAAGGTCGAGCGGAAATCCTTTGTCTTAGGATCTCAAGACAAACTGCCATATTGACTTTGAGTCACTCCCCTTTCACCAAACCTCTCATCCATCTTTATATGGACAGGATTTGTCACATCGATTCATTTCTTTCTGAGAGCTGTTTGGAGTGAACACGCTTGTTGAGCTCTACTATATTCATTTCATTTGTTTTCCTTACATTGGATTTGGTGGTATGTGGTTTATGCTTAATGATCTTATATCTTGTGTATGTATATATTTTTGCATTTATTAGTGCATTATATTTGTGTACATATTTGTGTAATTCTTATCTTGGAGTATGTAAGTAGTAACTTTATGTATTATATTTATAATCACGACTTGTACGACTAATTAATCAAAGTCATCCACTTTATCTGGACTAGAATTATTTGTAATTCTCTCCACTTGTATTTAGCTCTTAAGCTACTATTAATTTATCGTTGATAAATCATCGCTCAGGTCGAGCCCTATTACTATTATTGATAAATTCCTTGACCGGGAACTATCACAATGTTACGATCGCTCTCTCTCTACTATCCAGACTCTCTGCAAACTCAATACAGCAAACTTCAAAGAACGTCACAACTCGGGGCTCAAAAGTATCAGTGACATTTTAATACATCAAATACATCACAAGTGGCAATTACATCAACTCTAAAAACATAGCCTTGCTCCGGACTTGACACACCGTGCTGGTTCTGACTTCGCCTCGTACTGGTCACATTGCGAGGTAACGTGAAGTGCGTCGATTCTGACACACTCGCTCTTATATAGTGTCTCTACTGGCCTTCTCGAACTTTCTTGACCAGTCCAGTTGATCACTTTCACCGTGACTTGCGTGCGTAATCGTCGAGCCGAACTGGCGTGTATTGTCACTGGTCACAGTTGACCGCTCGTACTGTGCTGAACTGGGGCGATTTGGGTAGGCTAAAACACACACACATTGCACTACCAACATCTGTGTCATCAGGTTTACAACAATAATATTTATGTAACATGTCTTATTACCAAGTATATATTTACGCTCATTCCGTGACAAGGAATGCCGTAACTATTTATGTACTATATTTTATCGGCCTGTTGGCCAGACTTATTACTTAGGTAAAACCATGTACACATTATTTTATTTCCTTATCTCGGCTGACCGCCTTGATAATGCTTGGAAGAGATATATAAATAATCTCCCCTTGTATTCATTTTAGCTTAATAAAAATAGTGTCCCTTGAACGGGCACCTTCTCCATTCAAGCATGCCCTATTGTTCAGGCCACACGGCCAGATGTAAACAATGATGGCATGGTCACTGACCATCAGCCATCTCTCCCCCCCCCTTTTCCCTTTCATCTCGTTGTTCTAGCTACTCGTGATGATCTCACCTTGGCGGGTGTACATCACTGTTGACTAATTATTACTCCCCTTTGTGGGACTTCTCCCCTATCACTAGTATTGTATTCTCCCCTGATGAGATACGATATATAAATGTGTTAGCTCCCTTTGATATTTGTGAAACTAAGTTATAGTTTCTTCACATCAAATATTATATTACTATTTGTATCTCCCTTGGTGAGACTTAACCATTATTATTACTATTGTCATCTTCCCTGATTGGAATGCAATATTTAATTGATTAACTTCCCCCTTAATAATGCGAAACTAGTTCATGATTTCTATTTAACATTCTGAAGATATCCTTCATGGAAAGGCGTCTACCTCCCAGTGTCATCATTATGGCTAAGTCGGTCTACGCATCTCGTTGCAGCTTTTATTACAGGCTACATCTACTTGAAGCCCTGTCTTCGTAACGCTGTTACCAATCTGCTGACACCAGATCTGAAGATACCAGCCTTACCTACTACACACAAGAGTCCGACCAACAATCGCTAGCCAGAAGACCCGTCACTGCAGCTACGTATCGTTGGACTGTCCCGTGCGCTAGGATCAATCACGCCAGCCCACCCACAGACAACGTCAGCATCAGCCATACCAGTCTCGTCAGAGCAGCATAGGACTTAAAGCTAAGCAATCAGCCTAATGACACTCAGACCACTTGGTTCTCATATCTCATGATGATAGTCCCACTTTATGTAAATAATTAGATCCCAACTTAACACTGTACAGCATTTTACCTTTTACTTAGTTTTCCTTTTTATCATTAAACTGTACATATATTTTACATAATAGTATTTGTTGCCTGCATTCATAACGCTGTGCCTGTTAGTTTATGTGCAAGTCAAGGTCCTCAAATTCTCGAAACCCCCCTAGACACCTAAACGGCCACCATCTTTAACCTACTTGTCACACATACTTATGCTTAGTAGCCGTTCCGAGCCACCAACTGGAGGGCTATTGTGGGAAGTAGACTGGTCTTGACAGCAAAGCTCATATCATGTATTTGCATCTCATCCTGTGTAATCAGCCCCATGGCGCATGCCGTCTCCGGCCAGTCGGGTTGGAGAGGTGCAATGTCAATGCTTAGTCTTTTCAGCTCGTTGTTTATGACTGCCGTCTTCCTTGCATCGTCAACCTACCGTAGGTCATCTGTGAGATCAGGACACATTGTCCTGACGTTCCATGTGGCCAGTCGCATGACAGTAATTTTCATTTTCATTTTATCTTTTGTTGCTTGGTGCAAGTTTTCAGCCTACTTGTCGTTTTAAACTAAGCTATAAGCACCCATTAGAGCAGGCAGGCTGTGGCGGATCAGCACCTAACTGTCTAGGGGCTGCCCAGGCTGGGGCGGGCGGTAGCTGATCAGTGAGGCGCGAAGACCTTTCCCACCGTCAAAACAACCCGTGGCATCCATACATTACGCCAATCAACTGTTATCTCCCGTGTTGTTTTAGCCGCTTTGCAGCAGCACCAATTCCTCTTCGGGGCACATTCCTAGACCTTAGATAAAGGGGTCAATGCTTCATGGTCCCTCTCTCGACCTTGCTGGTGAGATCCACAGGAAAGCTTTGCGTTACATTTGGCACCAACTCAGTTGCAGAAGCTGCTAATCGAACTTCATAGTTGATACTTCCAATGCTTAAGAGGCTTCACTCCTGATTTTTCCTCGAGGTTGTATCCTGAAGTGTTATTACCACAAGGCAGCGAGCTTTGAAATCAGAGTATCCCTCTACTGGATTAATTGCCTTACTAGGTTGACGAGCTACATCTGCGAAGCTCCCGGTTTTGTGGCACAAGTTGCCAAGGTATCCGCCTTCACCCATTCACGTTTTAGTACGAGCATGCAGTTTCGCCGTCTTAGTATCTAATCCACACGAGCAGGCCAAGTGCTGGACTTACTTGTCGGAGGGTATCTTCGAGACGCATGACTTTGGGAGTATTTTATAGACAATCACAATCACCGTTGACACCCTCTGGCCAAGACAACCTTTGAAACCTTTTCACAAATATTTTAAGCGCATTAGGCTGAATTCTTGTGGTAGAGTTGATACTAACATTTGTTGCAAATTCGGATTTTGGCACACTATTAAGAAGTATCTAAGAAGGAGAAGAAATGGAAATCATTTTAGGAGAACATATCTAAAAAAAAATAAAAAAAATGACGGATTGAAAATTACAATTGGTCATAGTCAACTTCCACAGCCTCTCCACAACTGATGTAACGGATTTTAGGTTTTTTAAAAAAGATGTGACGCCTTGTTTTCACTTTTTACTCTTTTCGACTTCCATGCTAATGACTGACTTGTTACATTTGTTTCGTATCGCCTAAGATGCATTATTCACATTAATTTAAATAGTTATGTTTTGAAAATTAAAAACTTTGAAATCATTCTGATTCACTTTTTTGTTACTTTTATCCTCGTATAAAAAAATAAATAAAGCAGCTACCGATGGAAACACTTTATAAATAACGTTTACTTTTACACTTTAGGATAGATAGATCTAGATTCGAAAAAACAGATCCATATTTCTAATGGTCTTACTCTTAGGCGACCTTGCAAAATCGTCAAGGGCAAGTTGGTTGCGATCCATAAGCTGAGAACCCTTGCACTAGAGAGAGTGCAACTTACTTTTGTAAGAGTAGTGATAGATCTACAATCACCATGGCATGGGCATTAAAAATTATCCCTACTCATGTTACTACTAGATCTACACCATTATTTATTTTTGTTTCTTATCTTGGGATTTTTAAAAAGCTTTTCCAGGGATTTCTAAAATCATAAACAACATTAGATTTATCATTATCATCTAGATCTAGAGAGGTCTAGATCTAGAATAATCAACAGAATATTGATCAAGAACCTATATAGATCTAGATTAGGTAAAACTTCCCATCGCAAGCCCATTTCATTATAAAAATAGATAGATCTAGAGTCTATACCTAAAATCTAGAAAAACATCAAAATCTAGTAGGAGTAGATCTAAATACTATCTTAAATCTTAGTATCTATCTATTAGATATATTCTATGAGTAGTATGAGTATAGTAAGTAGTATAGAGTATAGATCTACAGATAGACTAGAGATACTCACTCAGATACACATCAGTCACATCTACTGATCTAGGTTAGGTCTATATAAATATAAATAAAAATTATAATCTAGGACGTCTAGGTTCTATATATTAGATCTATATTCTATAGACTATACTCAGTACAGTATAATACTGTCATACTGTCTATGTCTATACTAAACTAGATTAATACTATACTGTCTATTAGATACTGTCTATATCTATACTAGTATACTCTAGACTATAAGTAGTATTAAGTATAAGTATAACTTTAAATTTACTATATTATAATAGTATAACTATAATAATAAATTAAATAATAGAAATAGAGGTCTAGACATACTAGATCTGACTAAATCTAGAAATAGAATCATCATAATAGATCTTGAGTATTACTAGATCTATAAGAGTATTTAAGTATATAATTCTATTTATCTATGTCTATATAATTATATAGATTCTATTATTCTAATCTACTAGATTCTAATAATTCTAATAAATAGATTTAATTTAATAAATAGATCTAGTCTTGAAATCTAGGTCTAGACTCTACATTTTGTACATTTAGTATCAGATCTGCTCACTAGAAATATTTTAATATATATTATAGATCTATATATTATTAAATACTTATAAATACTATAGCTATAGATATATATATAATAATTAATATCAGGTGGCCGAGCCTTGCTCGGTTAAATAATTTATACTAAGAAAGGTAATATACTACTGCTACTGGTGCTACAGCCCATGGAAAGATATGGCCTGCTCTTACACATCCCTCCATTCATATATCTCCTGGGCCTTTCGTCACCATGCCCTAACGGTAACCCCAAGTTTAGATATCTTGTTCAGTGTGAGAAAGTAAGGAGCAGTAGAGCAGCTGTGTAATCACCATTTCCTTTGTTTTGGTACGGGACATTAGACACTGAAGCATGAACACATGGTCATAATTTTACCAGCAAAATTATAATTATAATAAGGCTTGACATCAAATCCGAAGATTAATGAGGAATCTACACCGCTCTACGCAATTAAAGTGTAAACAATTTATTAAGCACTTAAAACGCAATAACTAATCATACATCGGTACATTTAATTTCATTACTTTCCTTCCATAGTTCTATAATAAATCAATCTTCAATAAGATGGTGTGCTAATGTTTAATTAGGTCCATTGATACTTTAAAACTCGTTCTTGTTTGCATTGTAGTAAGGTAAGCTTAGTGACGTAAGCAGCGTTTTTCCCGTTTACGTCATGGAAAACTTTCATTCATAAATTTTCCATTTCATTCATAAATTATTCTGATCAAAATTAAATTGAGACATTTTCATAACGAAATAACGGTCGAACTCGAGTTTTCCCGATGTGGCCAATGAGTTCAGAATTTTTTTCTCACTAATACGCACATACCTTGAAATTTTAAAGAAAATCGTTAGAGCCGTTTTCGAAATAAAATTTATAAATAAATATATATATATACATGAATTGCTCGCTTAATAGATATAATAGATCTATTTATCATAAATAGATCTATAATATCAATATATATTATATAATATATATTTTTTTATATATCTACTATATAGATTTATTTAATAAGCATAATCATCATTGTTCCTTTGTGTTCCTTGTGGAACATAGGGCCTAGCCAAAAACACGCCACTCTCCATGGTCTCTTGCAAGTTTCTTGATGGCTTTCCGATCCTCTCGGCTTTCTCCAGTATGCTGCGTCGCCATGTTCGTTTTGGTCTTCCTCTACAGCTACGTCTTGTTCCCTGGGGGTTCCACTCTAAGGCCTGCCTAGCTCTGCTGCTGGTATCTTTTCTAAGGGTGTTACCAATCCATCTCCACCTTCTCTCTAAGATCTGCATCTCTATATTATATTTTTCTGCCCACTGATCTCCCACAGTTTGGTATTTTCTACTTTGTCGTACCATTTTATTTTTAGGATATTTCCTAGGCATTTGTTGATGAAGGTTTGTACTTTTCTTGTTGTCACTTCAGTTGTTCGCCATGTTTCAGAATCATACAGTAGGACAACCTTGACATTAGAGTTAAAGATTCTTATTTTTTTCTTGTTTGAGATGTGAGGAGATTTCCAGGTTGGTTTTAGCTGTTTAAATGTCTGACGTGCTAGATTTATACGACGTTTAATGTCTTCATCAGTTCCACCTGTTACACTGACCACACTCCCAAGGTATATAAAATTTTCTACTTGGTCTATGGCCAAGGGGGTTCCAGTTCTATGTCTCCAATTTGTTTGTTGTTTACTTTAAGTTTAAGTACTTTTGTTTTTTGGTGGTTTATTTTGAGGCCTACTCTTTTTCCTATTTCACTTAAGGCTGTGATCTTTTCTTGCATATCCTTTAGTCTGTGTGATAATAAGGCTATGTCGTCAGCGAATTCCAGGTCTTCCAACTTTTGTGTGAGGGTCCATTGGATTCCTTTCCCTGAATTAGAGTAGGCTTCTTTAATGACCCAATCCAATACTAGAAGAAACAGGAGTGGTGAAAGAAGACATCCCCGTTTGACTCCTGTTGTGACTCGAAATTCCTCTGATAGCTTGCCACAGTGGGTTACTTGACAAGTGAAACAATCATAAAGGTTTTGGATTATGGTATAAGTATAATATATATATTATATATATATATATATATATATATATATATATATATATATATATTTACATTTATATATTTATATATTTATATATATTTCTAGCAGATAAATTTTATCATTTGTGATTATTTCATTATCATTATTTCTAAATCATTATTATGTGATTCATAGTTAATAGTAGTGTCTAATTAATCTAAATCTAGCAATCTTAAATCTAGGAATCTATGACTAGTGAGTATGAGATTCTTAGTGCTATGTCTATGAAGATCTATATACTTTATACTAGGGACCTGCGAATCAGGAAATATTTTTGAAATCGAATATCAGAAAATATTCGAATTTCGAATCGAATTCGAATAGAATATTCTTGAAAAAACTTGACAACCAACAAGTGTAAAATAAAACTTCAAATTCAAAATTTGTATTATATTATATTTATTTAATACTGAAACACAAAAAGTTAGCAATAATTAAATTGCAAAGCAGGCCTTTTTAAAAAGTAGATCTTTATTTTTTTGGCCCAAATCAAAGTTTCAGCATTATTTTCCGAGAGATTGTGACGATGGTCAGAAATAATTAGTCCTCCAACTGAATTAACTCTTTCTGAAGAACAATTTGTTGCCTGAAATGCAAGCAAATTCCTAGCTGCTCTGGCTAAAAGTGGAAAAATATTAATACTTTCTTTCCAAAACTGAAGAGGATCACTGTTTCGATCTACAACTGCTTGCTTTGAATACAAACTGACTTCATCCTTAATTTGCTCAGAAATGGTGGAAATCTTGTTGATTCTGGTATCTCCTTGAGCATCATGCACTTTCTTGAACATTGAATCCATAAGGCTTCCTCTATTCCTGTCTTGAACAAGACTTTCACGTGGCAATTCATCAGAATTTTTGCCAATTTTGCTTCCGTCAGAGTTTGCCAATATTGTCTCTACAAAATAAGACAGCTTTTTTAGTTTCCGCTTCTGAAAAAATAAGTAGTGTTAAAATCTTGGATCAATGCATGTGGCTGCCAGGAGATGATCCATTGTCAAATCAAATCTTGCTCCAAGTTGTTTCAATAGCTCATCTCGAAATTGTTGGAGACCTGCTGGTGATTTGGACTCATACCTCAAAAAAAATTTGGGAAAAAGAGTACAGGATTTCGTGTCGTATGTTTGATCCGAAGTTGGCCCAGTATGATCCAAGATTGTTCAATGAATAAAATATTCAGACAATTTGTTTAAGAGCAAATATAAAGTATTTTCGGAAATTCCGAATCAAAAGCAAGAAAAATCTTGTTTGAGTAACTGTAGAACTTTCAGCTGATACTGGTTTCAGAAGCTGCTTTATAAACCAATTAAGTAACATTTTACACACCAAAGTACACACCAAAACCGAGCTTGAATTATCCACAAAAAAGCATTACTTTTTTTTGGAAAATATTCGAAGATTCGAAAATTTAAAAATAATTTCGAATCGAATTCGAATATTCTTTTTATATTCGAATTCGAATCGAATATCGAATATTCGCAGGTCCCTACTTTATACTTATACTATATATATATAAATATATATATATAACTAGTGGCATAGCATCCATGGCGCGAAGGGGTTCAATGAACCTGGGCCCACGACTATTTAGGGGCCCACACCCGATGGTGTAACAACCAAAGGGGGAGAGGTTGGATTTACCTCAATACAAAATAAGCTGTAGCTTAGGGCCTATAAGACATATTAGTAGTTACATACACTATCTGGACTTAAATGGGCCCCATATCTCAAATAGGCAAATAGCAGAAGGTCCATTGAACTCTAAGAATATGTCAATGGATTGCAGGTAGGGGTTTTATATTGCCTGGTGCCATGACTAATGACCAATTGTGGCCTTTCCTACACTTCAATTTTGTAAAAAAACAAGATTACAAAGAGAGTTTGTGTGATACACAAACTCAGAGGCGGCCCCCGTCGGAGTCGGATCCCTGTCAGATCCGCTTTGATCTCTCAACGGACGGACAGACAGACAGGCCACACAAAACTAATATACATCTTCCGTGCTTTGATCTCTCAACGTTAGCCTTGTAAAGCCGATGTTCAAGGCAACTGCCACACTTGTTTTATGAGTTGATTACTTTACGAGTAAATACTGGTATGTTACTCGTATGTTGGAACAAAAATAATGTGAAAATATGTGCAGTATATTAGATTATTAATTGTCTTAAAGTAGGTTTCATTTATATTGCATACTAATTAGGTTTTTTCTCTTTAAATACTGTTTGCATAAAATATTTTTAAAAATTAGATTTTGAGCTTTTAGAAAAAAAAAAAGTAGCCGTTGCATCAGAACTTTGAATGCTCTATATTATCGTGATGTCAGATTTTCATTTTCTCTTCTACTTTCTGAGCACTAAACGGGACGGACGGACAGACAGACAGACAGACGGACAGACAGGCCACACAAAACTAATAGCGTCTTTTCCCCTTTCGGGGGCCGCTAAAAATTAAAAAAAAAGTTAAAAAAATAATTTTAAAAAAAAAATATCCTAAACCTAATATCAAACTTTATATTAACTCATTGAGTGCAGTGTTATTTTGTCAAAAAATGCTACTTTTTTTAGAAAAAATTTTTTTTGACCTAATATCACTAAAACAAAAATTTGTAATTTAGGTATCTATGATGCTATAGTAACATTTGTGGTAACAAATTAAAGGTAAATGAATGAAGAATTTGAAAATGTTAACAACTAGTCATTTAAATACAAGATACAAATTATAATCTAAATAATATGACATTATAACAAAAAAATGGATGCCAATTTGACCTACTTTTGAGACCTATACAATACTACAACACATTGCTATGTAAACAAAGGATGAAGAACTCTTTTATAGAGGGAAAATAGTTCTATCATTGTTAGTTAAAAAGTTAGATTAAAAAATGCAATGAAATTAAGGTAGGGTCTTTCTCAGAGACGTTCTGCGCCTTTAGTGTAGTTAGACCGTCTCTAAGAAAGACGCCCCGCACCCAATGAGCTAAACTCAAAATGTTTATACATAGAGTAGCAATTGAGAAGAGATCTGAACCCAAATATTATTTTCCTAGTCACATTTTACCAACCTTTACTCATACTGATATTTGCTTTTGACCTATTGTATAAAAAAAAAATTGGGATTATAACTAATAATATATACTTCAATCTAATTGGTCCACTTAATTTCTCCTCCCACTTCAGAAATTTTTGTATAGAGCTTTGAATAATAGTTATGTAACAAAACAAAGTAACAAACATGCCTATTGTACCACTTATAAATAAGCTTTTTGAAAAAAATGTATTTTTTTTTTTTTTTTTTTTTTTTCGTGATCCTCAAAGTCTTAATCTAAATATGTAAGGTTTCTCATCTTTTCAAGGATCAAATTGGTTGTATTTGCATTGTAGTAAGGGCCTGTAAATTCAATTAGAATATTTTTTCAGGTAAAACAATATTCAAAAGGTCCTTTTTAAATAGGGTGAATATTGAGCTGTAGATGTTAGAATACATTTCTGCAGTGATGAACACAAGGAAACGCTTTTGGAGTTCGGTCTTCGCCCAGGACCCCACTGGAAGGGCATACAGAGCTCGCCCAGATCACCTAGCTGTCAAGAAAAAGCCTTCAACATGGATGTTTTTTTTTTATTTTACAAATAATTTATTTTTGGCGTAAATCCTCAAAGCTTTAATCTAAATATGTAGGGTATCTTATCTTTTCAAGGAACTAATCAGTAATATTTGCAATGTAGTAAGGGCCTGTATATTCATACTAAACACATTTTGTCATTTTAAATGTCATAAAAGATGAAAAATGCACTAAGAAATTGTACTGTTAACATTTTTCGGGTCCCAGGAAATAAACTAAAAAAGAGGAACCATTAACATAATGTTGTCTTTTTTTTTAAACTTGTTGGTACTGCATTGAATTTACTATCAAAACAAAGAACAATCACTCTCACATCCAGTACAGTAAAAAAAGAGAGAAATAAAAAGTTTAACATAAAAAAAATTGTGAAATAAATATTAAAAACCAAGTTACTCTCTGAGTGTAATGCCACACTGACCAGCACTAGCAAAGTTACTCGCTGAGAGTAATGCAGCACTGAAAGAGTTAATGGATGTCCCCGGGTGCGGCCCACGCCCCCCAAACCCCCTAGTGACGCCACTACTTCAGATCTAGATCTATATTTAGATTACAGATTAGATAATCTGATGATTACAATCTATTAAAATGTATTATTTTGTACAAAAGTAGACAATAAAGTATCTAGACTGGATCTAGAGTCTAGATCTAATGCTAGACTAATACTACTAATAAATGTAGTGTGTCCTAAGACATGACGTTAAACTGCACTCCTATTTGCTTAGCACAAAAAAAAGTGCCCTATTGCTATTCTATTATTGTGTCTGCCTCTTTTCATAAGTCTGCCTTCATTACCCATCATGCTGTCTCCTTGTCTTATAAATCTCCCTACATGTTGCACCAGTCAGTTTGCTGTAGACTGTGACGGCTAAGGGGGGATAAAGAGATCCTGATAAGGATAAGGTAATATAGGCCCAGATGGCCTGCTCTGGGTCAACCAGCTGATCACATTTAGCTAGAGTTAGGGCTGCCAGCATGGGTCATCGACTTAGCTTTAGGGGAGAGGCCCAACGTAAGTGGAAGATACCCCAAGTGAGGGTCAAGGAAATAGTCTATACTTTAATGGGAGGGATCTTTCATCTCCAGAGAGAAAGACTTCCCCCAAAAGAGGAGTGTTCTCCTTTCCATCCAAACCTAAGGCTAAATACACAAGAATAAGGAAAACCCCTCCAGGGGCCTTCCTTTACCTAACAGCTCCAAGTAAATTATTTAGAATAAACCATGGATTCCAGGATTGTACAGTGGAATTGTAGAGGCCTGAAGCCCAATTATGAAGAAAGGTAGCTGCTGATGGACTCAGAGACTCCTGTAACTGTTTGCCTACAGGAAACCTTTCTGAAAAAGTATTAGTTTATGCAGCTATGGCACAAGACTGTTGAAAATATGGATAGAACATCAGGTTGAGTCAGTATCCTTGTGAAAGACAGCATTCCCCATGAGAGAGTAAAACTCCAAACCACACTACAGGCCATAGCAGCTATGATAACTCTACTTAAGGTTATCACTTGCTGTAATTTGTATCTTCTTCCAAGTGATCCATTGAATTCAACAGACATTGAGAACCTAATAGAAAAGCTTACTCAGACCTATATAATCCTTGGAGACTTCAATGTCCATAACACTGAGTGGGATCCATCAATACTGACACAAGAGGTCATATGCTGGAGTATATCTACGTCCAACATCATTTATGCATACTTAATGATGCATCACTGACCAACTCACATCCAAGAACTGGATCTCTCACTTGCATATATATATGACTTTAAATGGTCAGTAAGCAATGATGATGATCTATGGGAACGTGACCACTTCTCAATCATCATTGCTAACAACCTCCCCTCATTGGGTTGACCTCAGTGTTGAAAGCTGAATAAAGCAGTTTGGAAACAATTCCAAAAAAGATGCTCTGAGGATACCACAGAAAATTTCCTTAATGAACAGAGTCCCGCTGATATTTTTGCTAGCAAGCTACTTGATAATGCTAGGAAAGTTGTACCCTTAACCTCCCCAAATGTCACAGATGCATACCAATAACAAATGTAGAGGTCTAAGGTTTATCAATATTCCATGTTTAGAGTCTAATATCCAGATGAAACAGGAAATTGGTTGTAAGTGATATTGCTTTTTTTATGGTTTTCTGCTATCAAGAATTTACATTTTTGTTTTTTTTGGATGTCAGCCTGTTCTTTGTCAGCTATTTTTTTGTAGACCTTAGAAATTTATTTCAAAGAAATTTTTATTTAAGATAAACTCATGAAGTGTTTATTAACTCCTTTATTGTGACTAAAGTAAATCTTTTGAAAATTTTATATTTAGCACACACTAATGACGTCAGATTATTAAAAACTATGGCAATGGCAATGTTCTTCAATTGTCTTGGACTTGGGGATAACAAAAAGACTATCATCTGGTCATGGTGTAATGAATATGGTTCTCTCACACCGTATGAGCCCATAGTATCCAATAAAATAGAAGAGATGTTTCAAACTGGAACACAAAGTATGAACCTTGGAATTGTAGAGCCAACTTTATCTAATTATCAATTAGATCTGGCAAACATGAAACAGATTCGCTTGGCATCAGGTAAAATGTTTTCTTAAGTCTAAGAGTTTCTTAATTATTTCTCATTGCTTTTAATGTCCTTGTTTACAAATTGTATGTCAACATTTGAAAAAAATACATGACTTATTTCCTATTTTAAATCATTTTACATTATTTCAGGTAAACAACGAACCATTAATAGATTACTTTTATTTAATGATCATGTTCTTGCAAAAGGAATTTTATGGGAGTTTGAATCAGAAAATCTATGGACTCCATATGATGTAGATATTTCAAATCATCTTGAGATAGCCTATCAGCAGAATGCATCTCTTTTAGATTTGCAACACTTTGGACAACCCTATAAAATAGATTTGCAACAGTGGATTCAGGTTAGTGTGCAATGTTTCTCTTACATATAAAATATTATTAACAATGCCTAAAAAGGCCATGCAGTGAACATTTGTTTTTTCATTCCTATTGGTGTAGGGGGAGGAGGGCAGGGGAAATCATTCAAAGCTTCCTATCATTTATATCTCAGCCTAGTTAACAAAACAAGAGCAGTTGTTGAAAGTCTACCAGCATACAAACTCAATTACATGGTGACCAAGAACTTTGATATTGATAATAAGGCTTGTCTTTGAGGCCGAAGATTAGTGAGGAATGTAGTATTTCCCGTGGCTGCAGTCCTAGCTGTGACCTTTGATATTGATATAAAGTGATTAAACATCATTCATCAGAAAAGGTATTATACTTAAAATGTAAGTCTTTATGTGATCAGAAGCTATGAAAATAGGATAATGCTGCACTTTTATTCCCTCTAAAAGAAAGGTTAGAATTATACCCTGCTGTTTATTTCTTAATGATTTGCAGATCATATTCTACACTTAATAACTTAGCTGATTCCACACTTATTAACTTAGCTGATATATTTATGTCAACACTATAGATTTTTTTTTGAAGAATAGTTCATTTGAATTCAGAAATTATCTTAAAAAAAAATAAAATCCAGTCTATGTTTGAGCTTTGTGTGAGATCATCCTCATGTGAAGATTTGTAATGTTGATCGTAATAAGAAGAAATGTAGCTTGATAACAATATTTTTTTCAGCATTATTATTATGAATGACATCAAAAAAGCACATGTACAATACATTATTACTAATCGACCGGCGGCATAGCATACGCGACTATTTTGCAGGGCGGCCTTAGACCACTGCAACCAATGCGACCGCAGTGGATACCCCACTTTCATAGGACCTGCGCTAATTTTAGGTGTATAAATTATTAAATTTAACTATTTAATAACATATAACAGATTTCCCGCAGCCTCTTGATTTACCAGGAGCTCCTGGAAATTTCCTGAAATTGCAAAATATACAAAAAGTCCTGGAAATCTCCAAAAATTATTAAAATCTTTTGAAAACTAAAAAAAATCTCTGGAAATATATAGATAAAAATTGTCATTTTGAGGTGTCATTCAAAATGGAAAACGCCAATCCAACGCATGCTTAAAAAAAAACGGCATTATTCAATACCCATAATTGTGGAATCTGGTTTAGAAACTTCTCGTGCCTCATACTAATGAAGAATTACTTTTTGTCAACAATTCTCGAAGATAAATCGAAACATTTGGTAATTCTTGCTGTTGAGCGTTATCTATGTAGAAACCTTGCTTCCGGAAAAGGATGGGCTATAGGGCGAGAGAGTGAGGTCGACGTGTTGCGCGAATCCTCCTCACTATAATCCAAATTCCAGCGCAAGTCACTTGTCATCCCCCCCCCCCAAACACAACCAAACCAAAGCCCTGTGGCGACAGGCAAGCAGTGAAGCGGTAGGTGTGGGCACACTGGAAGCCGTAGCTGCAACCCTGCACACAGGCGGCTCAGGCCATATGGTCGTTCACCACTGACACAGAGCAGCAGTGGAGTCCGGCAGCCCCCTGAGCGGCTGAGCAGCCCTATTTAGGAGTGCACTGCTCACCTCCATAGCATGAGGACAGGGCTAGAAAAGGTGCCCCAAAAATTGCCTGCTCTAAACTATCCTAGCCAGCCTACCGCAGTTGGCGGGAACCCTACTCAAGCGGTCGAAATCAAAAGAAAAAGACGAGGATAGTTCCTCTTAACATAGGCGCATGGAATGTGCGCACACTTCTTGACAATGACACTTCTGACAGGCCACAAAGACGAACTGCACTAGTAGCCGCGGAGCTCCACCGATATAATATCGACATAGCAGCACTAAGCGAGACTCGACTTGCGGATGAAGGTGAACTATGTGAAAGAGGTTCTGGATACACTTTTTTCTGGAGCGGTAGAAGCACTGAAGTACGACGTGAATCTGGAGTCGGCTTTGCCATAAAGACATCATTATTACCTAAACTAGTCGGGCCTCCCAAAGGAATTAGTGACAGACTAATGATCTTAAAGCTGCCTTTACTAAACGGGAAGAAACACATTTCCATTGTTAGCTGTTACGCACCCACCATGATCAACCCAGATGACGTCATAGCAAAGTTCTACGAAGAACTAAACTCCACCATACGTGATGTTCCAAAAACAGAAAAGCTACTCATTCTCGGTGACTTCAATGCAAGAGTCGGCTCTGACCATCACATCTGGAAAGGAGTCTTAGGCAAATTTGGGATAGGACAATGCAACAGCAACGGATTATTACTACTCCAGACCTGTGCTGAACACAAGCTGCTCATATCAAACACAATATTCAGTCTTCCAATGAGAAAGCGAACCTCCTGGATGCATCCCCGCTCAAGACACTGGCACCTCATAGATTACGTCATCACCAGACAATCTGACCGTCAGGACATACGTGTCACCAAATCTTGCTGTGGTGCAGAGTGTGGAACAGACCACCGCCTCATCATCACAAAGCTCAACATTCGTATTCAACCTAAGAGACGTCCGCAAAAATCTAAACCCCTAAAAAGGCTAAACACTGCCAGCCTAGCGGATGACAAAACTGAAAAGTCGTTCGCAGATGCGATAGAGAACTGCCTCAAGTCCACCTCTCTAATTGAATCGAATGTAGATAAAAGCTGGGAATGTTTCAAAGAAGCTATCCATAGCACAGCATTAAGCATACTCGGACCTATGGAGAGAAAGCATCAGGACTGGTTTGATGAAAACAGTACTGAGATCAGAAAACTGTTAGATGAAAAGCACAAGCTCCATAAACTGTATCTGAACAACCCAAATTCCCAGTCCACTAAAGATGCATTCACCAACATCCGCAAAAATGTGCAAAAACAGTTACGCCAAATGCAAGATACCTGGCTTAGCAAGAAAGTGGAAAAAATACAGGAATTTGCCGACAAGCACGACATGAAGAACTTCTTCCATGCCATAAACGAAATCTATGGACCCACAAAGTCAGGCTCATCTCCTCTATTAAATGCTGATGGGACAATCCTATTGACAGATAAGGAAGAAATCCTAAAACGCTGGGCCGAGCACTTCGAAAAGGTTCTCAATACACCTTCCATCATAAATGAAGCGGCCATAGACAGGCTACAGCAAGTACCTATATATGAAAAAATGGATGACCCTCCCACGCTAAAGGAAACCGATCTTGCCATTCAACAGCTTGCAAGCGGAAAAGCCCCAGGAGCTGACTCCATTCCCGCAGAGGTCTACAAAAAAGGTGGACTACCCCTGATCGAAAGACTTCATGAGCTATTTTTAATTATGTGGGAAAATGAGTCAATACCACAAGACTTTAAAGATGCCACAATTGTTCATCTATACAAGCGAAAAGGAAACCGCCAAATCTGCGACAACCATAGAGGGATATCTCTTCTTTCTATTGCTGGGAAAATCCTTGCACGCATCCTACTAAATCGGCTCATGCAACACATAGAACATGGTCTACTACCAGAAAGTCAGTGCGGCTTCAGAAAAGAGCGTGGAACCATTGACATGATCTTTGCGGCAAGGCAGCTCCAGGAAAAATGCCAAGAACAAAATGCTGACCTCTTCTCAATATATGTCGACCTAACGAAGGCATTCGACACTGTCAGCAGGGAAGGTCTCTGGAAGATTATGTCAAAGTATGGCTGTCCACGAAAATTCATTACCATGGTGAGACTATTCCACGATGGCATGAAGGCCCGTGTCCAAGAAAGTGGTGAACCATCAGAGCCCTTCGAAGTATCAAACGGGGTAAAACAAGGCTGTGTCTTAGCACCTACACTGTTCAGTATCATGTTCTCCGCTATGCTGACAGATGCATTCACGGATAGAGAAAACAAAGGAATAAATATAACATACAGATTTGATGGTGGCCTATTCAACCCGAGGCGGCTCAAAGCAAAATCAAAAACAAATTCAGCAGTAATCAGAGACTTGCTGTTTGCTGACGACTGCGCCCTAAATGCCTGCTCTGAAGACGATCTACAAAGCATTGTCAGTGACTTCTCAAGAGCATGCTCAGACTTTGGCCTTACCATTAACACAAATAAGACTGAAGTCTTATATTTACCTGCTCCTGGGAAAGCCTACTCGGATCCAAGCATCACTATAAATGGACACGATATAAATGCAGTGGACAAATTCACATATCTTGGCAGCACACTCTCCAGAAATGGAAATATTGATAACGAAATCAACCTTCGCATCGCCAAAGCCAGTGCATCATATGGCAGACTATCAAACAATGTTTGGAACAGACGTGGTATCACCACAAACACTAAGCTAGGGGTCTACCGAGCCGTCATCCTACCTACATTGCTCTATGCCTCAGAAACATGGACAGTATACAGAAGACATGCCAAGAAACTAAATCACTTTCACATGACATGTCTAAGAAAAATACTAAATGTCAAATGGCAAGACAGAATGCCAGATACTGAAGTCCTTCAAAGAGCTGGTTTGAAAAGCATCCACACAATCCTGATGCAGTCCCATCTGCGATGGGCAGGACACGTGTGCAGGATGGAGGACCACCGCATCCCAAAACGTCTCATGTATGGCCAATTAAGAGAAGGCAAGCGCTCGCAAGGTGGTCAAAAAAAGCGCTACAAAGACACCCTCAAAGCTTTTCTATAGGAGTTCAACATTGACCCAGGCACCTGGGAGACAGAGGCACATGACAGAGCTTCATGGCGCCGCGCTGTGAGATCCGGCGCACAGGTTGCTGAGGAAAAAAGAACAACGCTTGCGAAAGAAAAACGCCAGAAAAGGAAAGCAAGGCAAACGACACTAGCTCCAGCTGGAATTACCTGCCCAGAGTGCGGCCGAACATTCCGGGCTCGCATAGGTCTCACCAGCCACATGAGGAGGCACAAAACCCCAGTGCAAAGCCCTCAGCCCACTGGATGACAAAGTGGTCATCATCGAACCACGATGGACGAACTATATGTAGAAACCAGATTTTTTCTGATATACTGTATGGCTTTGCTACACACAAGGCTCGTAAAGTAATTCTGTAGGTAGCCAAAAATGAATAAAATGCAAAGACAAATTTATTTTCTAATACAAATTCTTAATTTTCACTTATTATCTGTATCCCTACCCTAACTTGGCCCAGCGAAATCCGTTTCGCATAGAACCCCCACAACGGTTGCGTCCGGTCCTGCTGTTTAGTGACAGATTAATACATTGTAGATAACGTGTTCTCCTCCCCACCGCTCTTTTAACCGCAAAAACTAACTATTGTAGAAATAAAAAAAAGTGTTATTTCCATGACTTCTTGATCACAACGGTTAAGTCCGGCCATGCTATTATGTGACTGGTGAATACTACTTGTTCTCCCCGCCCCCCTTTTTTTTTCAGAGGGTAAAATGCAGAAATAAATGAGTGATCTTTATTTTCCTTCTTGTCCAAACTCTTGAGCCATGAAGAGAATTATATATATAGATATATAGATGTTCGCAAACAAAGCTTACAGCCATATTGCGAAGTTCAAGAGCTACAGTTTCGTCGATGACATTTTTCCAGAAATATGTGACTGATAGAACTAAACAGTTACCTGATGCAGGAATTTTGATTGCATTGAAATACCTGTTAACTCCACAAAATATATGTGAAGCGGTGGCCATGGTTAGGAAATGAAAGGCAATATGAAGGAGCAAAATCAAAACAAAGCTACAGAAAAAAATTCAACTATTTTAATGATATTTAACGTGTGTAAAAAAAATACACACATAAATATAGTCAAGTGTCATCATCATTGGCCTCCTTCAGTCGTAGAACGACTATGGTTCATCTGGTTCATCTCGCACACTTCCTCGTGTGTCTGTGGAGCCCTATTTTGGAGAGACACTCCCGTCCACAAGTATCGCAGGTAAAGGTGGTCTTCGCTACAGTGGTAGAGGAGCTGGTCATTTTCCGCGTTGTCCGCTTTTCTTCCAGAGCTGAGGCCCATGCTCTTTTGCTGTCCATAGCTTTCTTGGTCACTGTCTCTCTCCATCTAGTGCGGTCTAGAGCTTACCACTGGTCAGTATTGATGTTCACTGATTTGAGGTTGCGTTTTATTACATCTATGTAACGGAGGTGCGGGCGACCAGTTTTTCTTGAGCCAGTTGCAATGCAAGTTGTCCGTAGAGGATGACTTTCGGTATGCGATTGTCCTCCATCCGGCGAACATGTCCAAGCCAGCGCAGGCGGCGTTGTCTGAGGGCTGTAAAGATGCTGGGAATACCTGTTCATGCAAGGATCTCAGTATTGCACACTTTTTCTTTCCATGTGATTTTCAAGATCCTACGAAGGCATCGCAAATGGACACAGCCAGGACACAGCCTTGTTTTACACCACTGTTTATATTGAAACTTTCGGAGCAGGCGCCATTGAACTGTACTGTACCCATCATATTTTGGTGGAAAGAGACAATAATATTTAGCAGCTTGGGTGGACAGCCTATTTTAAAGAGGCCTTCTCTGCTGACAAGGTCGAAGGCCTTGGTCAGGTCGATGAATGCGATGTACAAAGGCATTCTTTGCTCTCTGCACTTTTCCTGAAGTTGCCGGATAGAGAAAATCATGTCAATTGTGGATCTCTCTGAGCAAAAGCCGCACTGTGATTCAGGATAGACTCGATCAGCAAGTTTTTGTAGCCTGGGGACTCGAGCAAAGACTGTGCCTACAATGCTTAGGAGAGAGATTCCCCTGTAGTTGTTGCAGTCGCTTCTGTTGCCTTTGTTCCTGTACAGGGTGATGATCTTTGCATCCCGCAGATCCTGTGGCACAGCACCTTCTTGCCAACATTTACAAAGCAGTTCGTGTAAAGTTTGGATTAGTGTAGTTTTACACTGTTTTAGAAGATCTGGGGGGATGCCATCGCATCCGGGTGCTTTGCGGGCAGCCATGTTGTCTATGGCTTTGTTGAGCTCTAACAGGGTGGGTATTTCGTCTAGCTCGTTCATTGTGGGTAATTGCATGATAGCCTTGAGAGCTGAGGCAGAGACTGAGCTTGTTGTGGCATAGAGTTCGGAGTAATGTTCGACCCATCTATGCATTTGTTGACACTTGTCTGTGATAATTTCCCCAGTGGTTGATTTAAGTCAAGTGTATAGAATGTATAAAGAGAAAGATAACCCCCACCCTTTTTTTACTTGAGATAGAAATTAAAAAAGAGTGATCTTTCTTGGTCGTAAAAGTCCGTCATTGCTATGTTGTGACGGGTGAATTGTTCTCCCCCCCCCCCCTGTTTTTTTTTTTCATGCGATAACTATCCGCATTCAAACTGTTGAGGGAAGAAGAGAAATGTATATATAGTTATAAATAAATAAATAAAAAAAAATTTATAAATAAATAAATAAATAAATAAATATATATATATATATTATATATATATACTCATTAAATTAAAAAGTATTAGTCTGAAAAAACAACAACCCTAGATGCCTGTTGAAAACATTGGACTTAAAATATTCAGAATGGAATAAGTACATGCTCTAGCCTTGACAAAAAAAACACCCTTTTTTTATCAAAAGAGGATATGGTTACATTAAGAGTTTTTGTAAGTTTTAGTGCTGCATCTTTCAGTATAAGTAGAGAGCCTATTAAACCAGGTGGATATCAAACTCTTTGCTTTAGTTATGTCAGATATCTAGATGAGTTTTCATAGAGATACTCTGTCACATCTCCTCCCTTCTGCTTGTTTATCAAAGGTTTTCCTTTTTTTTTTTTGCAACTGTAAACATAGACTTTGTACTTTTTAGATTAGATCTAATTCTGGGACTCAGAGGAAAATAAGGAGAAGAGCATTAAGCCATCAGTATCAAACAGAAAATTTCAACTCTCAACTGTCAGGTAAATAGCTTTTATCTTTTTTACATTTTTCTCAAGTTATTTAAAAAAAAAAATTATTTTTAAATCCGAATAAGCATCTAATGCAACACTTCATTTTTTTATAGTTCAGTCACAAGGAGGTATTCAAAAACAGAAAAAACATGTATCTAGGGCTCATCCATATAATACTCTACAAGGTTTGTACTAATGTAGTCTTTTTCTCTCTCTCTCTCTCTCTTTTCTTTTAGGTATTGCACTTAACAACTGAGAAAGCCTTTATTGTTATCTTAAACATATGTATGATTTTGTTAAATTAGACAAAAAAAAAAGATTGCTGCTCAAGAGATTCTCCAATGAAAAGATAAATCAATATATTTACACAGCTTATGAATTTAAAGGAGGCACTGTGGCTGAGTGGTAAAGCGCTTGACTTCCAAACCATGGTCTGAGGTTCAGATCCTGGTGATGACTGGGATTTTTAATTTCGGCATGTTCATCCCTCTGAGTCCACTCAGCTCTAATGGGTACTTGACATTAGTTGGGGAAAAGTAAAGGCGGTTGGTCGTAGTGCTGGCCACATGACACCCTCCTTAACCATAGGCCACAGAATCAGATGACCGTTACTTCATCTGCCCTATAAACCACAAGGTCTGAAAGTGGAACTTACTTTTATGAATTCAAAAAATAAAAGACTTTGTTTTAAAAAATTTAGTTAAAATTTTTTTCATTATGAAACGTTGTTTGTCCTGCCTCATATATGTTTATATGGAAGAACCAACACGATACAAGACAAAAACAATAGATGCTTAACTGAGGAATAAGATGTGTTAAAAAGGACAGAATACTGCTCAGAACTGTATAACTTCGAAACTCAGGAGCAGCAGTAAAAGCCCTGAAAAAGGGAAAGTCAGCCGTAGTCGACAACATTCTTGGTGAACTTCTACAAGCGGGAGGAGAAACCATGATTGACGCACTCCATACGATTTGCAACAAGATCTGGCAATCAGGAGAATGTTCCAAACCCTGGACCCAGTCACTCATCATCACTCTTCCAAAGAAAGGCAATTTACAACTATGTCAAAACTATCGCACCATCAGCCTCATAAGCCATCCCAGCAAAGTACTGCTAAAAATTATATTAAATCGACTAAAACCGATAGCAGACAAAATCATATCAGAAGAACAGGCGGGTTTTAGACAAGGTCGCAGCACAACAGAGCAAATCCTAAACCTCAGAATGCTCTATGCAAAATATCTCCAACACCAAGAGAATCTTTTCCATGTCTTAATTGATTTCAAGCGATCAAGTATGGCATGGGGCACTCTGGGCAACAATGGAAAAATACAACATAAATAATAAATAACCAAAGTTATCCAGAACCTATAGAAGGATGCCACCAGTGCGGTGTACTTCAACAACAATATTGGGGAATGGTTCAAAACCACAGTAGAAGTAAGACAAGGCTGCCTACTTTCACCAACACTCTTTAATATCTTCCTTAAGAGGATAATGGAGGATGCTCTCGAGGGATTTGAAGGTACTGTAAGCATTGGAGGAAGAAGAATCACTAACTTGCGCTTTGCAGATGACATCGATGGCCTAGCAGGGACAGAAGAAGAACTAGCCGACCTAGTGATGCGCATTGACAAGACTTCCGCAGCATACGGCATGCAAATAAATGCAGAAAACAAATTATGACCAATAGCCAACAGGGCTTTACAAAGGTCATCAGTATAGGAGATGAAAAGCTAACTAGCGTTAGCAGCTTCAAATACCTCGGAGCTATTGTCTCGGATGAGGGAACAAAACCCGAACTACTGGTCCGAATAGCACAGTCCACAGCAGCCCTTTCTAAACTTAAAATAATATGGAAAGACAAAAGCTTAGTCCTCGGCAACAAAATCAGACTGATGCGCTCCCTGGTCATGGCCACATATCTATATGCTTGCAAGTCTTGGACCCTGACTGCAGAGCTAGAGAGGAGGATCATAGCAATGGAAAGGGGATACTATAGAAGAATCCTAGGCATCACATTTAAAGGCTGCATCACAAACCAGGAGATTAGAGACAGGGTTACTGCAGCGATCGGACCCCATGATGACCTGTTAACTACTGTGAAAAAACGCAAACTAAAAATCTATGGCCAATAACAAGATCTTCGGGGCTCACAAAGACCTTCCTCCAGGGAACAGTACCAGGAAAAAGAAGAAGAGGCAGACAGAAAAAGCGATGGGAAGACAACATAAAAGAATGGACGGGCCTACCTCTGAAAGAAGTTTTAATCAGGGCAAAGGATAGAGAGGAATGGAGAAGGACGGTCTACAAGTCTTGCTTGTTGCCCCAGCGGTCCACCAGACTAAGGGATTGGTAACAGGTAACAGGTATATATGTTTATACTATGAAGTGAGAAAAAAAGGCATGACATGGAAGGTACTGCAATTATTTTCAAATATCAAAACTCTTCTTCAGCCTGAAGTGCAGAAATCAGAAAATCATCTACAGCTTATGGATTCCATGAAGTAAAAACTACCACAAAACATTCTTGACTTTCCTTCTGTAGCAGTGTTTCTCAAACTGTGTGCCGCGGCACACTAGTGTTTTCCTACGAAGATTTGCTGGTGTGCCGCGAGAGTTTTCAGAACACCACACGTGCAGCGTTACACAGGTCTGCCTACTATTAAATTTTTATTTTATGTTGATATGACATCCCCACTTGCAACGACCAGTAATAGTTGTGGAAAGGGGTGTTAGCTATTCAGGTTATGGAATATTTGACTTTATATTTATTATTATGTGTTGCGTGTAAATTGTTTAGGTCATTAGGTGTATGCTAATAATAAGCATTATTCATTGTTATCCAAGGAGAAATACGTTAGCGAAAATGAAACTGCAAAAGTGTTAAATGAAAAGCAAGGAACCAAAGTAAGGTACAAAGAAGATTACATTGGATATGGTTTCATAAACTTCAGGACCTGAAGATTCTCCATTGCCATTCTGTCTGATCTGCAATGCAACTCTGTAGAATGAGGCTCTTGTTCCAAGCAAATTGAAGAGACACTTGGAAACAAAACATCCAGCTGTAAAAGAGCAACAGAAGGATTACTTTGAAAACATCAGGGCTCAACAAAATAAACAAGCTAAGAAACTTACGAACTACCTAAAGCTGCCAGGGATTGATTGCAAGTTATACGGTTGCTCAGTTATTTGCAAAACGCAAAAAAAAAAGCACACACAGAGGCTGAATCAGTCATTGCATCAGCTTTAGCAATAGTTGTTGAAACTATCATTGGACCCAATGCCGCTGAAAAAGTTAAGAAAGTTCCTTTATGAATTGAAGACTTATCGTCAGATTTACAAGATCAAATCTGCAAACACTTCGATTTGACTGACGATGAAGTGTCTCTGCTGTGGTCTCTTCAAGTTGATTAATCCACTGACGTTAACGGCAAAGCCCAGCTGCTAGCTTTTATTTGGTTCATAAGGATGAAAAATGTGTCAACGAATTCCTATTTTGCAAATACTTAATAACTACGACCAAAGGCGAAGATATTTTCAATTTGGTAAACGAAAACATTTTGCTATTCAAACCATCACCTCTGCATCCTCAAAACTGAAGTCATTTGGTGAAAAATTGTCTTAGTGGCAAAGTAAGATCTCGAAAGGAGCTTTCGACTGCCTTCCTACTTAAAATGAATGTGCTTCAAATTAAGAAACCACCCCCAAAATTCTGGACACTTGGCACACCTGCAGTCAGCATGCAGAATTACTTTCCAACAGTCGGAAGTAATGAGTATGGATGGGCCAGTTAGCCATTAGGAAACAATGAAGCTACAAATCTTATCAGTATAGAAGAAGAGCAGCACATTGATTTAAAAAACGATGCAGTTCTAAAGTCAAGTTTTGCCGAAAATAGCCTGGATGTGTTTTGGATTTTAATCAACAAGTTATATCCTGCAATCAGTTTAAAAGCAATCAAAATAATTCTTCCATTTGTATCTTCATGGTTTTGTGAGTTTGGATTTTCAAAACTAACAGAAATAAAGTCTAAGAAAAGTGAGAGACTTCTTACAATAGACGATGAAATGCGAGTTTGCTTGTCGACTTTGGAGCCTCGATTGGATCGCACTTGCTCTCAAAAACAGGCACAAGCTTTACAGTAAATGTAATACTTAAAAACAGGTAAAAAAAAAATCTTTTTATTCTAAAACAACTGTGCTCTTCGTGGTGTGCCGCGAAAATTTTGTAGTTTTTTACTGTGCCGGCAGACAAAAAAGTTTGAGAAACACTGTTCTGTAGTGTGACATGTCAAAGTTCTCCAAACAATCCATATACACTATATACATTTGATTCATAAGTGCAAATAAAAGGAACTTAAAACTTTTATTTGACATATAGTTTTAAATTAACAATTTATTTTTTTTCACAAAAAATCTAAAGTGGCCACAAGCAGCAGTAATCTTCTCAATAGCTTAACCCCGGCCTCAAGTGTACACAAGAGAACCACTGTGTACAGACAAGTGTCTGTAAGTTGATTTACATAGAACTGTGTTATCTAATTTCTATTCTATAAGAACAACAAAATTGAAAGGGTGAGGATAATGAGGATGTACAAATATTTTACTGGATATTTTTATGTTATTTTTAGTTAATACCACTTTGTTTTTTAAATAGTAATGTTGGCATACGTTTTATTTGATATCTAGAAACCATTTTTAACTGACACATCTAAGAAGGAAGCAGTTACAGAGTCACTTCCTACTGTTCAAAAAATCACCATAGACACTATTGGTGCCACATCTTGTAAGTAGATTGTATTTTATTTTAAGTTTAATAATTATTATATTAAAATGGTAACTAATGCAGTGATGGGAATTTTCAGAAAATTTTCAGAATTCAAAAAATTTCTTCTGATCCAAAATTTTTTTTTTTTTTTAAATCCAATTTTTTTTTTTTTTTTTTTATTTTTTTTTTCAAATTTCGGAAGAATGCAGAATAAGATTTTTATTTATTTTGAACATGCGCACATCCGGTCTTTTGACACAATTTTAAGTTCTATTTTTTTAAATACCTCGTGTTACCGTAATGTCTTCTTGATTTAGAAATTGGTCTAGACTCTAGACTAGAGTGGTTTTAATCAGTCTATATAGATATATTCTAGATAAGATATCTAGTTTCTTTAATTTGAATATTTTTGATCTAGATTAGATTTAGACATCTAGATCTATTATAAGATCTATATAGAATATAGATCTAGTAGACCTTCCAGCCATCTATTTCGATTTTATAGATGTATGCCTACTGTACATGACTATAGTCACTAGAGAGTTACTGAGTATAAGTCTGATTAAATATAGATCTAATAATACTATATTGGATCTACAGTCACTAGAGATGTAGATCCAAGTTATTAGATTTAAGTAGATTCTAGATCTAGCTGCTAGATTATAGATTGATCTAGATCTATAGTGAGAAATATATATTAAAGTTTTTTTTTCTAATAACTAACTAATAACTAATCATTACTAATGCTTTAAAAGCCCAGTGTGGTACATTACAAACAACTTAAATCAGCATGAAAAAGGGTCACCTAAGGATTTAGGAAGCTTCAATATGCAGTTCTATTGCTTAACATTCTCTTCCTCTAAGTATTGCTTCTCATCTGGTTGTTCTTGCTTAAGAACTCAGCTTTTAAGAACTTGCTTTTGAAAACATTTTTGGTGGACTTGATGTGCAAAGTTTAATAAACAGTTTCTCCTGTACAAAATTTAATGTGCAGTGAAACAAACAGAAGTGTAGCTCATACTTTTGAAGTATTTCCAAAACTCAAGCATGTTTTTATTTTCAAACACATTTATTCTTTATATTTGTTTGAGAGAGAATTGTTATAATACCAATAAAGCAGTTATGTATTATAGAATGCTCAGACTGCCTGGACCCAGATATAAAGCATCTGCAAAAAGCTTTCTTCCTTTCGTCTATATTTACAAACAATAGTGCCTTTCATGTATTTTGTGGGCTGTAAAGCTTATGCAGTGTAATTTTGTAATTATTATGTAGTACAACATTTAATGGACGAAAATATTAAATAAAATGATTGTACCGGTATATAATAAAAATAATTCAGCGACATCTTTTTTTTTAAGTCGCTGCGACTTCCTAAAATTTCTAAAAAAATTTAAAAGTCTGTTCCCATCACTGCTAATGTTGTTTTTTATATCAGATATTATATTCTTTATGTTATTAAATAAGAAATCGACTATAATTGCATAATGTAACTATCTATCACACTTTCTTTATCTTGGTTTGTGTTTTTAGACCTTTCTTTGAATGTTTTTAGTTTTGCGATCAGGACTAGAAGTTTTGGGCAGGTACATGATTGATGTGACCCAAAATATAGACAAAAATGACTGTGCCATTTGTTGTGATAAACTGAATGAGCCTTCTAGTTATGGAGACAGTATGTCTGGATCTGGTGATGTTGTTGAGCTTTGTTTCTGTAAACATCAGTTCCACAAACTCTGTTTGCTCACCATGTATAACTCAGTACATAAGGTATGTTTTATTACTTAAAAAGCACCTCTATTCACCATGTCCTGTTATTCACCATTTCATGTTATTCACCATTTCATGTTATTCACCATTTCATTTTGAATGTTCATTTGCTCATTATCCCTATGTGCCTGCTTTGAACCAGTGTAGTGGTGATGGAAGTTGAGGTAAGCAGCTTTAAGCTCCAAGTCAAGTAGGAAAAACTTCCCTTTCATATTTTTTTTTATGAATCCCAGGTTCTATGAAGTATAATTAAATAAAATACTCAGAAAGACACAAAGATAAATGCACATTAGTTGTTCAATATCGTCGGACACAATCTTTTACATCTTCCCTTTTGGCATAAGAGTATTTGAGGAATATAAAATAACAAGGTTATAAAGACAGTTTGTGTGGTATTTGAGGAACAAAAAATAAAAAAGTTAAAAAGACAGTTTGTGTGGAAACACAAACTAAATATCGGCCCCTGAAGTGGTCCACCCAGGCAGGTAAAAAAGGCAGCTTTCAATAATATTTTCAGAAAGAATATCAGAATTCTATCAAAGACAAATGACACAGAAAAATGGAGAAAGAAGGTTGACAGATCTTATGTGGTGCCCCAGCAGACCAAAGGATCAGCAAGCGCAAACCTAGATGATGAAGTTGACTTCCGTATTGCTCGTGCCAGTGCTGCTTTTGGCAGACTTCAAGAACAAGTGTGGCAACGGAGAGGACTTAGTTTAACCACAAAACTGAAAGTCTACAGTGCTGTAGTTCTTCTGTCACTCCTATATGCATCAGAGTCATGGACCCTATACTCCTGCCACATCAAAAAGCTAAACTCCTTCCATCTACGCTGTCTAAGGAGTATCCATAAGGTGCGTTGGTCTGACCACATACCAGACACAGAAATTTTAAAGCTGTCCAACATGCACAGTATTAATGCGACAGTAAAAGGTCCCAACTACTATGGGCGGGACATGTAGTCCACATGCCAGAAAATCGCCTTCCCAAATGACTTCTGTATGGAGAGTTATGTACAGGAAAGCGCTCCCAAGGCGGCCAATATAAGCGCTACAAGACACCCTCAAGAGCTCCCTCAAGGAATGCAGTATCGACATTCATGGCTGGGAAGCACTAGCTCTAGATCGCTCCGCATGGCGAGAAGCTGTGAGTCTCGGAGTCTCAAGATTTGAAGCAAGAAGAGTGGCCTGTGCGACAGAGTGCCGAACCAACAAAAAGCAGAGAGAAAAAGCAGGCCCATCTGCAACTGACAAAACTCACCCATGCCACATATGGGGCCAGCTTTTCAAAGCGAGGATTGGACTTTACAGCCATCTTCAAGTCCATAGGAAATGAGAAATGTGCTCATCTTCAATCACGAAGGAGGAGCTATATAGGTGAAAGTGAATGTGAAATTAGATGTCAACCTGTCTTAACTGATGTCTTATAATGAATATATTGTAAAGGGTCAACCTCTTATTCAAATACTCACGAAAAAAACATTTCCGAAAAAAAATAATTTTCTTTAGTTAAGTGCTAGAATGCAGCGCTGCAGTTCACGATATAATATGAAAAAATACTTTATAATTGTTGTTTTAAATTATAACTTGTATGCATACTAAATAGATTTTTTTCTCTTTATAAAAAAAGTAAACATTTTTGTGTAAATATAGTAGTTAGTATGACATAACTAAGCATTACAAATTAAAAAAAAAACTGCTTTTATAAGTGATTTAAAAAAAATGAGATTTTTCGCTTTCAGAAAAGAAAAAAAAGCAGTTGCATTAGAACTTGGAATGGTATAAAATATTATGATGTCTGATTTTCATATATTTTCTAGTTTACAAGATCTAAACGGGACTGATAGACAGACATTCCGCACAAAACTAATAGCATCTTTTCCCCTTTTGGGGGCTTCTAAAAGCAAACTATCTTTATTTTGATAAGTAATTGACAGGATGAACTTTTGAAGACTATTAGTATCTGTGAAGTTATTTTAGAAATGAATCAAACTTGTTCATAATTGCTTTTATTTCAATAATGTCTTACTCAATTGTTAAACTATATGGGGACAATAAGCAAAACAAGAAGTAAGCCAGTTAAATTTCAACATCAAGCGCCATATTTTCTGATAAAGCATGATCGCATAGATGCAATAAAGGATGAAGCTGATTAACAGAGGCATTAAATTTGAACTTATTTGATTGGTAGAAACCAGAAAATTTACACTTTTTTTTGTATAACACGTTAAGTAAAATGTTCATGATCCTGTCCTTCAAAAAGCTTTTCAATACAAAGGCAGAACAAACTCTTTGTGATTAACTTACAGTGATGAAAGCATGCAATGTTTGCTTGGCATCTGAAAACATGGCCTTATTCTGCTCTGTTTGCTTGGCATTTGAAAACATGGCTATATTCTGCACTGTTTGCTTGGCATTTGAAAACATGGCCATATTCTGCACTGTTTGCTTGGAATTTGAAAACATGGCCATATTCTGCACTGTTTGCTTGGCATCTGAAACATGGCCTTATTCTGCACTGTTTGCTTGGCATCTGAAAACATGGCCTTATTCTGCACTGTTTGCTTGGCATCTGAAAACATGGCCTTATTCTGCACTGTTTACTTGGAATCTGAAAACATGGCCTTATTCTGTACATTTTGCTTGGCATTTGAAAAGCACAAAAAAAATGTGTTTCCTGAAGGCATGAAAGATAAATGTTTTGTTTATCAAAGAATAGAAGAACATGAAATGTCAGCCATAAAAAATGTTCTGATGCATATGCATATGCAATGCTGATGTCATTATCTTTTGCTTTTTTCAAATTAGATGGTTTAGAGACGTGATCAAGTCAGAAAAAGGAGTAAAGTAATGGAAGGCATTTGTAATGTTTTTAAATTTATTGGGAAATGTAGCAAAATGTACTCCCTGAATGACCAACTTGTTAATCATAGAGCCCTGGGATTCAAAGACGTTTTACTGAGATATGAGATATTTACAACATTTGTTTTCCTGCATGCCTTTAAACTTACCTCACCTCAAATTTATTTCTAACAAATGGAATGGATTTTTTGAAATATAAAATTATGTGTATAATAGAAACCAAGAGGAAGACACTCGAACAAGATTTTGAAGCTGAATAGGAATTGCCTTTTTGTGGTGGCCAGATAAAAAAAAAGGAAGACAAAGAGATAGATTTGGAAATGGCAGGAGTGTTTGTCTGAGAAAAGAACTAAGATAA
>JADKLZ010003044.1:12801908-12818283 GCA_021533235.1 Biomphalaria straminea
AGAATGATACCTGGTTTCACTCACTGAAGAAGAGAAAGGAATCCCCTAACCATCAGAAAATGCAGATTTGGAGTTGGAGCAGATTATAAATTTTCTCTTTTCTGATGCTTTAACGGCCATAAGTGCAAGCGACAGTGCATGAAATCGGCCGTAAAGATGGAGCATCCATCAGGGAGTCTACGGGAGATTGTTTTGCTCCGAAAGGAGCAGGCATACGGGACCTTTCCATCCATTTTGGATCCATCAGTGTAGATGGTGCCACAATCTCCGTAGCTCTCCTGCAGTTCCCTAAAGTGGTAATTGTGTTTTCTTTTTTGAAATTAAGGAGGGATAAATTTAATTTGGGTTTATTAGTTAGCCAAGGAGGATTTTGTGGGGTTTCTATTTTAGAAATTTGGTCAATGTGTGGGGTTAAATCTTGGATGGATTCTCTCATTCGAAGGCCTAACGGCTGAGACGCAGGGCAGCATTTTGAATTGGTTCCAGTATCTTAAGATAAGACTTCCTTGCTGCTCCATATATTATGGATCCATAATCCAACTTGGATCGGATTAAACTTCGATACAGCAGCAGCACAATAGGAAATAATCCACCCTTAAAATAAAGAAGTTCTCTGTATGTGCAAAGTGTTCTGTTAAAAATTTTTTTTTTGAAAATACTGATTTATATCAAAAACCTCTTTTGTAGGGACCAGAACATCCTCATCCAGGCCAGCGCTATAAAGCCAGAGGATTTCCTAGAACAGCTTTCTTACCAGATTGTAATCAAGGTAGAAAGGTAATAATAAATTTTTAAAAAAAATTTTCATTAAGGATAGACATTATCTTATAAATTACAGACTGTTAATTTTTGAATAATTATTGAGCTTGAAATATTTTACTATTGTATAAAAATTAATAATATAAAATACAGTTAAACCAGAGACAGTATAATTTGTTGATCCTCTATCATGTTTTTAATCAACAATTTAAAATTCTTGGTCTGACTGCTCATTCATTTATTTATTCACTCATGATATAATAACGTATTCTCCCAATTGCCATAGTGGATCAAAAAAAATTAACCTCTTCTTACCTAACTTAAGCCCAAGACAGCTAAGCCATATTCAACCAAAAATTATTTTTTATTTGCAATTTCTATCAACATCTCTGAAAGCCCACATTTTAATGTCTAAAGTACAAAACAATAATTCCTTTTGCTTAAGCACTTCTTAACACTTTTTTTTTTGCCCGGGGTGGTGGGAAGGTATAAAATTGTTTGTGAAGATAGGTTATTCTAAATAAGGTGCCACTCTAGATCTAGATCAATGACTGATGAAAATATATAAGTAAAGAGTGGACTAAGTTGATTGAGAAATACTTTGTTGTTTTTTTCCAACATTTTCTCGTCTGTCTTCTCCTTCATTGAATCCTGCATGATGCCTTTTTGTTCTCACATCCAGATGAGCATCTTGCTTATATCTGGATCCACTTCAAACAAGTAGGTCTCCCAATCCTCCCTTTCATCAACCAGAGTCTGTCTAACATACTGCTAGTCATTGAATGTAAGACCTGTTTCGTATGTTATCTGGGTTAGCGCGCATAAATTATTATCAAAGTGTGCAGAGCTGTGCTAAGTCTAAGAACAAACTATACATAAATGACAAAACAACTAGTAAGCACTCAATAAAATCCAATGTAAGCAGACATGAGGTTTATTACAATAAACATATATAAATAAGCCATGCACTAGTGTGCTTCTCCAGCTATACATACTGTGTACACCAAATAAAACATCCAATAGTAGTGTAACTGCGCAATAAAATCCCATAGAAAATGAGATATGACTTCAACATCAATATGTTCAACTAAATACTAAAAATAGTCCTCTAGAAACATACATCCGTACCCTGCAAGGACTCCTGAACAACTGCCAATACATTGCGCTTTCCACTCTGAGAAGTTTTCCTCGTGCTATAAGCATGGTTTATAATAAGTTATAATATGTCACAATGAGGTTCTAATAATAATGCTGTGAAGCCTGCCAAAGATATGTCCACCCTTTTTCTTGGCCCACCTACCTTCAGTTCTTTGGTTGGGAGTCCTCCTCAACTCTAAGTTGCTTAGCTCCTCTAGTTTCATCAGCCTTGTCATTCTTACCTTCCGTTGAGCTGCCTAAATCCCACTTTTCACACCAATTGTAATAAATCAATGGCAAGCACTCAATGAAAGGATTGTGAAAGGAATTGAATATTATATGATGTGTTTATAACAGCTACACAAGGAGTCTTATATTTAGTTCCACCAATCCATTCCTACTCAAACCTTAATACAGACCACCAGTGCTGCTCCTGGTTCTTAATTCAGCTCTCTGGTAGCTTGAAGGAGGATTTAAGATTTTTTAGTTTTAAAAATGGGTTTAGAAAAAAGAATACTTTTTTCCATTTTATGATAAAACAGTCTAATTAAAAAAATTATTTTTAATTTTTAAAACAAGCATAGATGATTTTTGGTAGGTCTGGACATACTAAAATGGAAACAACTGCTGACAATAACAAACACATTTATTTACAGAGAAAATATTATAGTAGTTCAATACTTTTTTTACAATATTTTTTTTCCAGTCATGTTTTTAAAGCTAGATATTTTTTTTACAAATTTACTTGTAATTTGAATCTTCTTTCACTTTTTTGTTCTTCACAGGTTTTAAAGCTTCTGATAGAGGCATTTCGCCGCAGGCTTACATTCACTATTGGTACTTCAACTACAACTGGAGAACAGAACACACTCACATGGAATGAGATTCATCATAAAACTGAGTCTTATGGTAATGCTTTTGGCCATGGATATCCTGATCCAAAATATTTAGATAATGTTTTAATGGAACTAGCTTCCCATGGAGTAGTAGAATAATACTACTTAGTTCTTTGGTCATACCAGTAATGTTTTGACTGATGTTAGAAAAGTTGAATTTTTTTTAATACTAGTTCTTACGTTGTTTAGCCTTTTTTTTTTTACATTCCCTCTACAAATGATGAAGTATGAACTAACAAAACAATAGTGATCCAACTCTTTGCGTAAGGAAGCATTTTTAGATCAGCATAGCGTACTAATCTATTCAGAAACGGCAAATAAAAAAAATCTGAATGAATTGACTAGTTGGTCTGAGGACTGCTCTCTAGTTGGTCTGAGGACTGCTCTCTAGTTGGTCTGAGGACTGCTCTCTAGTTGGTCTGAGGACTGCTCTCTAGTTGGTCTGAGGACTGCTCTATATTTTTAGCAGTGACAATGTTTTATTATTCCAATGATGGAGACTGAAAGATTCTTTTTCCAACATAGTTTTATATTTCTATAGTAGTATATTCATTCATTCAAAGTTGAGTTGAGTGACACATTTTTATATAAAGAAAGATAGACATGCAATTACTTCTTTCAAATAGCTTCAGTTTAAACTGATCTGACCTATTGTTCAAGCTAATTACTTCTTTCAAATAGCTTCAGTTTAAACCATCACTGAGTTCAAGAATTATCACATAAGGCTGGTACTTATGAGAAAATTGTATAAATTTGTATATAATTTTTTTTTTGTCTTCTTAATGCTGGTTGAACTCTATTCACTGGTTTAAATGACAAAGTGAAATACACTGTATAGAGATTGGAAATCATTATTACAATCTTTTGTTTTCAATAAAAATATTATCAGTTGTCGAATCACATTTGTTAGTTAGATGGAATTTATTAGTATATTTTCTAACCTAATAATTTCTTCTTTTCAATATATAAAAAATGTTTTAAAGTAAGTATTGACTTATACACAACACTGTTCTGATTACTTTATATGTGCCACAATATCAAATACCACTTTATAATTGAAAAACAAAATCACACTTTACATGTCCTGATAGTCACTCTTCCCTTGTAGTTATCTTCTGTTCTAACACAGTAGACAAAACAACAGGATGGTCCTCCTTGACCTTTGAGTTGACAACTTGAACTAATATTCATTTATGTTTCAGTATTTCTTGTGTTTTTTAATGCTGAATGAGTTAAAGCAATGATAAATTCAGGTTTTTTGGTTATAGGCCTATAGAAACTCTTGTAATTCAGGGCAATGCTATGTTCAAGCTTTCTCCTTCTGAAACTTAGCTCACCTATACATTCAAGATTAATTAGGTCGATAGAGGTGTTCATTTTAGAGGTTTAAATATGCTGCAATACATTCCTCATTTTTATTTCAAAGAAAAAAGAAGAAATCTACTGCTGGTTTGTTTGTGTTTATATATGCTTGTCTATTTGTCTACATATTTACAAATGTGATATCTATGTTGAGATCATTGATACATATGTACATTTGGATTTCTTCTTACAATTGTGCGCCATGTTGTTCACTAGTCCTAATCATGCTATACTAAGAACACTCTCTAGTTGATCAAATGTATGATATGAACTTGAACAAATAAAAATACAACTCTCCTCTCGTTGAGTTTGCTATTTATTACTTGTACCTGTCCAAACCAAATTATTTTATCAAATAGATCCTATTTGCTCACCACTCGCTGACTGATCTCAACAACTGTGGTACGGATTCCTAAACAGATTCCTCACTAAGATTCACAACTTGACTACCGCAATTCGCGAAAAACTGCAAGCTTTCTATCAAAGTTTTGTATTTATTCTTATTTCTACAAAAGGACGCAGTGTATATATTGTAATAACTTCTAAAGTAGGTAACTCAACGAAAAGATAAGAGGCAATAATACAGGATGTATTTATAATAAATCACAGGAACTAATGAGTCTAATGTCTTAAGTTCTTAGAGTCCTACTTCCTACCATAACACCGAACAGACCACTGACACACTTCCCTAGTGTCATTCCAGGTCTCCCAAAATAGTTCTACAGTACAATGCAGGACAGAACCTAGCCACAAATGGTTTAGACTTTTCTATCTTTAGCTGGATCCATCACAGTCCTTCTTTATGTCTCTCGTTCACTAGTGCGCTCGGGCGCACCACAAGCACTGGTGTAAGGCAGGGTTACAACAATATAAAGCAAAAAAAAACAAAAAACAAGATTACAAAGAGAGTTTGTGTGATACACAAACTCAGAGGCGGCCCCCGTCAGAGTCGGATCCCTGTCAGATCCGCCTATTCGCAAGATGTTTCGGATGTTCCTTCTAAGTTGAAAATAATTAACTTCTCGCTGGACGACGGAGGAAGGCGATCAGGGTATAAACCTGCCTTATCTTGATGTTTGCGCACTAGACTTTAGTTCGGATTTATCGTTGGTCCCTGGCTCAATTCCCGTATGCTCCCATCCTTAAACTATCGCAATATTTCTGAAAGAACAGTAAAGGTTAAATCATATTTTCAAAAGCCTTTAGTGTTTTTTTTTTAACCGTGACGGACAGACCAACCAACAGACAAAACGCATAAAAATATGCTTCTTTCATTCTAATGGGGGCACTAAACAATTTAAAAAAAAAAATCAGATTTTTTTAAAAATCTGTATATATATTCCTCAAAGTAAGAGGTCAAACGAGCAACAAGTAATTGGAAAGATCCCATGGCGCACGCACGCGGTGTGAATAGAAGTTGGTGCATCCCAATCCGCACTATTTTCATTCACAAAATAGCATAGACATAAATAAATATAGACTGGAAAAAGGAAGTCACTTCATGTAACTTGAAAACATGTATATATAATATCTACTATTGAATTATGAAAAATTATGACAAATTTAAAAATTGCATGATGTTCAGTCTTAGAGATTAAACACAATTTATAGACATAAAAAAAGTACACACAATTGCAATGCACAAATTTTTGTTTCATAAAACTCTCTTATGAATTTGTGTAGCGAATGGAAGGGAGGTTAAAAAAGTGGAAGCCGGAAGAGGTTATATTGTGTCGTAAGACTCTTGAAACTAGAACGACAATACACAGATAGATACTACTCTTAGATTTGACTTTAGTAGTACTTTAATTAATATCACAAATTACTTTACTTTTACTTTACAACAGATTTCAATAATTTCCAGGACTTTTTCGTAGGTCTATATTTAATAACATTTCAGGAGTTATCCAGGGGCTCCTGGTAAATCAAGAGGCAGTGGGAAATCTATTATATGTTATAAAATGGTTTAATTTAATAATTTATACATCTAAAAATAAGCACGGATCTAAAGAAAGTGCGGGGCAAACTGCGGTCGCATATGTTGCAGTGCCTCTAAGGCCTTCCTTGAAAAATAGCGCCGTATGGTATGCCGCCGGTCGACTAGTTTAAGAAATTAGTTTAGAATCATGTCATTTCCGGGCTTTACGCTAGTACACGAAAGCCGCTGCTAAAAGTTCATTTTAAAAAATGTGCGTGATATCTACATGTCAAAAACATTTCTTATAGTAACATTTCCTCCCTTACATTTACGTAATTGTTTTAGAATTGGTGTTTTGTTATTAAAAAATCGCTTGCATAATTAATTTTATAAATTAAACGGTTTGCTTTTAGAAAACTAAAAGTAGCCGTTGCACCTAAACTTTTCAAGCCGCATTTAATGGTGAAATAATATTTTTCGTATCTCTTCTAGTTTTGGCGCTCTGAGTCGGACAGACGGACATTTTGCACAAACCTAATAGCGGCTTTTCCCCTTACGGGGGCCGCTAAAAATGAACACAAATTTCTTTTATTTTTGCCTAAGTCAACTCTTTAAAAAATATGCCTTCTTTATTTCCGCTTTCTTTTAGACGCGCTCTAAATTATGAAAAAAAAACAACCTCAGTGCTAATAGCATCAAAAATATAGATCGTCCTTTTTTATGATTAAAGAAGATGCATGGGGGAAAAACAACAGTTAAAACTAACAATAGATGCTAGATAGATTCAAAATCTGAAAAATGTGTGGTCGATTGTCTTTTTAATTGGAGGATGCTAAACAATTATACTAAAGAAATAATTTAAAAAGAAAAAAAGCTTCTCAAAGTGTGTATGTCGAAGAAACGTCAGATATTGTTGGGGGGAAGGGTGTTTACAGCAGGTCTTTCCAAATAGAGTTCTATATCGGAGAAATTACAATGCGCAGGGTGAAAAAAAAATGTGAGTTCCAGAAAATGTTTTACTGAGAAATAAATGACTGAGAATGAACCTTATTCACCAATCGTAAACATTTAGCCACGTGATAATATTGATAAATCAACGAGAAAAAAATTGCCATGTGATAGCCTGTGAATTACGTGATTTGTATAGAAGAGATAGAGTATCACGTGGCTAAATGTTTGTTTACGATTAGTGAATGAGGTCCATTAATTAACAGAGACTTTCGTGTTGTTTCAAAGTAGACATTGAAGACATTTCGTCACGTCACATCCTTTCTCACAAAAACATTCACAACAGATAATGACGTAATATAAACATCCTTCCTTTTAAAGTTCTTAAAATTGCTATCTACTTGGAACTTTAACAACTCGACCACTTCTGGTTGTCTTGACTGGCACAATAAGTTCTCTAGACTGTCTGTTTCGTTAGTTCTAAAAGTTGTCTGTTCAGTTTCTTCATAGTACCATGAGATGTCTTCTTCGAATCTCTCAATTAAAAACCGTTGATTTCGTCTGTAGGTTTTTTCAGTCGTTTGTCGTATTAATGTATGATCTGGGTAACGAATGTCCTTTTTTAACGACTGCTTTCTGCCATGTTTGTCCTATACCAGTGTCGGGCTAACTACGATTGGAGCTTCACTGTTTGTTTTTAATTAGCTGGAAAGTATTTTCTTGCTCTACATTCCACTGCCACAATACATCTTTCTTTAGCAATTCACCTAACGAACTGGTGATCATTGACATGTTCGGAATAAATCTAAATTAAATGTATCCCTTCTTAACGTTAAAATAGAAAATACAGACCCAAGCATACCAAAAGTCCACTATACGGAACTGCTGGAGAACTACGGAGATTGTGGCACCATTTACACTGATGGATAGAAAGGTCGCATGTGCCTTTCTTTTAGGGACAAAACTATCTCCTATAGACTCCCCGATGGATTCTCCATATTTACGGCCAAGTTACATGCAATCTCACTTGCACTTATGGCTGTAAAAACATCACACAGGAGAAAATTCCTCATTTGGTCTGACTTCATATCTGCATTGCAAGCATTAGGGCGGCAGAAATGACATTCCATTGACACATAGAAGCCTAAAGCTTTTATACCAACTAATATCTGAACATAAGGATGCCACCTTCAGTTGGGTCCCCTCCCATGTAGGCATATGAAACGACAGACAAGAGAAGATAAAAAGAGAGCTCTGAATTAAGCGGTGTCAGGAATCCTAATTCCCTACTTGGATCTGAGAGAGTATATCATCTACCGAGAGTGACAGGACCCACAACAAGCTAAGATGGGTTGTAGTGGATGTCAGACGGCGTTCCACAACTAAAGGCGTTCAAATACTGTGATTTTTACTTTCGGGATAATTAGGGCGCCTCTGAGTTCACCCAGCTCTAATGGGTACTTGACATTAGTTGGGGAAAAGGAAAGGCGGTTGGTTGTTGTGGTGGCCACATGAACCCTCGTTAACCGTGGGCCACCTTTAGGCCTACTTCATCTGCCCAATTATAGATCACAAGGTATGAAAGGGAACTTAAAACATTATTGAATTAGAACGGCCCTTTTATAACGACCTCTCACACACATAGGCCTGAGAATTCTAGTAGGCACTCCATCTCTACACACAGTAATTTCTCTTCGGTTTTTCAAGTAGTTCAGAAGCACTATGTTGTTTTTTGCTCGGACCCCCCCCCTCCTTTTTTTTTTTTTGTTATCCCTGTGGCGTCGCAACGCTCTCCCTGCCAAGAATTCTAACCTTTTTAAATCCTGACTAAACATACAAAGTACCGTAATCTACTTATGCCTACATTTCATTTTTGTTTTTATTGAAGATTTCTTGAAGATTTGTTTTTATTTAATTTGAAGTCATATAGTGATAGTCTAATGCTTCCCTCATATTGAAATTATACGGTGGCAAGAACACACTACAAACAACGATGTCCTTGCGAACGCCCGTATGGACACCTTAGACTATAGAGGGACTTCTTATGGTCCGACAGCTACTTATCCCGTATAAGAGACGAACGCTGTTTTTTGCTGAGCTGAAAGTTGGTCGACGTATCACGAAAAAAGACCAGGTTAAGCATCAACTTGCTTTAACAGACATAGAAGAGAGCACCTGGTTGCCGGCGTCCTCAAAACGAGACAGCTGGATGTCACTTACAAAGGCTGCGGAATACACATTTAAGGCTAAAAGAAAATCCGCTGCCGATGAAAATTGCGAAAAAAAAATGTAAGAATTTGGATTTTCACACAATCTAGGCCACGTCTCTCAAGGATTACTTCCCCAATACAAGTTTTGCTTGCCCTGAACGTGGCAAAATATGTAGATCGCAGGTAGAGCTGCGTAGACAAAAGAAATATTGCATTCCTCATTGAGCTTCGGACTCAAAGACAAGCCTTATTATTGTTATAGAAATTATTTTGTGCTCTAAACGGGAGGCCTTAGAAAATAGTGTTTCTGCATTGCTGTGTAAACTAGGTAGAAAACTCACCAACCAAACGAACCAGATATGTTCTTATGCAGTGATGCCCAACCTAATTCGACCAACGGGCCATTTTCGTGTCGCGGGCCATAGGAGCGAAAAGGTAAAAAAAAAATAATAAATAAATGAAATTGACCTAAAAAAATTTTCGTAGAAACCTGTGACTCTCTTAATGTGATTTTTGAAGTCTTTGTATTTACGCGTCGGAATATGGCTTCACGTCTCTACTTTATTAGTATATTGAACATCAATTATCATTGTAGCTACCTTTACCACCGACTTTATTTTTCTTGTCTCTGGTAAATATTCCCATCGATCCTATTAGTAAACGTAGTTTAACAATCTTTTATTCGCAGCTTCAAAGCAAGAATTTTGTCATATTTATTTTATTATGCCGTTTATATGTTTACTAATTTTTTTTAACAGCCACACTTTTTTTTTTGCAAATCATATATTTTGGATTATGTTCATATTCCACAAAAAAAACAAAAAAACATAGATATAGGCAGAGGCGTCACTAGGCAGGTGCGGGGGGTGCGGTCCGCACCGGGTGACACCCGATAGGGGGTGACACCCAAGTGTAAAAAGGCACTTTAAAAAAAATATTTAAAAATACAAACTTTAAAATGTGACAGAAGCAAAATCATAAAGCTTAGAAATTGTTGAATAAAAATACTCTAAATGGGAAAACATCAATAGCAAGATTTTCTTCACTGATAAATAGTGACATGTCCACAACGAGAAACTCGAGAGAAGACTGAAGAACATTTATCAGGCTTTCAAATTAGGAACATTTTGGGAGCAAGACTTTAGCTTCCAAAAATTGACAAGGACGTCATTGCTATGATTGACGTTTAGATGGGAAAACAGAGGAACATCTTGTATTATAGATTGCTTACTATCGCATTGTTTCTAGCAAAGAAAAAGTTGGTATATTGTGGCTAACTGAAGAAGACTTTTCATTGAATAATGAATTTTTTTTGTCGGGATTGTGGAAACGTTATCCAAATATGAGCCAGTGCTGAAATATTAACTTATACGATCGCAAGTCAGCGATGACAAAATAAATTTACTTTCCAAGCTAGTACCAAATATATATATATATATATATATATATATATATATGTTTTAGCAAACCACTTAAGGGATATACTTATCAGAGATGAGAGACATAAAAGCTGCAAGGTACTCTGGTATATTGTATTACAGCACACCTAACATAGATCTCTGAAGTTGTAAGATATATTAACATTAGCAATGGTAATGTTGAAATGACAGAAATGTAGGCTATTCCTCTTAATGTGGGCCAAATCCGGTGTATCAGTTCTGATAATTTAAAACGACTGAAAAGAGATGGGCTTAACGTATCGATATGATGAGCTCAGGGACATGGAAATGCAGCTACAATGTCAAGGACTCATGAAGAAGTGCAAGCAGTAATAAATGAAGAACAGAAAAGAAACTTGAATGGATGTGTACACCGTTTACTTAAGTCCAAATTCTTAATCGGAAAATATTTTCTAATTATACTTTCTTGGTTCTCTAGAAAAAGGGTTTTCTTTCTTTGCCACTAAACCTAATAGATAGGATAATATAATTAATGATAGCGTGTCATATGAACAACTCGCGTGTGTGCTCATGGTGTTGCTGTGAGACCCATGAAAGAACGATTTTATGAAAGTGTGACTGCGAAAATTTTTGCCGTCTCTCTGAAAATACAAACACTAGAGGCGCAGCACAAATATGATTGCCAGCTGTCTGTGAATACACGCATAACTTTCATTGCTTGACTTTCTTATTTGCAGATGTACTTAAAAAAGTAAACTAAACACAAAAGTACCTTCAAATTAAAGGGTTAATTATTTTCAAAGTGGTGGCTAAGCTCGAGCACTTAAACATTTACTCTACGAAATATGTGAAAAGTTAGCTCAAAATGTTATTAAGATAACTTTTCTCAAATCAAACTAGCATGTTAATGAAAAAGAAAAATACGTTTTAACAATATGAAAATATCAGGAAAGTATTCTTAAGATTTACTATTCAAATAGAGAGCAAGAAGTTAATATTGAGTGCATCAATCTCTTTTATATTGGGCCTGACGGTAAGATATGTGAACAGAAATACTAAAACTAGAATACTAGAATGCAGCAAAGTTTTGAAAGACGACAACGAATCTCTACCAGCCTTTGAATTAAACCTTTAACTGTTTCTTGCCAAATGCATGTTTACAAGGCGTCATGTTAAAAGAAGCTTTGTAAAACTAAATTTAACTAACAACGTTCTCTGAATAAAACATTAACTAACAACGTTTTCTTATTAAAACATCAACTAACAACGTTCTCTCATTAAAACATCAACTAGTAACCTTCTCTTATTAAAACATCAACTAACAACGTTCTCTAATTAAAACATCGACTAACAACATTCTCTCATTAAAACATTAAACAATAACGTTCTCTCATTAAAACATTAATTAACAACGTTCTCTCATTAAAACATCAACTAATAACGTTCTCTCATTAAAACATCAACTAACAACCTTCTCTTATTAAAACATTAACCAACAACGTTTTCTCATTAAAAAATTAAATAATAACGTTCTCTCATTAAAACATCAACTAACAACGTTGTCTCATTAAAATATCAACTAACAACGTTCTCTCATTAAAACATTAACTAACAATGTTCTCTCATTAAAAATCAACTAACAACGTTCTCTCATTAAAAATCAACTAATAACGTTCTCTCATTAAAACATCAACTAACAACTTTCTGTCATTAAAGCATCAACTAACAAAGTTCTCTCATTCAAACATTAACTAATATCGGTCTCTTATTATACATAAACTAACAACGTTCTCTCATTAAAACATTAATTAACAACTATTTTTTTGAAATCAAATCAAGCATTTCTGTCCATTGAAAACGAAGTGCAAGATAGCCTATATTGAGTTTAAAGTTGTTTTTTTTTTATAAGTTTTCTAATTTGAAATCCTGAAAAGGAAATTTAAATATTTATTTTCTAAAGTTATTGTAAACTTTTATATGTTAAAAAAAATTCTTTAAAAATTTTTGTACCAATCAATATACTTTTCATTAAGATGCATTTTTCATTAGTTGTCCTCATGAAACTACCACTATATGTGATTATAATGTTCAAAAGTTTCCATTAAGAACTGTTTAATGTTTACTTAGGAAAGCATGCTCAGTTGGTTTTTAATTTCTTTCTATTTCGAAAATCGTAGATGTTAATGTATGTAATGAAAAACGATAATATGTAAGAGAAAAAAACATAATCGATACTCATTTAAACTTTGTGTAGCAGCAATTAACGAACTGTATTATTGCGCAAAAAACAACAACTGAACAACGATAGTTTTTTATTTGAAGAATAAGTGGAACGCTGGGGGGGGGGTGACACCCTGATTTTACCGCACCGGGTGACACCCACCCTAGTGACGCCTCTGGATATAGGTTCACTTTTCCTATTAGATTCTACACATAGACATATATGTGGTGGGTTTGGTTTCACAGAAAGAATAAACGATGAAGACAACATGTAGTCCGCTTTCAATTTCTTTATTATGAATGTATGTACACTAAAGACCTGCAGCCATAACTAAGCACATGGTGTAGAACCAGGAACAACTAGGGGGTGGAGATGACCCACTGTGGCAAGAGACGCCGGCAGAACGGTCCACAGTATCCACGTTGGTCTGCTTTGCTATGCGGGAAGACCAGACGTCATCATGGGGGGAAAGGTCACGTAGCTATCGGGCTGTCCGGTGTAACCTAACCAAAATACCCACTCCATTATATATATATATAGACTGGCCGATGAAGAACAAATTATTATTGGATAAATTTGGGCAAACATACATTTAGTTATACAGCAGTTATGAGCAGTACAAAGTAAAAGTATTTATAGCTTGTTTTTTTAGTCATAACCATAGACATAAATAAGTATAGATCTAGATCTAGACTGGCCAATAAGATATTTTTATGAAGGGAACATTTGTGATTTGCAAATAAGTGTACTATAGATACTATACAGCATGAGCAGTATAAAAGTTAAGTATTCATATCTATTTCAGCCATAACCTATATAAGTATTGCAATATTTTCACTATTGTGTTTTTTTTTTATCTCTTAGCGTGACTGTAATGTCAATTAATCATAATGTTTATTTTTTGTTCTGAAACTGTTTTTTTTTTTTTAATTTTAGCTTATTTGGACATTCTGCTGAAAAAATCCCTAGTTTCACTAATTCAAAGTTAAGGACTGAATCCTTTACTTCTTTTTTCCAGTGTATATTTATTTATGCTATCTATGCCATTTTGTGAATGAAAATAGTGCGGATTTGGATACACCATTTTTCTTTCACACCATGCTGCATAAATAAGGAGGAAGTGTAGTTTTGTTTAATCTTTAAGACTAAAGATCGTGCAAATTGTCAGATTTCGGAAATCCGAATACAATGGATATACATTTTTTCAAGTTACATAAAGTTACTTCCTGTTTCCAGTCTATATATGTCTATGGTCATAACCTTTGTAATTAATAGAACCCTTTCTGTAGGCCTATTATTATATTTGTAATATTTCCTACTAAATCTATGTCAGGCGGGCATAATGATTATCTTTCCAACTATTAATTTAACTAGCTTCTAAGTCTAGATGATCTAGACTGAAGACATTGAACACATTCTTTTGTTGTCAAAATTCGATCAACAACTTTTTTAGGCGATATAAACTATAGATCTAGACTCTGACTAAACTTCTAGTAAAAAAAAAGACTACTTACTAGTCTAGATATAAAATATAATCTATATATTTGTATATAGCAATATCTAGATCTAGAACTAGTGTAGATCTAAGACAGAATCTAGATCTAGTGTAGATCTAAAACAGATAATTGATACATATATAATTTAACTAAGTCGGCATTAGTTAGTGTTTAGAGATCGGATAGGATAGACGATAGACTCGGATAGACTGACTGACTTACTGTGTAAAAATATTCAATTTATTGATGCAAAATGATTTTTTAAACTTTAGGATTTATCCCTTGCCGCATTGGTCTATCGTTCTACGATCGTTAGAGCACGCTCTGCTCATTTTCTTTTACTTTTCTGACTAAAAACTAATATAAATATTTGAATCGATAAGACGACCGCCATACATAAAGAAGCCATGTCAACAATAAATAGATCCACATCACAAGCCTATATATATTTTCCTATTTCTTTGATTATGAAATTGTTGATATGGTGCGCATAGGTGCATGCGTAGCCTATAAAGGCAAAATATTAGGAATAATGAAGTTTTGTACTTTTCAAAACTAAAGATCATTGTTATAGATATGCTCAAATATGCTGAAATGTGCGTCCTAGAATTTATAGCTCATTTGCAACCATTTTTTTTCTAACGTAGATGTGATCGTAAAACATATTTGACTCTTTCCAAATGAAAATAAGATCCTGTTTCCAGTCTATATTTATTTATGTCTATGATTCTACATTTAGAGTCTACTTGTAATTTCATCGGCTTTCCCATTTCATAAATGGGAGCATGTTAAGGGAAACTCCGATGGTTTTGACAATTTTTGATATAATATGTGTTTTGATTCACAGATAATGAATATATTACTCTTTTTTTTTAATTTGAAATAATAACTTAGTAATTGATGTTTTTCTGACGTTATTTTTCTGCGCATCCAAAACAGTCAGACTTTCACCGGGTTTCTGTGTGACGTCACACTATCCTATTAATTTAATCTATTGACTCATTTTATAGCGTGAGACCATAGATACAAATTCTCATAAAAAAAATAAATCGCCGTCTATACGGTTAGATCTAGGATCTTGTAAGCAAAGAACAAAATGCGTATTAAAAGGAGATTTACATGCTTGACTAACCACGGCAGTGTGTATTTTCTCGCCTGACCACTTAACACACAACAAACATTATCGCTTGGTTGTCTTGTCATGACCGACTACACGTAGTCTAGATTAGCCTTACACTGACCAGTTTGTTCGAATCAGTCAGACACACGATATGTTTACTTCTTGGGATAGGGAGAGGTTTAGATGAAAATGTTTTTTTTCTCGAGTTGGTTATCCTAATGCTTTTACATCTCTCTCTATATATATAAAACTATTGCATAGCTCTGGACTATACCGACACTAAGCCAAAGAGCCTGACAGCTACTGTAAGAAAGAAGCGATACGATTGGTTAAATCTAGTTTCCCTTTCAGTATTGTTGATGGAAGTGACGTATGTCTAAGATAAAAACAGAATTTCAAAGAACCCTGTTTTTTAGGAGGCGTGGCAAATTTACTGTCCAATTTATTAAATATAAAATTTTCTAAGCATTTAAATAAAAAATGATATAATGTTTACTATTACAACTTTTTACGCAGAATTTAAATATGTCAATAACTAAAATTTGAAAAACTATGAGAGTTTCCCTTTAAAGGTCATGGTATTGATCCATCAGAGAAAAAGTGAAGGCCTAACATAGCTAAAGATACATTTTTCAATCTTTTATTTATTTATTTTTTTGGAGGGAGGGGATGTTCAACTTTTTCTGATGAAGGTTCGGCGGGCCAGATGGAACCACATCGTGGGCTGGATCTGGCCCGTGGGCCGTAGTTTGGGCAGCACTGTTCTTATGGATTGATGCCATCCTTTTTTTTTCCACAAAAGGTATCATTTAGATAATTTTAAAACTATAGTACATCAAGAATTCCATAGTGGAATGTGGATGACAAGATAATGTTAACGTTTCTTTAAACAGTTTTTTTTACAAACA
>JADKLZ010003044.1:12821318-12841722 GCA_021533235.1 Biomphalaria straminea
TATTCGTCGGAGTGCCAATTATGTCACAAGTCCGTGCCAATTTATGTCAAGATACTGTGACGGCGGGGGTGGTATTATATTTTGAATAACATTGATGATGACTGTCGGGTCTTTATTGCTTGTTCAATTACTGATTATTATGAAGTCGTTAATTATTATAGTATTACAACATATTGCGTCCAAATTTTGTTAGTGTATATATATTAGTATTATAAGTAACCACTAAGTTATTGTAATTACGGGTATGATTTTAGGCCCCAGGCTCAGCCTGACAGTCACACCATACACATTCAGTTATGCATAAAACTTAGGAATTTAATACAATGGAATATATACAATTAGTGGGTATGAATGATAATAATGAGATGAATTAACAAAAAGGTATATAAATACTGTATATAAAATAATATGCTCAAAGGCACTCTAAGTAATTATATTCAATACAAATAATAGAATTACTTAACTTCCAAAATGCAATGCGTATGTTCATATAGTTGTTCAACCAACAACTAGCAATACAGATAGAGCAATCTTCAGCAAAAGTCAATTGTAACGTTCACAATATCATCAACAGCTCGGCAATTTCATAGCACAACAACAGGTCTGAATGCAGCAAACCGCAGTCTGGAATCGGTAACCTCAGACTTGTAAAACACACATCAGACAGAGAAAACCAAGATGAACTCAGTTCAATAGTCCATGGCTTAGAACCACTCTGAAGCCTGAAACTAGAACCTAAAATAAGACCCTAAAATAAGACCCTGTAGAGAAATAAAAGAACGAGTCTTCTTACCCTTCTAGTCTACAGATAGAATAACAAATCCGATCGAATCAAATAGAATAACTATTCCATGGGTAAATTAAAACTCACCCTAAACAGGGGTCAAGATAATCCAATTCAAGAATAATCTGAATATCAACCAAGACAACAATAAGGCTATCCAGTATTGCATTACTAGGTGAACATCAGAGCTCCATAAAAAGGCGTCTTGTCTCTTCACTACAAGATGGAAAAGAGGTAGACGGACCATCCGCTACGTCACTAGTAGCGTGTGAGTATTAGTCAAAAAGAATGATGACCAGTAACCAAGGGGCACAACTTACTACACTAGATACTTGGAGGATAATAAACACACTGACGTCATCAAACGTGTTGAACTCGGTAATATTTACATTTGATTGTCCTGACTACCGTATGCAGTTACTTTAGTGATTGCGACAATGACGATCTAGGATTCAACTGAGTAAATTCCTTGATAATTAAATACTGGAACTTTTATTTAAATCCAACATAAGTACAGCTATTTACAAGTAAATATTAATAAAACTTGTGAATCAACAAAGACATACTTTCTCTCAAAATATTAGACCTACAAAATACACGACTGTACTCAAACAGATTCAGAGCCCGACTGACTGGGCACGCTTTGCAAACGAGTCTCATTGCCCCAGCTAATTTATTCTAACCAATCCAATTTTAATTCAGACCTCTGCAAAACACGTGGCTGAAGTTCTGGAAGAAACTAAAATAGCGGCTGGGTTATTTCGGGGGGGGGGAGTGACCTTGACTTGTGAACAAACAACATGTCTACGTGACACACTGATACTCTTACAGTCAACTGTTTCCTTGTCTCCCCCACTCCCACCAGGGAAGTAACTGGACTCGGGTTGTAAAAGCCCCTCCGTGGCCACATTGGGCGGCATTATTTGCTCTTTTGTCCTTTTATAAATGTTGTTATTAGTTTTTAAATTATTTTAAGCAAACGTAACCAACAAAAAATATATCTTGATAGGAAACAATCTAGGTTTTAAAACCAGATGTCTCAACTATGTTATGCAATATTCCTAAACCAAGAGAATGTTAGTTGCTTATTTTGGAAAAACAGAAATCCTTCTGATGATATCAGGAGGCACATAATTTAATAATCCTTGATTCTGGAAGAACAATCAAAAAAATTATTACAAACAAAACAAAAATAGTTTTATCAACGATTATTGAATCTTAAAGTAAATAAGTGCGTCGCCTTAACATTTCATTTATGACACTAATGACTAATGTTAAGCTTGTCACTGGGATGACCACAGAGTTTGATTGGTATGCCGAGTTGGTCCGTGTGCTGACTACAAATAGTTTCCCTAGAATGTCTAATTGGTCAATGGGCTGACCGCATAGTTTCCTTGCCATGAAGGGAATGATGCTAACAAAGAAAAAAAATGGCCTCTTGAGTCTCTGTACTCACTCAAGCAAATAGGATGAGGTGAGAAGGGCGGTACATTACGAGTGAAAGGCGCCCCTGCGATTAGCGGCCAACTCTGTGACAGGAAGCAGGGCGCTAGAGCTCAGGACAACGAGCGAATATGGGAGTAAGAAAAAAAAAAATAGAAAATAAAATCAAATCCACCAAACAAGTTTTGAACATTATCGGGCATGAGAAAGCTTTGCCTGGGCTGGACACGGAAGAAAAGTGTCGCTTCCTGTAGGAACTAAGCTACACCATCAGCGTTGACTTACAAATTCAACATTGGTACACACACACATACACACTCGCTGACACACTTGCAAAACAGAACACGGTCCTCACAAAGGAGAAGTTGAAATACATTTTAAGTTTCTCTTGATTCCCCCCCCCCACCTTGTCCCGAAGACAAAATTTTGGCGACGATATGGCGGCTGCTAATTGATTTTTCTGTTCGGCGACATTGCTGATGCTGCTTGCATCGATTTGTGTTCGGCTTTGTTTGATTTGTTGTTTTTGTTTCTGAATATAATGAACTAATTCTAAGCTCTTCCGTCGTTAATGTACTCCAGAACTCATTAGGGGGCTACTTTTTTTTTTCGGGGGGGGGGGTTCCACGAAAAACATAGAGATGTTGATTGTTTGGACTACCATTCCACGCCCCACCACAAGCAAGTTGACAGCTTTCTTATTGGCCGACACAGTATTGTTGGGGGATTTTGCGGCCATTAGCCGCAATTAGCTTAGAATATCACCCCTATATTTTTCCAGAGTGCGCTTTATTAAATAACCTACTCTTGGGCCTGAGGCAGCCAATTCTCGAAAAAACAAATTACTTCATTACGTCATTACTTTCCTGTGTGTATCCCACTAAATCAATATTCTTTTTGTCTCTACTTGAAAAGGGGTTGTTAGGATAGGCATTTTTGTATGTCCTTATGATTTCAGTGACATCATCTAAAATTTTGGGATTCCTTTCTTTAATAAAAGATTGTAGTTGGGGGTCACATTTGGCAATGAAATTGTCTACTAATATGAAATTTTTTAAACCCTCAAATGAATTTTCAATCTTTTCAAATCCTAGCCATTTATTGAAATAGTCCTTTTCCATGTTTATAGTGGTTTGGGGTTCTGTTTGATTAGATGGAGTATTATCAAAGTACTTTTTCCTAAATGTGCTGGCATTGTGGCCATATGCATTGAGAAGTTCCTTTTTTAAAATTTGGTAGCTATTTTGCACAGTATGATCATGATTTTGGCAGATTGTAAGAGCCTGTCCTTGCACAAAATCAAGAAGGATTTGGGACAATTCCTCCTCCCTTATGTTACAGTTTGTCATTTTAATTTCATACCTCTTTAAGTAATCTGAAATGCAGTCCCTAGCTTCCTGGAAAGGTTGTAATTTTTTTCTTAACCAATGGTTGCTATCACTTGTAATATTAGTAGTGTTATTTGTGTTACCATTACTATTATTAGTTTCATTTTCATTGTGATTATCTGAGGTGCTAGTATTAGAACTATCATGTGTGTTGCTAGATTTTGTCTGCTTCTGCTCTGCCTCAATTCTTAGTTTCTCAATGTCATACTTTAGTTTCCTATCAGCTTCTTCTTTTATTAGTTGAGCCTCTCTATCTTTTTCTTTTTCCCTTATCTGCTCTATTCTATCTCTCTCTATTGTCACCATTTGTTGTACATAGCTAGCTAGGTCCTTTCCTTTAAGTTCAAGCTGCTTTGCCTCAGCAATAATTTGCTTGCGAAAAGTCTCCATATAATCATATGATGGAGCTGTTGCCATTATGATTAATTCAAATTTCTAAATACTGTATTGATATGGCCTCCCTACTGGCCTAAATGTCACAATTTAGTTTTTTCACCTTAAAATACTTCTTTTCAATGTATATATATATACTCAAATATGGTCAATTCTTGACACTTTTACTCAATCTTAAATATTAACAAATAACAATTCAGTGGACTTACTCACTGCCACAACAACATAGATCTAGATTTATATTGAAAAACTCAAGTGGACTTACTCACAGCCACAAACCCTTAACTTCAATTTCAACTTACTTCAGTGGACTTACTTCTGGCCACATACACATGTAAATATACAAATATACCTCACTTCTTATTGGACTTACTTTTTGCCAAATAATACTCTAGGACTATTCTAGTCTCTAGTCTAGATTCAATATAATCAAATAACTCAATAATATAGTATACCTCCCAACAGTAAATCACACTTTAGTGATACTGACAAAACTCCGACCACTTAGAATGTGTTTGAACACATCTACAATATGTCAACCGATTAAATCGGGACAAAAGATCTATAAATAACTATTAATAAATCCTTAGACTCAGTTGTTTTTAGGATTCAATAGATCTATACGTTCTCATGAGTATAACAATGCAGTTATAACCCGAAAACAGTCTAGAACTTATACTAGACTAAACATGGCCTACCTGATCTCACTTAAGATAAAATTAATAATATATAATAATAATAAGATAAGATAAACATAATAAGACACAAAAAATAAATCTAGTCTAATGAGATGAGACTTTTTTAAGGAGAAGACAAGAAAGGTACAATAGATATAACGTCACATTACTTGTAAAAAAATATAATAAAAGATTGATTTTATGACGGAGGTACAAACAAGACGAGACAATCTAAACAATTATTGAGACTTCATTAATAGAGTAGACCCGCTTTGTTATGCCCTCATGACGCCCTGATCAGGCAATCTACTCTTAACAAAGATCTACTATCCCTATAGACTTAATACTAATGGAGAGGAAAATAAAACTTATCTTAGTCAGAATCTTCTCATCGGTCCACGGAACGCCACTGGTCAGCTCTACACACGTTCCCCACTGTCGTAGGTAAGGTAAGGTGTGCTCCCACAAAGGTTGACGGCAGTACTACGCTATGTCACTCTCTCCTGGTGCTGCTCAAAATATGGTACAGGTACGGTTCTCCAACAAAGTCCTTTGGTGCTCTGGTTAGGTCAGGTTCCACGGTTCACGGTTCCGGTTCTGGAATGTTGATCTGTTGGTGCTGTCTTCTGGCTTCAGGTCACAGGTCAGGAAAAAAAGTCACTGAGACAAGCTAGTGGTGCTGTCTCAAGAGAGATGAGGAAAAAAATGGCTAAGTCCAACTCTCTCTGATAGATAGAACGTTACTCAACTGTAAAAGTTGAATAAAAAGTCACGCAGTGTAATAGTAGGGTTTATCATCACTGGTGTGTAGATGTAGATGTAGATCTAGAAGCACAGCAATACTGCAACAGTCTTGAATGATACAATAATCCAAGCCAAGGTGACGAAAGTGACGTTTGCTCAAGTCCCAACGGTCGACTTGTAGATCTAAATAGTAAACAATATCCAGAGGTAACTTTCCGTACACAGCACAATAAGTAACTGCCACAATGAGGTAAACTGGAGGTATATTGACGACTGACTGCCCTGAACAACTTCCAACGGACGAAAAACTTTTCTTGAAATGGATCCTCGAATGTTGAGTCTTGTAGGTCTACGAAATAAATAGACAAAATGGCCGACGAAGCGACGAAGCTACACTGGTAAATAGAGTCCAAAACAGTTTCGAACTTTTCTTCTTCCGATAAATTCACTGGAAAGAGCGATGCCAAAAGGATCCAGCTGCAGTCCAGACCTAGTGACACGAATGTAGGCTAGCTCCAGTAAATAAACGATATTCCAGTGTAGATCTAAGTTGTAGATAAGTCGAAGACTTCAAGATGAAGATCCAATTGACGCCCAGAGAGGTCGAGATCGGGGTCGCCAAATCTGTTAAGGTGGTGTTGTAAATAGGTCTGGTTGTGTAAATTGTATTACGAGTTCGTACACTCACACTAACAGATAAAGTAAATAACTTGCGAAAACGATAGTTGAAAACTTCTAACACTTTAATACTTCAAATAAGGGCACAGTCAAAAGTCGTACAGCTAGCTCTGGCGTCTTGTCCGTTGTTCTCTCTTTCGTCGTTCGCTAATTCTAGTTTTTAATTCCTACGTCACGTCATTCTATGAATACCCGATTTTCCCAATACTTCTACGCGTCAAGTCATTACACAGGTTAATTCAGAAATTATTTTTTTTAAATCTTCTACTAATAAGTTCATAGAATATTTGAACTTGTATGAAGCCTTCATTAATCTCACCAAAGCATTTGACACTGTGACACACAATGGTTTATGGAGGATTTGTCCAAGCTCAGATCCCCTCTAAGGTTCCTATCCATTCTCAAGACAAAAAGAGCTTATTAGACATAATGATGACATATTTGATCATATTCCTATAGTAAATGGCATAAAGCAGGGTTGAGTACTTTTTCCTACTCTGTTTGCTAACTACTTTGGTGTAATGCTGAGTCAGTTGAGGCAGAGAATGCATGGTGGCATCTATGCCATGTTCTGCTCAGACTGCAGTGTGTTCAACATTCTGTGCCTACTGTCCCATACTAAAATAAAAAATCACAGAGCTTCTCTTTGAAGATAATTGTGCCTTACACATTTGAGGTCCTGAGAAAAGCCCTTGTAGAAAGCAGGCACAGTTGGTTTAAAGATAGCTTAAAGTAGACCTCTGGCAGACAATGGCTTATAAACAGAAAATATGCAGGTCCCATCTTGGTTTGCATGGTTATGTTAAACACTACACTCATTCTTAATTCTCAGAATCCAAGACATTGCCACTATTATTATTACAAAAAATGATGTTCCCAGGCATTCTTTTTTATTATTCAGTCAGGATCTCAATGAAAAATTACCTACAAAAACCAGAAGCCATGTAATGTAGATGACGTTCATCACAAAAGTTATGTAAACACATACAAAATTGAACTTCTATATACTCATGATAAATGATAGGGGTATAAACATCAAACAACACTAGACAAAAAATAACAGGGGAAGCAAACCAAAATATTCTTAAAAAGGCATATACTAGCTACCTGATACCCAGTTGTGCTTCAGCATGTGGATCTGTAGCTTAAACTGATATATATAAAAAAAAAGACTACGTATCAACCTAAGAATAATTAAAACCATAACCATCAGAAAGATACCTGGTTTCACTGAAAAAGAGAAAGGAATCCCCTAACCATCAGAATGATATCTGGTTTCACTGAAGAGAAAGGAATCAGAACTTCCTTTTAGAAGACAACCATTATGATGAACTGTCCAGTCTAGAAACCACTACACAGCTAATCTTAGAGAGCTTGTTATCTGAACCCTTCAACTTCAGAATGACAACTTTATTCATAAAATGTAATCATCTGGAAAAAAACATTTTGTTACAACATTTTGTTTGAATGGGCTAAAAAATAGTTATGACTGAACATTTTCCTAGACTTTGCATTGATATGGTCATTTATTGCATATAAAGTACCATATATTGCTTTTTATTATAACTGAAAAAAATGTTTATATAGTCCTGGTTTTTTTAAATAAGTTTTATACATAAATAATTTTAAAATTTTAATTGGTGCTTTTTCTCATAGTACAAATCAAACAAAAATAAGTGTATTATTATTGAACTTATACATCCAAGAACAACAAATCAACTAGTTTGAATGAAAAGATGACACTTTGAGCTTGTAAAGGAAGGTTTAACATGTTAGAAACAAGAAATCCCCAGCCATTAAAGTGCAGAAAAACAACAGCAATGCAACTAACTATGACATGCTGACAATAATTTAAAAAGCACAACTTTTGAAAATGTGTATAGTATAGTATAATATTGGAAAGGAAGCGCTGAAAGCAGTTTCTTGTTTGTTTTTTTAACTTTAACAGTTCATTCTTTAATAATTCATTCTCTCGACATTTACAAATACCTTTTTCACATAGTAAGAAGAGCATGTCAAAAAAGGTAAAAATTACATAGGGGTGAGACAGGCAGATATGGAAGTGTTTTCTTGCTATCAGAGCTAGAGCATACTATTATCTATAAACCACTTATCTTATATAATACAGACATTACTTCAAAAAAGAAGATGATTAAGTCCTACGCATCATGCATCTAGTCATGCCTATTAACCAATGATCTAAATTCTGCCAAGTCACTGGTTTTCCTGGCAAGCTCAGGCAACCCATTCCATGCTCAAATAGCTCTTGGCAAGAAGGACCGTTTGTACAAATTTTTCCTCATATGGAATGAGGAATGTGCTAATGTAGCCAAGTCAAGTTCAAGCGCACTTAGCCTCTCGACCACACTTCCTTCATGTAATTCTCTTTGTAGAATTTCTGTATCTTGCTTTATTTTAATTGTTCTATATATTGTTATGATTCTCTATAAACACTTGACAAAACAATGTGGCTAAGTCAAGAACCAGACAACTTGTGCTCTGGTATAACAAGGCACTTTAATTAGTGTAATAAATAATGAATAGAAAACAATCAGATACTTTACAAATGGGCAGAAGTCAATGTCGAATATAACCACTATACACAACTTTTTAAAATGAATGTCCTACTTTCTTTAACTTTCTTGTCCCTTTCTGAGTTCGATTAACTTGACCCAATCTTTTCAAAACAACACATAGCTCATCGTCCGAAACCAAAACACTGTTGGCCTACACGGGTAATGTTTGTCCTATTTAGATACACAGGCCAGTGTCGCATGTGTCGGTTGATTACCCGTATGGTTACACTGACCGACATCACGGTTCAGGTACAACAGTATTATGCAATCGTCTGCAAATAATCTGACTTTTGTTCCTGAACTAATGCAATTTGGTAAATCATTTATGTAAATAAAAAATAGTAGTGGACAATAGTAGTACTGTTCCTTTAGGTACACCCAGTGGCGTCACTAGCGGGTGCAGGGGTTGTGGTCCACATGAGGTGACACCCGTTGGGGAGGGGTCACCCAAGTAAAAAAATGCACTTTGAGAATTGAAATTTTAAAAAATAAAGCGATAGTGGATAAATATTGGAAATTTTATTCACTATTAATAAATAGATCTGTAGAAGCTCTGGCTGAGATGCAGAAAATGTTACAATGTGCCAGTCGAATGATATACTTGAATATTTTAGGGGATTTTTCTTCTTGGCATGTGCCAATTTCAAATTATTTACAAAGGACATTATCCAGTGTGGGATGCTGTTAGGTCCTGTAGATCTAACAACATCCCAGTTGAAGCAGTCAAGGCAGAGATTGATACCAGTGTGAAGTTACTCTTCTGCAAGATATGGGAAAAAGAAGAAGTGCCACCCGAGTGGAAGGATGGCTACCTCATCAAACTCCCAAAGAAAAGCGATCTTAGTTCCTGCTCCAATTATTGAGAAATAACATTACTGTCCATTTCAGGAAAAGTGTTTAACTGCTTTCTGCTAAACCGAATGAAAAATGCTGTAAATCCACATCTCCGTGACCAACAAGCTAGCTTTCAAAAGGAGAGATCATGCACAGATAGATAGTGACACTGCATAATTTTGGAACAGTCCATGGAATGGAAGTTCCTCTCTACCTCAGCTTTATAGACTATGAGAAGGTATTTGAAAGCATGGACAGACTGGAGACTTTTGAGACACTATGGAGTGCCTGAAAAAATTACAAATATCAATAAGTCATGAGGGGAAAACTTTCAGAATAGTGAATAGTTCATTGCAGACAACTGACAGAGGCATTTGAAGTCCAAACAGGAGTAAGACAAAGCTGTTTACTCTCTCCCTTCCTTTTTCTACTAGCCATAGATTGGGTCATGAAGACAGCGACAGACCAGAAGGGAAACGCTATACAATGGATACAGTGGAGAGAAGCTAGACAACCTCACACACAACAACAGATGATGGAAAAGATAAATGTTGTTGCATACAATTCAGCTAGAATGGGTCTTACCATAAACAGAGGGTAGAGCAAGGTGTTGAAGATAAAAGCATCCAACAATGCACACATTACAGTCCAAGGTGAGGCACTGGAAGAGGTGGAAAGCTTCACCTATCTCGGCAGTATCCTAGACCACCATGGAGGAAAAGATGCAGATTTCAGAACCTGCATTGGTAAAGCTCGAGCAGCCTTCCATCAGCTGAAGAAAACCTGGGGATCTTGGGAAATAAGCACCACCACCAAGATCAGGCTCTTTAACACTATTTTTAAACCAATACTACTATATGGTGCAGAGACTTGGAGAACCATCATCACCAACATTAAAAAAATCCAGGTATATTCATCAATACCTGCCTGAGGAAGATACTAATGATCCGCTGACCAGACAAGATCTCAAGTGAGGAACGGGCAATTTTCTTTAAAAAACGAAATCGTTAAAGACATAAAATTTGATAAAGTTAATGATAAGTTTTCCAATTTGAAATCCAGAAAGAAAAAAACAGTGTAATTTACTTATGGTTGCATTGTTGCAAATTTTAGCTAGAATAGATTAATGGCAATGTCTGTTTGGTACCCCCTCAACTCAAGAAAGCATTAAGAAACTGGAACAGACACAAAATAGAGCAGTGAAATTCATAACAAATGAATATTCACATTTGACAAGAGTAACACCTTTAGTAAAATCACTAAATTTAGAAAGCCTGGAATGGGTTGCCTGAGCCAGCCAGGAAAACCAATGACTTGGCAGAATGTAAGTTATTGGTTAACATGCATATTTATATGTTATTTAATCAATGTGTTTTTTGTTTGCCTGCCTCTTCCTCTTTGTCTTAGTACTGTTTCCTGAAGGAAGTCTTGGCGAGCCATGAGGACCTTGTGATATGGCCATTGAGTATGTGTTTTTGACAGTGGTCAGCAGGGCATCTTGGGGCCTAGGAACCTTCTATACATTTCAGTTCCAAGTGCTAGGATCCTCTTCCCTAATTTTCTAGTTAGCCTCCAAGATTTGCATCATCTGCCCTATAGACCTCATGGTCTGAAAGGGGAACTTTACTCCAAGATTTGCAAGCTTACAAGAATGTGTCAAGAGGGCTATGCTTTTGTTTTTCTATCTTTTTTTGAAAGTGCTAATGTTGTGTGTGCAATTCTGGCCAGAAGTTCAGGTTTGTTTCCTCCATCTGAAACGATAACTACAAACTATTTTAATTTACTGACACTTGCCAGATTTTCCAATTCTTGCATCCATTCTAAAGCCCTGTTAGCTATTGGTCGTAATTTTTTTTTAAGCCTTGATTAGCATAGCAAATCATTACTGAATCTATAAAAAAATTTTTATGATATATTTCTGTTATTAAACACTTCCTCTAGCTAAAATAATCTGAAGAATGATATTACAGGAAATCTTTTTTTTTTGTTTGAAATCATTGGAACACAATGTTAAAGAGTGCAAAATAAAATCTTTAACAAGCAAAATTAAAAAAAAAACTTTATAAAAAAAAAGCTTATAAGGGAAAGCATTGCACATTCATAACTCTGAATACTCTAAGGTTTATGTTATCTTTTCCTATATAAAACAACATTAGTTAATTATCCCTAATTGATTTATTTTTTGAGTTATTCATATATTTTCTTGACTGTGAATAATTGTCTACAATTTCAGCATGATCTGAGAATGGGAAGTGGAAGAAAAATACATATAAAAGAATCCTCACAGACAGAGTGAATCAATATAAGCTTTTAAAAAAAAGTTTTTGGGTCATATAAATGTTCATAAGATAAATTAATAGATAACGGGTGTATTCTTTCATTTACATCAGTATTTTTTTAACTATATTGTGTGGACCACAAAGACTTGAATAATTGTCATTAAAACTTTTCTTTTCATGTTTATGTCTGTATAGATAAGAATGCTAAATTTAAAATATAGTTTAATTGATCTTTTTTATATTTAAACAATAGGAAATAATCCACCCTTAAAATAAAGAAATAGTTTTGTTAAATTCTCTGTATGTGCAAAGTGTTCTGTTAAAAATCTTTTTTGAAAATACTGATTTATATCACAAACCTCTTCTGTAGGGACCAGAACATCCTCATCCAGGCCAACGCTATAAAGCCAGAGGATTTCCTATAACAGCTTTCTTACCAGATTGTAATCAAGGTAGAAAGGTAATAATAAATTAATTTAAAAAAAATTGTTTTCATTAAGGATAGACATTATCTTATAAATTACAGACTGTTTATTTTTTGAATAATTATTGATCTTGAAATATTTTACTATTGTATAAAAAATTAATAATATAAAATACAGTTAAACCAGAGACTGTATAATTTGTTGGTCCTCTATCATGTTTTTAATCTACAATTTAAAATTCTTGGTCTGACCGCTCATGATATAATAACGTATTCTCCCAATTGCCATAGCGGATAAAAAAAATGTAACCTCTTCTTACCTAAGCCCAAGACAGCTAAACCATTTTCAACCAAAAATTATTTTTTTATTTGCAATTTCTATCAACGTCTCTGAAAGCCGACATTTTAATGTACAAAACAATAATTCCTTTTGCTTAAGCACTTCTTAACACTTTTTTTTTTGCCCGGGGTGGTGGGAAGGTATAAAATTGTTTGTGAAGATAGGTTATTCTAAATAAGGTGCCACTCTAGATCTAGATCAATGACTGATGAAAATATATAAGTAAAGAGTGGACTAAGTTGATTGAGAAATACTTTGTTGTTCTTTTCCAACATTTTCTCATCTGTCTTCTCCTTCATTGAATCCTGCATGATGCCTTTTTGTTCTCACATCCAGATGAGCATCTTGCTTATATCTGGATCCACTTCAAACAAGTAGGTCTCCCAATCCTCCCTTTCATCAACCAGAGTCTTTCTAACATACTGGTGGTCATTGAATGTAAGACCTGTTTCGTATGTTATCTGGGTTGGCGCGCATGAATTATTATCAAAGTGTGCAGAACTGTGCTAAGTCTAAGAACAAACTATACATAAATGACAAAACAACTAGTAAGCACTCAACAAAATCCAATGTAAGCAGACTTGAGGTTTATTACAAAAAACATATATAAATAAGCCATGCACTAGTGTGATTCTCCAGCTATACATACTATGTACACCAAATAAAACATCCAATAGTAGTGTAACTGCGCAATAAAATCCCATAGAAAATGAGATATGACTTCAACATCAATATGTTCAACTAAATACTAAAAATAGTCCTCTAGAAACATACATCCGTACCCTGCAAGGACTCCTGAACAACTGCCAATACATTGCGCTTTCCACTCTGAGAAGTTTTCCTCGTGCTATAAGCATGGTTTATAAGTTATAATATGTCACAATGAGGTTCTAATAATAATGCTGTGAAGCCTGCCAAAGATATGTCCACCCTTTTTCTTGGCCCACCTACCTTCAGTTCTTTGGTTGGGAGTCCTCCTCAACTCTAAGTTGCTTAGCTCCTCTAGTCTCGTCAGCGTTGTCATTCTTACCTTCCGTTGAGCTGCCTAAATCCCACTTTTCACACCAATTGTAATAAATCAATGGCAAGCACTCAATGAAAGGATTGTGAAAGGAATTGAATATTATATGATGTGTTTATAACAGCTACACAAGGAGTCTTATATTTAGTTCCACCAATCCATTCCTACTCAAACCTTAATACAGACCACCAGTGCTGCTCCTGGTTCTTGATTCAGTTCTCTGGTAGCTTGAAGGAGGTTTTAAGATTTTTTAGTTTTAAAAATGGGTTTAGAAATAAGAATACTTTTTTCCATTTTATGATAAAACAGACTAATTAAAAAATTATTTTTAATTTTTAAAACAAGCATAGATGATTTTTGGTAGGTCTGGACATACTAAAATGGAAACAACTGCTGACAATAACAAACACATTTATTTACAGAGAAAAGTATTATAGTAGTTCAATACTTTTTTTACAATATTTTTTTTCCAGTCATGTTTTTAAAGCTATGTTTTTAAAGCTAGATATTTTTTTTTACAAATTTACTTGTAATTTGAATCTTCTTTCACTTTTTTGTTCTTCACAGGTTTTAAAGCTTCTGATAGAGGCATTTCGCCGCAGGCTTACATTCACTATTGGTACTTCAACTACAACTGGAGAACAGAACACACTCACATGGAATGAGATTCATCATAAAACTGAGTCTTATGGTAATGCTTTTGGCCATGGATATCCTGATCCAAAATATTTAGATAATGTTTTAATGGAACTAGCTTCCCATGGAGTAGTAGAATAATACTACTTAGTTCTTTGGTCATACCAGTAATGTTTTGACTGATGTTAGAAAAGTTGAATTTTTTTTAACACTAGTTCTTACGTTGTTTAGCCTTTTTTTTCACATTCCCTCTACAAATTATGAAGTATGAACTAACAAAACAATAGTGATCCAAGTCTTTGCTTAAGGACGCATTTTTAGATCAGCATAGCATACTAATCTATTCATAAACAGCAAATTAAAAAAATATGAATGAGTTGACTAGTTGGTCTGAGGACTGCTCTCTAGTTGGTCTGAGGACTGTTCTCTAGTTGGTCTGAGGACTGCTCTCTAGTTGGTCTGAGGACAACACATCTAACTCAAGAACTTAACAACAAGAGCTTCAAAAACACAGTGGCGGTTTAATAACAAATACACCACAGCCAATACGACACAATTGGCTCCACTAACTACAAATGCTTAAGAACAATACAACTGCCTAACTAACACAACAATCATCTATAACGCGTACAGCTACATTTTCAAAGCCTGTTCATAACACCAGTCCACTCTGCTTCGTACTGGACTGCAACACTCTGACGGTCACTGTACAACACACACAGATCCCACATTCTCGTCCGTCCAAGCTCGGGTCATGCGCAGAGCACAGGTCACACTAGGGACAACAGTTGACCTGTGACCCGCCTTCGTCTGTGCGTGTCAGTGGGTCTCACCTATAAACACATTCAGTCCACCACTGTAGAGTTGTAACAATATGTACAATTGTGTTGTGCGCCATGTTGCTCACTAGTCCCAATCATGCTATACTAAGAACACGCTCTAGTTGATCAAATGTATGATATGAACTTGAACAAATAAAAATACAACTCTCCTCTCGTTGAGTTTGCTATTTATTACTTGTACCTGTCCAAACCAAATTATTTTATCAAATAGATCCTATTTGCTCACCACTCGCTGACTGATCTCAACAACTGTGGTATGGATTCGTAAACAGATTCTAGGGACCTGCGAATCAGGAATTTTTTTCGAATCGAATATCGAATCGAATATTAGAAAATATTCGAATCGAATTCGAATCGAATATTCTTGAAAAAACTTGACAACCAACAAGTGTAAAATAAAACTTCAAATTCAAAATTTTTATTATTTTATATTTATTTAATACTGAAACACAAAAAGTTAGCAATAATTAAATTGCAAAGCAGGCCTTTTTAAAAAGTAGATCTTTATTTAATTTGGCCCAAATCAAAGTTTCAGCATTATTTTCCGAGAGATTGTGACGATGGTCAGTAATAATTTGTCCTCCAACTGAATTAACTCTTTCTGAAGAACATTTTGTTGCCTGAATTGCAAGCAAAATCCTAGCTGCTCTGGCCAAAAGTGGGAAAATATTAATACTTTCTTTCCAAAACTGAAGAGGATCACTGTTTCGATCTACAACTGCTTGCTTTGAATACAAACTGACTTCATCCTTAATTTGCTCAGAAATGGTGGAAATTTTGTTGATTCTGGTATCTCCTTGATCATCATGCACTTTCTTGAACATTGAATCCATAAGGCTTCCTCTATTCCTGTCTTGAACAAGACTTTCACGTGGCAATTCATCAGAATTTTTGCCAATATTGTCTCTACAAATAAGACAGCTTTTTTAGTTTCAGCTTCTGAAAATAAGTAGTGTTTAAATCTTGGATCAATGAATGTGGCTGCCAGGAGATGATATATTGTCAAATCAAATCTTGCTCCAAATTGTTGGAGACCTGTTGGTGATTTGGACACTAATTCTTCCTTCATGTAAAAATGCAAGAATAGATCAAACTTATGCTGACAATAGAATCAGCCCTCAAGACTGTTATTAGAATTGTAAGAGTAGCTTTCAGAGTATCTTGTAAAGTTTATGTTGATGGTTTTGGTGGATTTCTTGCACATTTCTTTTTTTTGAAAATATTCTAAGATTCGAAAATTTAAAAATAATTTCGAATCGAATTCGAATATTCTTTTAATATTCATATTCGAATTGAATATCGAATATTCGCAGGCCCCTAACAGATTCCTCACTAAGATTCGCAACTTGACTACCGCAATTCGCGAAAAATGCAAGCTTTCTATCAAAGTTTAGTATTTATTCTTATTTCTACAAAAGGACGCAGTGTATATATAAAGCAAAAAAAAAAAAGAACACAATTTCTTTTATTTTTGCCTAAGTGTGTGTGTATGTCGAAGAAACGTCAGACATTGTTGGGGGGAAGGGTGTTTTAAAGCAGGTCTTTCCAAATAGAGTTCTATATCGGAGAAATTACAATGCGCAGGGTGAAAAAAAAATGTGAGTTCCAGAAAATGTTTTACTGAGAAATAAATGACTGAGAATGAACCTTATCCACCAATCGTAAACATTAAGCCACGTGATAATATTGATAAAACAACGAAAAAAAACTGCCATGTGATAGCCTGTGAATTACGTAATTTGTATAGAAGAGAGAGAATCACGTGGCTAAATGTTTGTTTACGATTAGTGAATGAGGTCCATTAATTAACAGAGACTTTCGTGTTGTTCAAAGTAGACATTTACGACATTTCATCACGTCACATCCTTTCTCACAAAAACATTCACAACAGATAATGGCGTTATATAAAAATCATTCTTTTTAAAGTTCTTAAAATTGCTATCTACTTGGAACTTTAACAACTCGACCACTTCTGGTTGTCTTGACTGGCACAATAAGTTCTCTAGACTGTCTGTTTCGTTAGTTCTAAAAGTTGTCTGTTCAGTTTCTTCATAGTACCATGAGATGTCTTCTTCGAATCTCTTAATTAAAAACCGTTGATTTCGTCTGTAGGTTTTTTCAGTCGTTTGTCGTATTAATGTATGATCTGGGTAACGAATGTCCTTTTTTAACGACTGCTTTCTGCCATGTTTGTCCTATACCAGTGTCGGGCTAACTACGATTGGAGCTTCACTGTTTGTTTTTAATTAGCTGGAAAGTATTTTCTTGCTCTACATTCCACTGCCACAATACATCTTTCTTTAGCAATTCACCTAACGAAATGGTGACATGTTCGGAATAAATCTAAATTAAATCTATCCCTTCTTAACGTTAAAATAGAGAATGCAGACCCAAGCATACTACAAGTCCACTTTACGGAACTGCTGGAGAGCTACGGAGCTTGTGGCACCATTTACACTGATGGATAGAAAGGTCGCATGTGCCTTTCTTTTAGGGACAAAACTATCTCCTATAGACTCCCCGATGGATTTTCCATATTTACGGCCAAGTTACATGCAATCTCACTTGCACTTATGGCTGTAAAAACATCACACAGGAGAAAATTCCTCATTTGGTCTGACTTCATATCTGCATTGCAAGCATTAGGGCGGCAGAAATGACATTCCATTGGTACATAGAAGCCTAAAGCTTTTATACCAACTAATATCTGAACATAAGGATGCCACCTTCAGTTGGGTCCCCTCCCATGTAGGCATATGAAACGACAGACAAGAGAAGATAAAAAGAGAGCTCTGAATTAAGCGGTGTCAGGAATCCTAATCTGAGAGAGTATACCATCTACCGAGAGTGACAGGACCCACAACAAGTTAAGACGGGTTGTAGTGGATGTCACTGTCAGACGGCGTTCCACAACTAAAGGCGTTCAAATCTTGGTGTATACTGTGATTTTTACTTTCGGGATAATTAGGGTACTTGACATTAGTTGGGGAAAAGCAAAGGCGGTTGGTTGTTGTGCTGGTTCTTGTCTCTGGTAAATATTCCCATCGATCCTATTTCTAAACGTACTTTAACAATCTTTTATTCGCAGCTTCAAAGCAAGAATTTTGTCATATTTGTTTTATTATGCCGATTATATGTTTACTAATTTTTTTTAACAGCCACACTTTTTTTTACAAATTAAATATTTTGGATTATGTTCATATTCCACACAAAAAAAAAACACATAGATATAGGTTCACTTTTCCTATTAGACTCTACATTTAGAGTCTACTTGTAATTTCATCGGCTTTCCCATTTCATAAACGGGAGCATGTTAAAGGTCATGGTATTGATCCATCAGAGAAAGAGTGAAGGCCTAACATAGCTAAAGATACATTTTTCAATCTTTTATTTATTTATTTTTTTGGAGGGAGGGGATGTTCAACTTTTTCTGATGAAGGTTCGGCGGGCCGGATGGAACCACATAGCGGGCTAGATCTGGCCCGTGGGCAGTAGTTTGGGAATCAATGTTCTTATGGATTGATGCCATCCCACAAAAGGTAGGCCTATCATTTAGATCATTTTAAAACTATAGTACATCAAGAATTTCATAGTGGAATGTGGTTGACAAGATAATGTTAACGTTTCTTTAAACAGTTTTTTTTACAAACATTTCTTAGAACAAACAATTCTTGAAACACGAACGTTACTTTATGAAGTGATTTATTATCAAAAAAATAGGTTACTTTTATTTTTTAGAAATGTTCAGTAACCTATAGGCTAGTAATGTCATACATATTATATATTCAGAAAAATAAGTTATGTGAATTATACACTTACAAGTAGGTTTTAAAACAGTTTTCTATAAAGTTTTCCTAAGTCAACAAATGTGTAAAGTATGTAAAAAACTCACCAACAAAAAGAAACAAAAATATATTTTTATGGCTTGATGTTTTCCTTTTTCCCCCCACAAATATACATATTCCGTTACTATTCTCTTCAAAATACACAACAGCTTGACTAAATGATTCATCCATCATTTAATATCACACAAAGCTGCCACTCCTCGCAGAATCCAATGATCTGGACTTTGAGAAGTTCTCATTAAAATTGTTGTTATAAATGTTAAATCAGTCCTACATGGTTTCTTGTAGACTGGGCATTGGTAGAGCTTGGGATCCTGCACAAACATTGAGAGCACTTAGCATTTCATACTGCCACTATATAAAGTGTGATTGGAACTAACAACACAATATTTGTTGTTATTAGTCCTGTATTGACTACATGTATAGCACTGCATATAAAAAACTAAAAATAGACTTCACACTATCCAAAGCCATGTTCAGCTCACAGTCTTGATGAATTCTTTTTCTAGAAACGTGGTGCGGATGGAGCATTTTTTAAATTTCACAAAAGGCAGCCACAACCCTCGCAGCCCTACCTACATCAATTCTATTTGTTGTATTAAATGTAGATGTAGGTCAAATAATAAATAAGAAGTTTAAATAAAAAAGGGAAATTGGTTGACTTTTTTTTTTAGATAAACACAGGAGATTTGGGCATCCAATTTTATGATAAGTGGGGCGGGACTGTCCCATATAAAGCTAGGCCATCTGGTCTCACATTCCAGCTACAGTAGTCCACATAAGGGGATATAACATTGCAGACTAGCACACAGCCCCCAGTTGTCTGAATTCGTTGGACCAACTATAAGGCCTATATCAGAAAGCATACAACAAATCGACTTGTTTGTCGGTCTTTATATTTCTATGCCTAGTTCGAATGAAAGCCGAAATCAAATGTAATATAGTCCAAAAATATTTGTAGTAAAAGCCTAACACAAATCACCTTTGGTGCTGTGGAGTTGATGGCGTATATGTGAACCACAGGCAATTGAATAAACAAAACTTTAGGTTGTGATTCACACAGTTTAAGAGATCTTCTGTCCCAACCAGCTCCATCCAAATACAATCCATAGATGAAAACTCCCTCCTGCAGAATTTATTTTTAAAAATATTACCTCTAATTGATTAACAGCAGAAATTTATTTTTGATACATAGAGAAAAACATAAAAAACAGAAAAAACAACAACAGAAGCTTATAGTAAGTGAAATTGTATCAATCAGTCAAGCAATAAAATTTGTAGCCTAATAGATCTAGACAAACAATAATAAATATGTCAGATTCTAAATAGGTTTGTTTAGCGAAATGTAGCTAAATTGTTTTGTTTAGCGAAATTTAATGCTTTTAGCTTTCTCACTACGCTATGATCCTCAAATCACTTGTCTGGACCAGTTGGGAAAGAGGGAAGGGGGGAATAAGGGGTACCTGTGTGAATGTATAAAGTTGTAAGGGGTACCTGTGT
>JADKLZ010003044.1:12850585-12862504 GCA_021533235.1 Biomphalaria straminea
CAACTTGATCGGATAATGGAAAGTAAAAGTTGGTGAAATAAGGTGTTGAACATTTGTACCAGACAGAGCTTAGTAAACATATACCTCATACACATTTGGGCATATTTGAAAAGTAACCAGAAAAACTGACATACTTCATACTACTAATAGACTGATTCTTCTTCTATAAATAATGAATAAATATTAGATTTTAATAGATCTTACATCTTTCATTAAACATTCGCTTAGCCAGCGGTGATCTAGAGTATGTAGTGTTGTAGTTTTTAAATAAAAAAAAATCTATTATTCATTAGATATTAATGTATCAAAATCGCTATACTATTACGTTAATACATCAGTTTCATAAAGGACAAATTATCATTTATTTAGATTTTTAGATCAACTCATTCTGTCTGTCTAGTAAAAAGTTTGATATTGGATCTTGGATCAAACTGAAATTTTGCACTGTTATTTCCTACACCTGACAACACAATAGGCCTAATCAATTTTAAAATAATCAAATAGTTAATTAACTAAAGGTGATTAATTATTTTGTTTAGTATCACGAACAAGGGAATGAAATTGTACTTGAACGAAGTGGTGGTACAAGCTGAATTAATCCCCTTTATAGGTCGTCGTCTGAGGCTTAGTGAACACAAATATGAAATAGAAACAATAGATAACTATATAATATTCCATGTTCATAAGCTGGTTGCAGCACAGTGGTTACCGTGGTGGCTACAGGGGCATTGAAGACTTAAGCCAATGACTTTGAATTCAGGTAATTCCCGTCTTTGTTTCATGAAAAAGCGATCACCCAGATACCCCGTTCTTTCTCCCTCTACCCCTTTCCAACTGGTCCAGACAAGTGAGAGGATTTTAACTTATTGAGAAAGCTAAAAGCATCTATTCTGCTTGTTATTATAGATAGTTCTATATCTTATTGTGTTATTTTTATCAATAGTACTTCTTATGTTATTTTATGTTATGTTATTTCTACCAGGTGTAGTCAGTAATCTTATTGTGATATCATCATCTTCAAATCCACTCTATAACTGCTTAAACATCTTTATGTAATTTGAATTATATATACAGACACACACATTTCTTGTTGAATGAACTTACATGCTCCATAAAATTGGAAATCAATTTTCTCGAATGAACTTCTTGTCCTTGCCCCATAGAAACTGCATGAAAAGCTGTCAATTGATAAAGTTTGTTTTAGTCATTTGAGATCTAAATGTATGTTCACCTAGTAATAGATAGATTGATTGTTAGCTAAAAAGTCAAATACATCAAGATTATTCTCAAGATAACTCACGAATTTCCAGTTTTTTTGCTAGAGTTTCAATTTCATTAGTAGGGTCTGAACCCATTGATAACAAAGCAATCAGAGGGATCCTAGGGTTGGTTTCTTCCACCATAGCTTCAAGGTCAAGGATGATTGCCTCAGTAAATTTGAGTCCCAGGGAGTAACTAATATACTTTCGAGCTTGCACTGAAGTTCTGTCTGGACACCAGCATCTACAAAAATATCAAACAGAAAGTACAACCAAAGTTCTCATTTATTGGATCAAAGAACAATCGAGACGAACTGGCCAAGAAATGATTCTTTAGAAACTAGGCCTATAGATCTAAAATACTTATAACCTGAAAAAAAAAAATTGTTGTTTTTTTTTTTTAGTTCAAACAATATTAGAAATGAAATATCTAAATGTAATTTTTAAATAATTAACCCTATATTAACTAGATCGAAGTCATCGTTGCCCTAATATCACGACAGGGCGATAATAATGTAATATGAATATAGATTCAAATGTTATGCACACAGATTTCCAATGCAAGCGAATGAGTGGATAAAAGTCTTCTCTATACAATACGAAATGCTTGGCCATATCTGACTGACTCAGTACAAATTCAACCACTTGCTGTGGACGAAAAAATTCGAAAATTTAACCTGTTATTACTTACCTTGTGCATTGCTATTTTCATTTTCGACCCAATATTTTTTATTAAGCGGCAATTGTAGACCCACATTGAAACGCTCCACCCTCCCACCATAATTATTTCTTGTAGAATTTTATTCTCTTCCGTTTTGATTTTTTTAGCATTATTTAAAACTATTTTGTATGTGTAACTAGTTGGCGATTAACTTGTTGTTGTGGTTATTACACAAAATATGTAAAATATCAGTCAAAGTGGGACAAATGTCAAGTGAGAAGTAGCTGGAACGAAGTGGGGAGCAATAGCAGACGTGGTGAGGGCGCTCCACATGGATGCAGTGCGCTCTCATTTAGATTACAGTCTATCTGTTCAGATCTGGGCATCGCAAACGTCTCTAGCAAGACTAGATGCTGTTCCGAATCAAGCTATACGACTAATATGTGGTACATTTCGGACAACGCCAATGGCCGCTGGCGAAATTATGGCAAACGTGCCGCCGTTGAAGTTGCGCAGAGAGCGAGCCGTCATACTAGCTCACGAGAGATATATGTGGCCGGAGGAAGGATGCCCACTCAGAAGTCTGGTCGACAACTGGGAGGGCAAGAGACTTCTCAAAACCGGCTCTGCTTCATATATGTGGGGCGTGGGCTGGTCAGAGAGTGGTGTCGGTGCGTAGATTATGATGTTCTAGCACCAATGGTTATTAAAGTGCATAATTGTGGAACGCACTTCCCTTTTTGTCGCCTTGCTTGGGAGTTATGGAGTTGTTTTGGTCTGTGATGGTGTATTGGTTGAGGTTCTTTTGTGTGGTTGTAGATTCGTCTGTGTTCCCCTGTTTAGGAGAGTTAGTATGGAATTGAAGTCTACACTTAATACATAATACTAGAGTGTTGTGGTGAATTGTGGGCTTGAAGTGTTACTTGGTTGGAAGGCAAGGTGTGAACTGATTAATTATAATATATGGCTCCTTCTGTCTCGGAAGACAATGGATGCGCCGAAATGAGTCACTGGCTTTGGTTACGTCTTGAGACGGGGCAGAATCTGGAGTGGCTGATCAAGCCAATTCTGAATCTGCATAGTTTGCCACAGTTCGTGCATTTATATTCCTCAGTTTTAGGGCTGGCTGACAGCAGGGAAGCTTTCTTTTTCATTCTCTTGGCCGATGCAGCTTCATTTCTTTTGCATTCAGCAAAGTTCGTGCCAGCACGCACAGTCTGTCTCCATGCTGTTCGGTCTTGGGCTATCTCCTCCCACATGCTTTGGTCGATGCCCATTGCCTTCATGTCTCGCTTGCAGACATCTCTGTAAGTTAATCTTGGGCGGCCCTTGGGTCTGGCTCCCTCTGCTAGCTCAGCATATAGGATGTCTTTCGGGATTCTTCCATCTGGCATGCGCGTGACATGACCCAGCCAGCGTAGTCTTCTCTGTTGAAGGAGAGCATAGATGCTGCGCATGTTGGCTCGTGTCAAAACGTCCTGGTTGGTGACACGATCCCTCCAGGAGATGCACATTATGCGTCGCAGGCAACGTAGGTGGAAGCCATTTAATCTGTGTTCTTGACGCATGTAGGTTGTCCAACTCTCACTGCCATAGAGGAGTGTGCTTAGGACGCAGGCATTGTAGACAAGGATTTTTGTTGCCGTGGTCAATTTGGTGTTTTCCCACACACGCTTAGAGAGTTTTGCCATTGCTGCAGATGCCTTCCCTATTCTTTTTGTAAGCTCATTGTCTAAGTCAAGGTTGCTGGCTATTGTTGTTCCCAAGTATGTGAACTCTTGCACCACCGTAAGTGTGTGATTTCCGATGTAAATCACTGGTGTTTCTGAAACATCTTGTGCCAGGATTTCAGTCTTGGAGAGACTAATTGTAAGTCCAAACTCCTGACAAGCAACTGCCAGTGCATTCACAAGCCTCTGCAATCCTTCTTGTGAATGAGATATGAGTGCGGCATCGTCGGCAAACAGCAGTTCTCTAATCAAGATACGCCGTCTCTTCGTTTTGGCTTTAAGGCGTGCTAGGTTAAAAAGCTTTCCATCAGATCTACTGTGGATATATACTCCATCTTCCAAGGGATTTCAAAGCGCTGGTGAGTACAACCGAAAAGAAGATGCCTAATAGTGTTGGAGCCAGAACACATCCTTGTTTTACTCCGCTCTTGATGGAGAATGGCCTAGAGGCGGAACTGTCAAATTGTACGGTGCCCTGCATATTTTCATGGAAAGCTGACACTAGTTTCCGTAGCTTGTTTGGACAGCCGATTCTCTCTAATACAGCAAACAAGCCGGTTATGCTGACAAGATCAAACGCCTTGGTCAAGTCAATAAAGGCAATAAAGAGGGGCTGCCTTTGTTCTCTGCTTTTCTCCTGTAGCTGCCGCAGGGAGAAGATCATATCTGTTGTGGATCTACCAGCTCTAAACCCACACTGCCATTCTGGGTAAACTCGTTCTGCCAAGATCTGCAGCCGCTTCAGTATTACTCTGGCATAAGCCTTCCCAACTATGCTAAGGAGTGAGATGCCTCTATAACTGTTACAGTCGGTGCGGTCGCCCTTATTTTTGTAAATTGTTTCTGTGGCATTTTACGTCTCGTGAGACGATCTTTTCCCTTTGCAACGTCTTGTGTGGCTAAAGAGGCCAATCCTTGACGCACAGCTGCGGTTGCAGGTTGGACATATAAAAACACCCGGCGGAGCTGCATTTTCAGCCTTCTTTCTGCTTCTGTTGTGTATGGCATCTGCAATCCGAGACCCTTCTCTTATGCTCTCTTTCCATGTGGATCTATCCAGTGCTACTTTTTCCCAGCTGCTAGTGTCGATTTTAAATAGCTTCATGTCACGTTTGCACACATCTGTATACCGAAAAGGCGGGCGGCCAGCGGCTCTCCTGCCTTTTATAAGATCGCCATATAGTATATCTTGTGGTAGTCTACCTACTGGCATTCTGCAAACGTGGCCAAGCCAGCCAAGGCGTCTGCTGCTGATAATAGAGCGGATGTCCTGGCACCCTGCTCTTTGTAGCACTTCCTCATTTGTTATCTTATCTTGCCATATTATTTTTAAGATCCGCCTTAGGCATCGGAGGTGGAAGACATTCAGCTTTTTTTCCTGCCACGAGTATGTTGACCATGTTTCGCTTCCGTATAGCAAAGTGCTCATCACGCAGGTCCGGTAGACTAAGGCTTTAGTATTGTTAGTCAGCAATGTGTTGTCCCACACTCTTTTCTGCAACCTTGACATGGTGCCCATTGCTTTGGCTATCCTATTGTTGATGTCTTTATCCAGTAGAGCATCGTTGAATATGATGGAGCCAAGATAGCAAAAGTGATCAACAATTTCAAGTGGTTGACCATTAATGTTTACTTGAGGTGCAGCATTAGTGTTTTGGACCAGTATCTTGGTCTTGCTTTGACTAATATTTAAGCCGAACTTCTGGCAAGCAGCAGATAGTTTGTCAACCAGGGTCTGGAACTGAATATCAGAGTCAGCTACAATAGCTGCATCATCAGCATACAAGAGTTCCCTAACAAGTATCCTCCTAACCTTGGTTTTTGCCCGCAGCCTTGATATATTGAAAAGTTTTCCAGAGGATCTTGTGTGGAGATATACACCTTCGTTGCTGTCGTTGAAAGCATAGTGCAGTAAGCAGGAGAAGAATATGCCAAACAGAGTAGGTGCAAGCACACATCCCTGCTTGACACCACTGCTAACCTCAAAAGATGCTGATAGGGCTCCATTATATTTCACAGTACATTTCGTTTCCTCGTGAAAACATTCAATGAACTTCAGTAGTTTGGGAGGGCAGCCTATTTTCCTCAGGACCTTGAAAAGGCCACTTCTGCTGACCATGTCAAAGGCTTTAGTCAGATCAACAAATACGATGTAAAGGGGTCTGTCTCTATCTCTGAATTTTTCCTACAGTAGTCAAAGAGAGGATATCATGTCTACTGTGGATCTGCCACTCCTGAATCCGCACTGAGATTCTGGGTAGACTCTAGAAGCTATCACTTGCAGCTTGGATAGTGCCACTCTAGCAAAGATTTTCCCAACTATGCTGAGGAGAGAGATACCCCTATAATTGTTGCAGTCACTCCGATCCCCTTTGTTCTTGTATATTGTGACTATATTTGCGTCACGCATGTCCTGTGGGACATGACCTGCTTCCCAGCAGTGGCATAGGAGATTATAGAGTTCAGGTAGCAGGACTGATTCGTTGACCTTAACTACTTCCACTGGGATGCCATCACTCCCTGGGGATTTTCTATTTTTCATGCAGTTAATTGCTTTTTTTAGATCATCAAGGCTAGGAATGATATCTAGGCACTTTAATACTGGGAGATCTGGTAGGGACGCCAGGGCGACATCGTCTACTGTATTCAATGTGGCATAGACATCGAGGTAGTGCTCTGTCCATCGTTCTAGCTGCTTGGTTTGATCTGTATTTTTTTCTCCAGATTTTGATAGGAGGGGAGCAGGCTTAGACACTGTTGGGCCCAGGGCCGCTTTAATGCCGTCAAACAGAGCTTTACTATTTCCTAAGTAGAGACTTTCTTGAATTCTGTTGCAGGTATCCCTCCAGAAATTGTTAGAACATTGTCTAGCCATTTGTTTTGCCTCTTTATTAGCAGCTTTGAAGACTTGCAAAGATTTTGGACTAGGCATTGTCTTGTGAGCGAGGTGTGCAGATCGCTTTTTCTCGATGCAAGGTTCCATCTGTGCTATATTCGCCTCAAACCAGTCTACATTTTTGTGCTTTTGAGGTCCAAATGCGGTAATTGCTGAGCTATAGATCACATCTCTTAATTTCCCCCATCTTCTTCGTCACATAACGAGGGAATTGAACTGTTCAGGAGCTCGCCAAAGAGTGCAGACTTCTCCGGGTCTCCTACATGGTTGACGTTAATTCGCCTAGTTCCAGGTTGATTGGAGGTATAAGCCTTCTTGAGAGCTAGTTTGATCTTGCTTAGCACAAGTGAATGGTCTGAGTTGCAGTTCGCACTATGGTATGAGCGGGTGTGGATAACGCTTTTTAGATCCGCCCTTCGAGTGATGCAGAGGTCAAGCTGGTGCCACCTTTTTGATCGTGGGTGCTGCCACGAGACTTTGTGGCATTCCTTGCCAGGGAAGTATGTATTTGTCACACATAGTTCATGAGAGCAACAGAATTCGAGTAGCCTTTGGCCATTGTCGTTGATTTTGCCAACTCCATGAGGTCCCAAGCATTTTGGCCACGCATCATTTTCATCACCAAAACGGGCATTAAAGTCTCCGTTTATATAGAGGTGCTCGGACTTCGGGATATTTTTAATTACGTCCTCCAGTGCTTGATAGAATCTGTCTTTTTCCTCTTCCGGTGCAGCAAGGGTTGGTGAATAAGCACAGATTATATTAACCCTTCCTTGTGGTGATGCAAATTTTATGTGTGCTACTCTTTCATTGCCTAAGGGAAACATCTCAATGCAGGGGACGAGGCGAATCCGACGCCATGAATTCTGGGGCTTTGTTCTGGTTTTCCTTGCCAGTAGAAAGTATAATTGCATTCTGTAAGAGTCTGCCAGTCTGGTTTCCTGCAGACAGGCTACATCAATGTTTAGTCTGCTCAGTTCTCTGTCGATTATAGCTGTTTGGCGCATGTCGGTAACGAATTCAGGGTCAGTATTGAAGCCAGGACACATTGTCCGTATGTTCCAGCTTGCGAAACGCATTAATGTTAAGGGTTTTCCTTTGATTGTAATTGCAGGTGCGGGTTTGCAGCTTGCTTTTTGATTTTGTAAATTGTTACAATGTTGGCATCCTTCAATTCTTGGGGGACCATTCCTTGCTCCCAGCACAAACTTAGCAGATCATGGAGTGGCTTGATTAGGGCATGCTTCCCAGCCTGAATGACTTCAGCAGAAATACCATCTCCTCCGGGTGCTTTCCCGTGTGCAAGCATGTCAATGGCTGTGCTCAGTTCTTTTACAGAGGGTGTTTCGTCTAATTTGCACAAAACTGGAAGTGGTGGGAAGTTAGATAAAGCAGTTGGCGAGATGACATTTTCAATCTGATAAAGTTCTGCATAGTGCTCCACCCAACGCTCCATTTGCAGTGCACGATTACTAATGATTGAGCCATCTTTTGGGGCACACTTGCTGGTGTGAGGTCCAAAGGCTTTTTTCATGCCCTCGTAGAGTCCTCTGATGTTACCACAGTCGGCACAGGATTGGATGTTTTCACATAGGTCCTGCCAATATTTATTTGCGCACTGTATTGCTATTTGTTGGGCATCGTTGGGAGGGCAAGAGACTTCTCAAAACCGGCTCTGCTTCATATATGTGGAGCGTGGGCTGGTCAGAGAGTGGTGTCGGTGCGTAGATTATGATGTTCTAGCACCAATGGTTATTAAAGTGCACAATTGTGGAACGCACTTCCCTTTTTGTCGCCTTGCTTGGGAGTTATGGAGTTGTTTTGGTCTGTGATGGTGTACTAGAGTGTTGTGGTGGATTGTGGGCTTGAAGTGTTACTTGGTTGGAAGGCAAGGTGTGAACTGTTTAATTAACTTATAAACAATTGTATTATGCATTCTGTGATTGCCAGATTATTTATGCATTAATATGTCATCATCAACTAATTCACCTAATTAAACATTTCTATTGTTCACATTTCGTTGCTTAGTTTTGTAAGCACGAGTGTGCCTGTTGAATGTCAGGGGCCCGGGCAAAAGAGCTAAGGTCTATAACATAACCATGACAAGTGGTAACAAGGCAGAGTGATCCAACACGGCTACTACAGACAGCACGAGTGATCCAACACGGCTACTACAGACAGTACGAGTGATCCAACACGGCTACTACAGACAGCACGAGTGATCCAACACGGCTACTACAGACAGCACGAGTGATCCAACACGGCTACTACAGACAGCACGAGTGATCCAACACGGCTACTACAGACAGCACGAGAAACTATCGCATCCAGCAAGAGTGTCCAAAATCTTCACAGAAGGGCCTGTGCAAACGCTCGAGGGCGCTGAAAATGCTGACTCTCTAGCACCCCGAAAATTCCTGTTTTTTTTTTCTAATGAAAACTTCGCAAGCTGAATTGAAATATGAATCAATTACTTAGATAAAAATACTTTTACATTTACTAATTTAGTATCAGTAAGTTTGTAATGAGCTAACCTTATTAAGAGAAGCTTAGAAAAGGGCTCCAACGTGTTGCTATAATTTTCAGGAATTGTTTCTTCTTCAGGACTTGGTTTATCAAACCAATTTCTCCAAGCTTTATCATTGTTACTAACCTAAAACACAAAGAACAAATTAACAATGTGTTACCTACTTAACGTGAAACGTTGCTCTGAAATCTAGCATTCTCTTTTTTGTTCCTAGAATATAGATCTTTAATATCAACATTAATCTTTTTTTCCCCTTAGATCTAGTTCTTAATATCAAGCAAAACTAATCTCTTTTCAATATCCTACTACCTGTATTCTTTCCAACTCTTACAATCAGGTTTAGCAAACATTTTCTTTTTAACTGCACACAATATTTTTAATTGACATATTGAAGAAAAAAGTCAAGTCAAGATCTATAGTATATTAATGTGCACTCACCAAAGACAGACTTGAAAAGCAATATCTCCACTCATCAAATTTTAAATTTTGAGTTTAGAAAACTATAAATGTTACAAATGAAACAACAAACGTGAGCCAGATTATTACTAAATGTTACAATTGAAAATAAGACAAACCTGAGTCAGAATATTGCTAAATGCAGATAATGAACTCAACATGACCAAGTTAAGCCATGTCATGTCTGTGATCCATCGAACAGGTTTTGGAGCAACGGCATTTAAATCTAAAGCAGCTCCACCTGCAAACCAAAGAAAGGTTACACATCAGTTGAGCATAAAAGTAGTCAATTTCTCCTATCAATTTGTTTACAAACTTATATGGGTTTCATTCCAGACAATATTTCCAAACCACCCATTCAGCAATGATTGAGTCAGGGACCACCGTTGAGATACATCTTTTTGAATAGGATCGTCATGATATTAAGACACAATTTAACTTCATATCTACTTACTATTCAGTTTTTTTTTTAAGTTATTGACATTTTTAACATTTATTTTTGTACAGGGAAAATAATGGGATGCGCTATCCAAAAATAGTTATTGTACAAGAATATTTCATGATAACTTTGATGAATAGCAAAATGGATTTAAGTTTCTTGTTTAATAATTTAAAAACAACAACATTTTTTAGCCACTGGACAGTAACAATTTTCTTCCACACAAAGAGCAATCAACAATTTAACAACAAATTGTCATTTCATAAAAATAAATCTCAAGACACCCAACCCTATATAGTAACTGCATCCACTCTTACGAAACTGTGAATCATCTCTTTTTGAATATTCCATATATAGGCCTACCACTACAGCCCATCATAACCAACACCCTGTATGGCTGTGCTGAACACGGAAACACAAACTCTAATCGGCCCTCGAAGTGGTCCTCATATGCAGGTAAATAGGCTGGTTTCAATATTTACAGAAAGAACATCAGAGACTATTTTAACTATCAACAACTACAACCGTATCTCTGTCTACACAAAAAGAAGAAACGTGCTCGTGTTGAAAGTGTTGCTTATACTATTGTTAATTCGACCAACGACTTGATACCACAGGATAAGAAGATTTATTAATGATATTATTATTACATTGTTAATATTATTCCTATGTATCCAATGAACTGATGGTTATAAAGATATAGTTAAATCCTAGATGTCACTTACAAAGACGGCATAACGAATGAAGAACACAGGATTAATACAGCAATTGCACTTCTCGATGACCTGCTAACCACTGTCAAAAAACGTAAATTCAAACTCTATGGCCACATCACAAGGTCCTCAGGGCTCGCAAAGACCTTCCTTCATAGAACAGTACCAGGAAGAAGAGGAAGAGTGAGAGAGCGATGGGACGACAACATCAAAGAATGTACAGGCCTGTCAGTGAGATTCTATCAAAGGCAAAGAGGAATGGAGAAAGATGACAGGTCCAACAGGGATAGGTGAAGGTAAATGTCAACCTGACCTAACTGATGCTATTAAATGATTGATCTGATTGTTTTGTAGAGGCCCAATCTCTCATTCAAAGCCTCAACAAAGGATACATTTCCCTTATGTTCTATGTTTTACATTGGTACATTCATATGTAGTGCATGTGTATACAGTGGCGTAGCTAGGGTTTATGATGCCCTGTGTGGCAGTTCCTAGTAATGCCCCCCTTTTTTTTCTAAAAAAAAAGAAAAAAAAAGCGAAATGGCTTTTTTTCGACCTAATATGTATTTATTGTTAAATTTTTGCTAGAAAAATCAATCAACAACAAGATAATACAAAAAAAAAATCTGCTTTCTTTCTGGCATTATGGAACTATGCGCAGCCACGGGAAATACTGCATTCCTCACTAATCTTCGGATTCGAGGACAAGCTTTATTATTATTAATTTGAAATCTATTTTTCCGAACAATTGCCAAATTAGCGAGTGGCAATGTTCTTCAGCTTTGACTACCATTAAGTTTGAGTCTGAAAAAGCTTTGCTCGCATAGAACCTCACTTCCCACAACTGTTAGAAATATAAAATAAAGACAATATTTAGAACTGAATAATCTGGTCATCTTTCTTTTTAAAAACTCAGTATCTCAAACATTGCCGTTGTTGCAAAGTTCAAAGGCTTTAGAAGAAACTGCCACAAACTGTTCAAGGGCGCACCAGATGAACTGCGTTTTTTTGTCAAGGTTATGAGGATTCAATAGCTGGGATGGTGACAATCATATTTACCTACCACACCAAGATATTGCTCATGTCAGGTTTTTATTTCTTGAACTATCCATCCTTAGCTCTTTATTGCTTGTCAATACAGAATATCTTCAACTTTTTCATCTAACTTTTGGCTAACACGTCTTTGAAATTCTGCGCAATTCACTAAATATGAGCACATGCATTCTTTAAATGTAATA
>JADKLZ010003044.1:12891256-12903302 GCA_021533235.1 Biomphalaria straminea
TATATATATATAATAATAATAATAATAGGCTTGTCTTCGAGTCCGAAGATTAGTGAGGAATACAGTGTTTCCCGTGGCTGTGCAGTCCCAGCTGTGATCTACATATTTTGCCACATCCAAGGCAAGCAAAACCATTGTCCGCAGGTGGTCGGTTTAGATTTTCTTTTCGTCGTCTGCGTTTTTCCTCGGCGGCAGATTTTCTTTTGGTCTCAAATGTGTATCCCGCGACCTTTGTGAGTGACCTCCAGCTGTCTCGTTCCGACGCCGCATGCAGCCAGGTGCTCTCTTCTATGTCAGCCAAGGAAAGTTGACGCCTAAGCTGGTCTTTGAAGCGTTTCCGTGGGGCGCCTCTGTTACGTCGACCACCTTTTCGCTCACCAAAAAAAACTGCCTTCGGCATACGTTCGTCTCCCATACGGGATACGTGCCCTGCCCAGCGTCGGACCATAAGAAGTCCATCTATGCTGTCCATACCGGCGTTCGCAAGGACATCGCTGTTTGTAGTGCGGTCTTGCCATCGTATGTCCATGATGGAGCGCAAGCATCTTTGGTGAAAGCGCTCAAGGAGTCTTAGCTGTTTTCTATATAGTGTCCATGTCTCATAGCCATATAGGAGGGTTGAGAGAACCACCGCCTGGTAGACATTTATTTTTGTAGGTAGGCGAAGCGATTTGTTCTTCCAAACTCTCGCCTGTAGGCGTCCAAAAGCGTTACTGGCCCTGGCCAGACGGTTATCAACTTCCCTTGAAAGTGAGGCGTCATTTGACACTATGCTACCAAGATATGTGAAGTGGTCTACCACGTTAAGGGGCTGTCCGTTTACTGTGATCCTTGGTGCTGAGTATGTTTCATTGGGTGACTTCTGGAACATGACTTCTGTTTTCTCGAGGTTTATAGATAGGCAGAAAGATATATATATATATATATATATATATATATATATATATTACATTAGATTCAAATTAAATTTTAATCTACATGATTATATATTAGGTTTGGTAATTAAGCGAGGGCTATGATTTTATTTAAAGCTCTATATTCGCTCTTGCTGTAAATATTTTCTTAGGGCCTACTTATAATACATATGTGAAATGAAAATAAAACATATCTCAGCTAATGGTTATGATTACATTAGGTTCTTGACTTTCGAATAATTAAAATATCTTGTGCAGTGTAAATTATTTTGTATATAGAATGTCATTTACCTTTGATATGTATAAAGTTTTATATCCATCAAGAAATGACAAATACGACTTGGGCGTAACGTTTGCCTGTCGTCGAAATCTGGCGAGACAAAACTTGACGTTTACAAAGGGAAGTTGGGAAATAGAGCTGAGTGCTCACCTTTTTCAGATTAAAATAAGTACGTCAATGTAAGCATTGTAACACATTTTTATTACAAAGATTATACGCACTCTGATCAAAAGTTTGAACACGTTATTTCTCCGACACCCAATCTTAGATCAAGCTTCGCACGAATATTTATTTTACCTCACAACACAAAAATCAATTTAAAAAGAAGATTAGTTAATTAAATATGGGTAATAGTATTTCGTTTTGTATCTCAAACAAGGAAAAGAAATAGTACTTGACTGAATTGGTGGTATAAGCTGAATTAGCCTCCTTAATATGTTGTCGTCTAAGGCTTAGTAAACACAAACATGAAATACAAACTACACAATACTACAATATTTCATGTTCATAGACTCTTCACTAGTAGGGTAGTTACCGCGTTGGCTTGAGAAGTTCGGTGTTAGTTCACGATTTGTTGAAAGGAATATAAAAATAGATATAACCCGAAGTTTCCATCAAATATAATTTAATAGGTTGACATTATAGAAAGACTAATCTCGTTTAAAACATTGCCATTTCATTAGAGATTTTACATCAGCTGCATTGTGCTTGCTAGAAGGGAACCTTCGCTTTGATAGCTTCTGTGTCATATGCGACTTCACCAGAGTACACTAGGTTACAGTAGCATTTAGACGCTATAAGCAAACTCAATAAATAATGTTACCTTTCAAAATAGTCAATACACACTAGTGCCACACCATCATGCACTATACCCATCATTTCTATCAGATTAGTCTTCACATCATTGGTTGCTTCCATTTGAAATGGGCCTAGAAAATGGAGGGCAACTGCTACCAGAGCATCACGTGGCCACTTGCTGAACCAATCCATAGTGCAACCAGAAATCAAACCGGGAAATTTTAATGAACGCATGCGGAACTTGTTTCCTACCTAGAAGAAATACAGAGTTGAATATTTTTAGGACTATTGTCATGGAGGAAACGGCTCTAAGAGTTTAATGGTTTCCAGTCAGATGTAAAGAAAAAAAAATTTGCCGAATTTAAATACATTTGTTAACAAATACAACAAGGACACGCTGCTGTTGTCTTTGAAACAAAGAATATAGTAAAAAAAGATTATAAGACAGTTTGTATTTTTACATATACTCAGGAGCGGCCCACATAAAAATTCAACAATGAATCAGGAATATTCAAGCCATAGTCTTATTTCGATCATTTAAAGTACAATTGTAAAAATCATTTGGCGTTATTGTTCTCTTATAGCCAACAGGACCATACATCATCAATGATAAGACTCTTATAATTCTTCTGGAAAAAGAACTTGAAATAGAGCTCCCTTAAACGTAGAACTGCTTTAACTGATCACTCACCGAAATCTCACAGGTACAAATCTCTCCCCAACAATTTGGGTTAATATATTGGAGTAGACGGGTTAGGAAATTTAAAAACGAGCTCCCACAACTAACCGGCTCCCCATGCGTGCTTCTAACTCAGCCTGGACCTGAACAGGTACTAACTTTGCTGACTGGGTTTAGGCGTAGAATATATTTTAAAATCTAGATCTAGATTTACTTTATAGATCTACACTAGATCTGGAATCTAGACCTACACTAGATCTACATTTTTACACTAGATCTAGATTAGATGTAGAGTATATGTAGAACTAGTATTTAGTGGGAAGCGTGGTCGAGAGGCTAAGTACCGCTTGTACATGGCTTGACGTGGCCACGTATGAAGGGGACTCAACACCCGACTAGAGCAGAGTTGTGTTTACTGAGCGCCTAAAGGCTGCAAAGAAAACATTTGGGACACCCCCCACACCACTGGTCCACAAATGAGATTGGACCTTAAGCTCTGAGCATGCTATGTTATTCGTAAGATCCTTCTCAGCTATCACTGCTAAGTCACGTTTTCAACTTCCAAGTCTCGAAGCTTAGGTGCCTTTGGCACAATGATTCTATTATTCTATTTGTTCAAGATGTGTATGACCAATGTTGACGGGGGGTACTTGGTGACCTGCGCCCAATATGCATAGATTTAAGTGCGTATCGTACGCCATGGCAACAACCTGAATGAAGCATGTGTAATGTTTTTTTTTAGAAATTGTCGATGACTAGAAGAAAGAAAAATGTGGATGAAATACAATGTTATGTCACACCCGTCTCCATGTTGACTAATTCCATTATTTCAAAGTTTGTTATGACACAGCTTCAAGCTTTAGATATGTCGCTGAATCTGGACACATTGTTACGAGATGCCTTATTTTCTTGCTATTCTATTCTCCGGACTGATTCCGATAGAGGCTATCCAACGTTTTAAATCTACAAAACTGATCACATTTTTTGTTGTTATTCTAGGCTTTGTTCGACGATGTTTCGCAAGACACAAAATTAGCAATGCTTGAATTGGATTGCTTTTTCCGAGGCAGCTGAGAAACACTAGGATAAATGTAAAGCTGTTTCCGTAAGGAGCCCTTCAATAAATATTAATAAAATGTCAAATGCTATTACATATTAAAATAGAATCGAAAACCATTTTAATAATAAAATAATAATAATCTATATATATATTCCTCTAAGTCTGAGGTTAAACACACAAAAGTTCAAACAACAACAAGCAAGCAACAACAAGTAAATAGGGAAGATCCCATGGCGTACGCACCACGGTGTAAATGGACCCAATTCGCACTATTTCATTCACAAAATAGCATAGACATAAATAAATATAGACCGGAAAAAGGAAGTAACTTGAAAACACATGTATATATATCTACTATTGAATTATGATTTCTAAATTATGAAAAAAAAAATTGCATGATCCTCAGTCTTAGAGATTAAACACAATTTAAAGACATAGATTCTAGACATAAAATGAAGTACAATGCACAAATATTTGTTTCTCTCTTATGAATTTGTGTAGTGAATGGAAGGGAGGTTAAAAAAGTGGAAGCCGGAAGAGATTATAGGCCTATTGTGTCGTAAGACTCTTTGAAACTAATTTAGATCGACATTTAATAATTTCCGGAGATTTCCAGGACTTTTTCGTAGGCCTATATTTAATAACATTTCTTGAGATTTCCAGGGGCTTCTGGTAAATCAAGTCCAAGAGGCCACGGGAAATCTGTTATATGCTATAAAATGGTTTAATTTAATAATTTATACACCTAAAAATTAGCACGGGTCCATAGACATAAATAAATATAGACTGGAAAAAGGAATTAACTTTGTGTAACTTAATTTAATGATTTACACACCTAAAAGATTAGCATAGGTCCAATGAAAGTGCGGGACCCACTGCGGTCGCATATTTTGCAGTGCCTAAGGCCTGCCCTGGAAAATAGCGGCGTATGCCATGCCGCCGGTCGTCAAGAGGCCGCGGGAAATCTGTTATATGTTATAAAATGGTTCAATTTAATAATTTATACACCTAAAATTTAGCACAGGTCCAAAGAAAGTGCGGGACCCACTGTGGTCGCATATGTTGCAGTGCCTAAGGCCTGCCCTGGAAAATAGCGGCGTATGCTATGCCGCAGGTCGACTAGTAATTATTATTATTATTAAAACCATTTTCGGGTATAACAATCAATTAACTTAGATTGCAGTTGTCCAACAAAAGGAAACAGAATAATTGATAGTTTTTTTTAAGAAGGATTTTTTTCCTGGGGGTGTGTGACACCCCAAGCTTACCTCACCCTAATGACGCCACTGGATCTAGACTAGAATTCGTAAGACTTTACACGTTAAAACTTAAAATTACTAGACCAATGTGGCCTAACAAGGGTTCATAATGAACATTACCTAGTAGCGGGTATAGCTAAAAGATTCAATTTAGACTTATAGCTAGATTTAGGTATTTAGGTCGACAGTTCAGTGTTAAAGATGCGCTGGCACTATCGTTCAGAGGTATGTTGGTCCCTACTTGTACTGCCAGGTTATTAACCCTTACCGGTCATTTATTTTTTTTAAGGAGTTGGCAGCCAGGTCTGAATTAAATTTTAGCTAATTTATAGGATTTTACAAGACAACAGAAAAAACACAAAAAATATAAATCCAATTGATTTTCTGTGATTTATTTTACTTATATCTATGAAAAATAGATTAAATCATGATAAATAAGTGTTCATTTCTGAAAATATTTGTCTGTTTGATACTTTTGAAGCACTCTCAAGGGTGTGATCCAGGTTGGTGTAAGCAAGTTTCACAGAAGTAATCTGTCTTACACCTGCCTCCAGGTACTTTTCTGTGACTGCAAACACTGCAGTCCTTTGTCTTTTTGTTTTCAAAGACAGAAGCTATGAAATGCTGTCTCTTGCCTAGTCACTGGTTGTGGTCTAATGATGAAAGCCTGCTCGACGATGAAGAAAGCGAGAATGGCGTTGATCTTCAACTAGTATTTTTTGGACAGGAATAAATGGTTCCTAGCACTTTATCTTTATGTAGTTTACCATATTTTTCAATTTGCTTCCCTTTGTCTTATCTTCAGCCTGAATACCAGGTGGTTGTACATGAAGCATTCAGTGAATTTCTAGAAACATATGGTATCCGACTAAAGACGTCGGTGTAAAAAGGCATGTAGTCAATCCAATCTTGACTGAAAAAATCTTTTATGTTGCCACGGTTTTGCATAGTCATTTTTAGAATGACCCCTAAATATGCCTTTAGTTTAGTAATGGTTACATCACTCCAATTTTGCCAAATAGATTGTTTTAGTAGGTTTCCTATTGCTTGAATTTTTGTAGTGGCATATCTGTTTCTTGAACATTTTGTTGTAGTAAGTCATTGGTAAAATACAAGGAGAAAATACCAATGACAGTAATGTATTGTTAGAGCCACTTATTTGTATTCCTGTATTTGCAATATTAAATGGTATTTTGTTCATTGTTGTATTATTTTCATTAGTACTGTGGCACTGTGTGTTGGACAGTTTCAATTACAACTAGGCCATCCCAAGACCAAGTGTCATCCATTTCAATCTTACTTTCTACATCATTTTCAGTTACTAGATCTAGATTTAGATTATCAATTAAAATAAATATAAATCACTAGATGGATCTAGATTGATTAGATATTCATTTCATTTGGTAAATAATAATTATAACCATCTAAATCTAGATCTAAATCATCATCTTCACTTGATGATAAAATCATTTTCTCTGTTTTCAGTGCTGTGAAAAACGATCATCTTCGATCCATTTTATTTAATTTTTGTGGATGTTTGTTGTCTAAATTTTACGTTTATCATTTGCTTTCTACTGTATATAATAGTAATTTAAAAATTTGGAATCAGGAAGTGACAGAAAAAGTTAAGATTCGGCTTTAATTCGGTCCTATATATTATGGCCCACTGGGTGGGCCATTCGACCAGAACGGGAAAAAAGAAATGTCCCACCCAGTGGGACATTCGACCGGAAAGGGTTAAGTATAACCTCCAGGTATACAATTAACTAATGTATGTAAACAGGACTAAACAAAGTCGCAGGTAAACATATATACAAAGTTTATTTACATGAATAAAATAAATGTGTAAATAAAGGGCCAACTGACGGGCCCTCCTCAACACTAAGTAATCAACAACAAAAAAATACACACAGGAAATGTATGGTACACCGCACTGGTCATATGTTACAAGTTTACAACTATGTAAAGAAATGGCCATCACAGGCCGACACAATGCAAAGTAAACAAAAGATACTCAAAAATAGTATGGCACACCGCCCTAGTCAATGTAAATAAATAACCATTAACTCTCAGGTCGTCTCAACACAAAAAAGTTACACAAAAAAAAAAGTTATGTGTGTACTCAGCCGACGCAAATCGCTAAGGCCAGCGCAAGACGAGCGATCAAACGAGACGAGTTACGACGGTCAGCCGAGACGAATGTCAACATGACGGTTCGGGAAGGATCGGCTTTATGAGTAGAGCTAAGGAGCGTCATGTGAAAAACTGGAAACGTCCAGCGATGTTCCGTCCGGTTCGAGAAGGCCAGTAGAGACCCTATATAAAGAGCGGAGGTGTCACAGTCAAGACAGTTCACGACAGAAGGTTCAGAGCACGGTCGACTACAGCACAGTTCAGCGATGCGATTCTGTACGGAGCATTACGACGGTTCAGTGCGGAGGACTGTCAAGCTCAGTCAAGAGGATCGGCCTCTTGATCTTGGTCTGCAATAGAGTCCGACACAACGAGCCCCGTGTGTGAAGCAAGTCCTGAACTGTTGAACCCAATGCAAGCCCGGAACGAGATGGAGAGGCCATTTAAAGAGTTGATACGGCGGTACAGCTATTAACGGAGAGATATTTGTACAGTATTGTGTTACGTGCTGCCAATTGTATGTTATTTATTGACATTAAACTATTACGTTACTTTGAAGCCCGGAGTTGTCAAGTTCTTTAAGTTGGTGGTTTATGGTGCAGTTTGCAGAGAGCCTGGATAGTGAGAATTGTAACAATATGTTCCTGAGTTGAAGATAATGTACATCCTAGTCCAAACAGACTGGGCATGGAAGCGGTCATTGCATGAGCCAGGGACTATCAAAACGACAGAACCTATTGCCTGCACAATAAATGGCATATTCTACTTGATATTGTAACGAACTTCACTTCTCAGGCCTTCTGCTCACACTGCTTAACAACAACACAACAGATCTAACTCAAGAACGTAACGACAAGAGCTTCAAAAACACTGTGGCGGTTTAATTACAAACACATCAACCATAGCCAATAAAACACAATTGGCTCCACTAACTACAAATGCTTAAACACAATGGAACCTAACTAAAACAACAGTCTCAATAAATCGCGTACATGCTACATTTTCGAAGACTGTTCGTATAACAATCCTAAATGCACGCTTGCTATCTGCTGGACTGCAACTCTAACTGTCTCTAACACACTGCTCTAGTCCAAGCTTTCGGGTCCTTACGCACAGCACAGGTCACACTAGGGACAGCCGTTGACCCGTGACCCGCCTTCGTCTGTGCGTGTCAGTGGGTCTCACACATACACACATTCAGTCCTCTACTGGAGTTGTAACATTGCCCCCTTCTTAGATTTGTCCGTCCCGGACAAAATCTACCTCATAAAATGGGCTGTAGAGGTTTATCGATGCAGGTGGGGGTCTATCTGTGGGAGAGGCAGTGGGCTTATACTGCCATCTCGGTGAAGCCATCAGCGTTCCACCCAGTGAATGTCTCTATCTCCTGCACCAGTTGGTCTTCCTTAGGTTGAGAGAACGTGTATGTTGATATCGTTGTCGTTGGCTTGCTTTCTTGACGATCAATGCTGATGGCAGCAATTTAGCACATAAGAAACTAGTGCATTTGTTAGCTGTAGTCATCAAGACTGATGATCTAACAAGCTGCTTCAGAATTCTTGTTCGATGGATGCTTTGCAAATGAGCTGCATGTCCACATGAAGGCAAGTTGTCAAACACGTCAGTACCTTCATCCGAGTCTGAATGACTCGACTGTGAGGCAGGTTGATAACATTCAACGTGCAAAGGTCCATCAACTTTAGCATCAGATTCTATTAAGTTTCCTTGATTATCACCAGGGCTTCTCGCCCTGATCTTGACAGCTGGACAAGTTTTTGTTAAGTCCAGTTCTTGTTGGTGTGTTTCTTGGCATTCACAGTCTTTTTGCAACGCTACGTACGTACAGTTCTCCTTGTCAACTACATGGGTGCAGTAACCATGCTTCAAGTTCCTCTCGTTGACACAGGCAGATAGACAGAAGTCTTTAAGGTCCAAAGCAACAGCCTTGGACTCAGACCCAACGTTGTCTTGATCTGTCTGGCTAGTTGAGGTTCTCATATCAGATCTGTGCTCATCGTTGTCACAGCAAACGTCAGGCTTCTTGTTGTTTGAGCCAATCGACTCGTCTGTCGGGTTCCGCATGGTACCAAACGTTTTGTCAGTCTTGTTCTGCACAGTACTGGTACCTATCTGTTTAACCATGGTACCAAACGTTTCGTTGACATTTTTCAGCGTCGTACTTAACTGTACCTGGATCGAGCTCATCTGTTTAATCACGACACTCATGAGCACTCTGCCATCTGGCTTAATTTCAAATTGATACGAGTCCGGTTCTTCATCTTCTTCCAGCAGGGCTTGTCTGAGACGTGTTGTTGTGTTGTTAGTGTTTCTTTGTTCCCATTAAGCTGTATACCTCTTTCGCGAAGCTCTTGTCTAAGTTCTTTTAGATCAAGTTCACTAAGCAGTTTCACAGAAGGCATTTGAAATCCCACTTCTGACACCAATATAACGAACTTCACTTCTCAGGCCCTCTGCTCACACTGCTTAACAACACAACCCATCTAACTCAAGAACTTAACGACATGAGCTTCAAAAACACAGTGGCGGTTTAATTACAAACACATCAACCATAGCCAATAATTACAATTGGCTCCACTAACTACAAATGCTTAAACACAATGGAACCTAATAAAACAACAGTCTCAATAAATCGCCTACATGCTACATTTTCGAAGACTGTTCGTACAACAGTCCTAAATGCACGCTTGCTATCTTGCAACTCTAACTGTCTCTAACACACCGCTCTAGTCCAAGCTTTCGGGTCCTTGCGCACAGCACAGGTCACACTAGGGACAGCCGTTGACCCGTGACCCGCCTTCGTCCGTGCTTCTCAGTGGGTCTCACACATACACACATTCAGTCCTCTACTGGAGTTGTAACAATATATATGTGAGAAAGGCTTCCTGGTAATGCGCTTTGATTTTCTATAATCTTTCCAATTTTTTTTAGTCAACTTTCTAAGCTGGAGGATTTGGTTTTACTGAAAAATGTTTCCAATTGAAATGTGAATGTTATTAATTCCTGCTCTGGATTTTAGCACTCCATGAATGGAAAACTCAAATGTATTTTTGTAACCAAGCTTATAGTCACTCAAGTCTGGTCAAGCCTTTTGTACACCTTATGTCTCCCACTTCCCATTCTCGGGTCAAACGTGGCACAAATCTTTATTGTGTCGATAACAACACATGAATCAATGAAAAAAAAAAGTAAATCATTCGTAATTAATTAATAATGCTTAATATGAAAAAAATCGGCGGCGAACGACAAGTGACAATAGTCCCAGTCGTTAACCGACAAACAAGCAGAGAACTTGACATTAAACACAGACCACAAATGTGTACCTGAAATTGGACACAAACTACAAATGTGTATTTGACTTACAGGCGAGAAACAAAGGACGGTATGCAAATTAGCTCGAGCGCGAGACATAAAGTACTCATACAGGTTCTCTTGTGTTGGCGGTCGTTTGGGAAACTCTTTCTTCATAACTCCGATCAGTTCTCCGGTTATTTCATCGATTTCATCTCGTGCAAAGAGATTGGAAATCTGAAAATTAAACATAAACTACCTATGCGATCTACTTGGTTATATGCTTTATGGATTCTAATGAAACATAGACAACCTATACAATCTACCTTGGTTATATGCTTTATGGATAAGATAACTTTATTGATCCAAAGAAATGGAAATTTGTTTTGACTACAATTGACAACATCAGCGTAAATACTGTACAACAACAACATAGATTTACGATATAGATGCACATACAAACAACATTCACACACAAAGACATACAACACACTCATATCCAGCGCTTAGAAATAGACATCTATGTACATCTTGATGATGGCAAAATGTTAATTTTTAAATTGGTCATCCAGGGTCTATTGTAGCTGAATGTTTTTAATTTCCTTCATACATATAATAATGTTTTCACAGAACTTGATTTATGAATTAACAGTTAAGTTCATCTGTCTGGGTAGTTGTTCACAAACATGTCCCTTTGTAGCAGTAAAACAGCGGTCGTCAGACCGTGACGAGGTTGACTGTAATGACAATAGAGCTGTGTAGTCAATCCTTATGTTGACACAACACATGTCCAAGGTCCCATCGTGCCGTGTGGGAAAATCAACACACTGACTACATGTTGGCAAGCGCTGAGCCATTGATAGGTGATTCAAATGTCCAACAACAAGCCGGACAGCATCAGAACCCATTGTCCAGACCATGTGTACGATTTTGTCTAGTAAATGTTCTGCCGCTCTCTCTGTGTTGGCCGTGGGTGGTATATACACAAGCACGACGTAGATCCTTGCAAACTCCCTCGGCAGGCAGCATAGCCTGTGATTGTTACATCGTAGTTCAATATCTGTCGTACACACTTTAGTTTTGATTGAAATATTGTTGACACAGCAGTACTGTTTAATGACATAAATGGCCAGTCCCCCTTCTCTTGTTTTGCCACTATCTGTTGTTTTGTCTGATCTGTACAAAAAAAAACGCATCCAAGTCTACTGATGCGTCGGGAATAATTTCATTTAGCCATGTTTCAGTAAGACAGATTAGTGAGTTTTCACAGAATTGGTAGAAATGTTTCAAGCACCGATCAAGTTCGTCCATTTTGTTATTTAGTGATCTAACATTATATTTTGCATCGGCTATTATTTATCGGTCATTGGTTTCCAAGATGGCGGGTATGTACATAGACTCATTGACGATCATTTTATTTATGCTATCCACTAAAACACTGGTTTTTAACATGCACACTAATAAATTAGTCCAAGGAAACAAGAAACACTTTTATTCTAATGAAACATAGACAACCTATGCGATCTACCTTGGTTATATGCTTTATGGATTCTAATTAAACATAATATAATGAAACATAAACAACCTATACGATCTTCCTTGGTGACATGCTTT
>JADKLZ010003044.1:12903312-12921447 GCA_021533235.1 Biomphalaria straminea
TAATGAAACATAAACAACCTATACGATCTTCCTTGGTGACATGCTTTATGGATTCTAATGAAACATAGACAACCTATACGATCTTCCTTGGTGACATGCTTTATGGATTCTAATTTAAACATAATATAATGAAACATAAACTACTGTCACATATGCCATTCTGGGTTTGTCTATGTTATTTTTGTTTACTAGGGAAACTTGGAAAAACCTAGAATCTGGGTTCTTCTCTAAACTGGAAATACCAGGGAGTTATTTATAGCTTTTCTTTGTCTTTCTAGAAATTGAAATTTATTGGTTGATTTAAAAATAATTAGACATTTTTCTTAAAAACTAGCGCCAGGATATTGGCGGGGCTAGAAAGAACGCCAGTCGATAAAATAATTTCGTATGAGCAAGTCATGTTTTATTAGAGCTCTGTTTATAAGCCTTTGTGATTTTATTTCATATTGTTTGATCTGCATTGTACATAAGTTGTACTTAAGTTAAATTTGAATTAAAGTTCCAAGTTGTTTTATTTTCACGGAGAAGTTATTGACTTGATTCCTAGATCGTAATAATTCAATATTGTATGAGTTCAAGACATAGTCCCCGGCAACACAAGATCATTCTTCTACTCAAGCAGCAGCTTCCTATAGCACTTCAAGTTGAAGTTGATAACATCCTTCATCAATTAATCTGAAGTAGAGGAAAAGGCATTGTGACAACTACCTATACGATCTTCCTTGGTGACATGATTACAAACTGGAATGGATTCAGAGAAAATAAAAATGTAAACGTCTATTGAATGAAACTGAGTTTGTTTTTTCATAGTGCAGTGACAGTATACGTAAGTCAGCCTAACAAACTTCTTTGCTACTGCAGTCCAGCTCTATCAGACAAGACTGTGGGGGGGGGGGATGGATGAGCTTGTACGCTTATAAAGACAGAAAGTGTAGAAAATGAGCGCCATGTTTAAGGCGTCTTGAGTTTCTGTTCACCACAAGCAAAAATATGATAAGATAGTTGAAAAAGTCTAAATTATTTGTACAACGCTTCAATCAACTCTGTCTGTCTGTCTGGTACAAATCTTGAAGAATGTTACTTCTCCCACACCCATTCTCGGGTCAAGTTGACACTTTGCACAGTTATTCATTGGCACTGAATCAATAAAACAAATTAACCAAATAGTAGTTCTAATAATTATTTTTTTTATTTAATATGATAATTAATCCTTCAGTATTCACACATATGACCAAGTACTTCAATTCCATGTCTGTCACTGATAGTAGTACACGTTATTTCTCCCACAGAAATTCTCGGATAAAGTTAACATTTTAAACAATTATAAATCAATTAAAAAAAACAACTAGGTCATATAATTATTGGTTATTAATTATTTTGTCAAGTATTGAAACATATAAATTATTTGTACATTATCGATATAAAATAATATTGTAATAAGTAATATATATTAATATAATACATTTATACACATATACCTATATATTTACAGTTGTAAGTGTGAGTTTTCCCCTTACATAAGCTGTGTGTCACGATGTTGTATTACTATTATGTTGAATGATGTGACATGCCGGGGATTGATTTAATCTTGAATTGAAGTAGTTGAAATAAATGTAGATCTAGAATTCACAATACGAGATTTTCTTGTAGAAAACAAAATTCAGGAACTTTATTTGAACAAAACGTAAGTACAACTTATGTACAATGGTAGATCTAACAAGATGAATAATATTACAAGGCTCCTTTGTTAATTAAAACTTAGAGATATTACAAACACGTCTGCTCAATAAGACATTCAAGCTTCGACTGACAATCTCGCGCAATTACAGACCCTTGGGCGGAAGTCATGTGACTTCTTTTTTAAAACAACCAATAGAATTCAAAACATCACATATTACGTCTCTGTAAAAACCAGAGCTTTCTGAACTTGAAGAAGAGGTCCTTCAGTTTGCGAAGTTGTTGCTTCCACCTTGTGTTGAGCACACCAATAATGTCTGACTGAATCGCGTGTAAGTTTGGCAAAAATATGAACTGTCCGATGCCAAAACATAATTTCCTGTATGATGAACCTTGATGATGTGCGGTAGTGTTAGTAAAATGCTCTGTGTAATAATGTCCGATAGAGCAATGACTGAACATGTTGAAGTTCAATCTGTCAATACAGCAATGTTGAATAAGTTCAGTTGTTCTTTCCAAGAGAAGGTCTGTCCATTGAGTTAATGGAGAATGAGGATGTGTGTTGTCAACGTCGCTGGCTTTTGAGTTACTCTGAGTGTCTATGTTGCTGCATTCAGAGTTGTTACTGTTGTCAAAGTCAATGTTCATATTGCTTCTGGAGTTGACTTCATGGTTCATGTGGCTATTTTCTGATTTGCTTTGAAAGTTCATGTTGATAGTTCTTGAATAACAGTCAATGTTCAGGACGAGGAACATGTCAGGAACACTAGGGAACAAATTAGCATGTTCTTTGAAAGTGACAGTGTCTTTCAAGGTTTGTAGTGGTATGTCATCCGGTGTGATGACGTTTTGACTGTCAAGTTGATGAGGAGTTGGCAATGCAACATCTATCTCAGTAGTGGGTGTTGATGATGTTTCTTGTTCTTCTTCTTCAAGAATGGTTGGTAGGCTTATCGAGTGTTTAGGTTCTACTATGATGTCTTCATCTGGCTCATGAAAATGTTCAAGCATGTGAACATGAAGTACTCTGGTGTATTTGTTGATTTTGATTTCATAGAGTAAGTTAAAAAATTTTCTGATGATAGTGAATGGACCTTGCCATTTGTAGAACAGCTTGTTACTCAGATCAGGTAACAATAATCTGACTTTGTCTCTTTGTATAAAATGTCTGAGTTTCTTATGCTCATGTAGTATTCTTTGACTAGCAATGTTCATGATTGAACTTTCTTTAGTTGACTCACATTCTTGAATATGTGTAAAGTTTGTATCAGTAACAAAGTCAGGTTGTACTGATTTCTTTCTTTCTGATGTATCTGAGGTTGAAACTCTAAGTTCTGTTTCTTGTTCTGATTGATAAGACTCCTGATTGTAAGATACATTGTCTGTTCTTAAACTTGATTGAAGATAAGTTTCTTTGATAAGCTCTGGTTCTGGATGATGAAACTTGTCTTGAGTGTGACAGGAATTGTTATTGTATAATATAGTAGTTGTAGCTCTAGAAACTGATGTCATCTTGTTTAAGTCTTGAGGCATAAGGTCATCATTTGTGGTTGGGGATTGACAAGTACTGGGTATTAGTGGGTATGTAGTCTCATATAGGGATGGGCATGTACTGGTAGGTGGGGATGAATATGTAGTCAGGGATGGACATATTGACTTGCTGGAGTCATGTCAATTCTGGTCTTGTGATCTGGTTCATTCTTGGTTTGAATTGTATCATTCTTTTATTCATTTGATTCATTTTTATGTTCTGGTAGATTTGTTTTATTTGTATCTTCTTTTATTTCTTCTTGTTTCATGTCATATGACTTTGTATTTGACTTTTTAATTTCTTCATCTTCTGCATCACTTGCAAAGTCATTTAAGTCTTGTGATACGATGAACCTTATTCTTGCTTTGTGATTATTTTCCAAAATATTGCATAGTTTCATTCTGTCATCATAATCTTTAATGTTGCGTTGAAATACTTCTATTCAATAATTATGTCCTTGTATTTCTTCTATTATTTTTCTTTGCTTTCTTCTGTTATATTCTCTTTGTTTTTCAGCTTTTTCTAATTCTTTTATTTCTGCTTGCCATTGTTCATATGCTTCTTCTTTTATTAACATTCTTTTGGCAAATTGTTCTGGTTCAGGAATTTGCTTCTCTTTGGCTAATTCCATCAGTTCAAAGAGTCGTCGTGTTCTAGCATCGGAACTGGAAGCCATATTTGATTATTATTTTATCTTCTTGTATAGGAGCAAAAATGTTCAATATCTGGATTTTGGCTTTATCTCAGATATAATTATGATATGGTAATAGAGTTCTGGATGCCTCAAAATGCTTGACAGTAAATTTGTATTTACTGGAGTCGTTTTCTAACATGTAGATCTATTGAGCCGAGTACTTTTTTTTCTGGTTTAACAGTTGGTTAAATCTGGTCTTCTGTTTACTTTGTGCCAGACAAATGATTATTTACTGGTCTTCCTTATAATGCCAGTTATTTGCTTTACTGGTCTTTTTTATTGCCAGTTATTTGCTTTACTGGTCTTTTAATATCGCCAGTTATTTGCTTTACTGGTCTTTTTTAATAATGCCAGTTATTATGTATATTGGTCTTATTGCTTTTGCCAATTACATATAATAATAGATTTCGTGAGTTAAACGTAACTCTAACGAAAATCTTTGTAAAATAATTATCGATAACCAACTGAACTTGTTAAACACAGAAATTTTTTGTCCTCCGTTAAATAAAAATGAAGTTCCTTTGAAGAGTTTAGAAATTGGTCCTAGATCTTGAATAATTTTGTTAGAAGTTGTCAATCTCTTCCTTCGAAGTGCAAAAATAAATTCGTCGGAGTACCAATTATGTCACAACAAAATGACGGAGGATTGATTTAATCTTGAATTGAAGTAGTTGAAATAAATGTAGATCTAGAATTCACAATACGAGATTTTCTTGTAGAAAACAAAATTCAGGAACTTTATTTGAACAAAACGTAAGTACAACTTATGTACAATGGCAGATCTAACAAGATGAATAATATTACAAGGCTCCTTTGTTAATTAAAACTTAGAGATATTACAAACACGTCTGCTCAATCATCATCATCATCAAACTCCATTTGAGTGAGGGCTTGAGAGGCTTAAATCCTCTCTTGCAAAAGCCCTGGACAGAAACCCTGCTGTCTTGCGTAGTGCGTAGGCGTCACCATACAGGTCGAGAAATTTTGGTTTCCCAGACCTGTCGAGACGGAGATCAGCAAGTCTGGGGCAGTCGAACAGAATATGAGACACGGTTTCCTCTTCTTCCCCGCAGCGGGGGCACCGTGAGTCAAAATTTGGCCATAACCGTGAAAAGTATGAGCCAACAGGACAGTGGCCTGTCCTGCACTGTGCTATAACAGCTTGCTCAGGCCTGGACAGCCTCCACCACGGGGAAGTGCGGTCAGGGCGCCTCATGCGCTCCCAGACTCCACGGGCTTTTTGGGACATGTCCCAGCACTCAAACCACTTTTCCATTTCAGTTTTTTTAATTGTAGCCAGGGCATGGTGAAAACTTACAGCCTGTTCAGTTGGTGGAATTTGTCCTCCCTGGTGGGCCAAGGAGTCTGCAATAGTGTTACCAGTCACACCTATGTGACTCGGTACCCACTGCATTATCACAGGAATGCCATAGCGCTGCTTCATGTTGTGTGAGGCCATGATGACAGTGTCGATATTGGGGGGCCATGGTCCAGGGCTTTGCAAAGCCTGTAGTACAGGTTTTGAGTCAGTGACCACAACAATCCGTGTTGCCCCCAAATGTCCCTCGCCGAGATGTGAATCGATGACCTTTAGGGCTTCACAGACTGCCATGGTCTCCGCATCAAAACTGCAAACACTACCACATGGTCCAAAGATTTTAACTGAGTGGGAGCCAGGAAAGTCGATGTAGGCTCCATAGCCTGCTCTTTCGGAGTCCAACAATGCCGACCCATCAGTGTATGCAAAAATAGCACAGGGTTTGAAAGCATTAATGGTCTCCAGTGCTATTATTTGGAGGTCGTTAGATGAACGATTTTGCTTGGTGGCGTTAGGATCTGCTAGTCTCAGTCGTACGTCTGGGGTCGTTGGGCGACACCAGGGGGGGAAGGGGGTGAAAACGTTGGATGTTTTGTCGGTTGGTGGAGAGGCCAGCTTTATCAGATAGTCTAGTGGCATGGTGCATAAAAGACTGCATCTTGATACGTCTTCTGCATCTCCAACCATCCACTAGTTTTCTAGCTGGGAGGTTTTCGTCCAGCCTTTTATATCGCTCAAAGCAGGTCAGTACTGACCTTTCCCGCCTAAGGTTTAGTGGACCAACATTAGCCATTATTTCAGCCGCATTTACTGGACTTGTCCTAAAGGTACCACAGACAAATCTTAGTGCTTGGGACTGTATTTTATCAAGCTGTCCAAGAGCAGTCCTAGAGCCATAAATTTGCACAGGTAGGCTGTAGTCTATCTGTGATCGGACTGCTCCTAAATACAGGGATCGGAGCATGTCTGCTCGGGCTCCCCACTTCGTGGATGCCAGCTTCCGCACAATGCAAAGTTTCCCTGAGGCCTTTCTTGCAACATCCTGAATGTGCTCACACATTTTTAGTTTGCGATCTAAAGTTACACCAAGGTACTTGGGTAGCTTTTCCATGCTGAGAGCCACTCCGTTAAGGGAGAGCCGGAAAGGTTGTTCGAGAATGCCAGTCCCGAGCGTGAACAGGGAATAGACTGTCTTGGAGGTGTTTATTTCTAGCCTCCATTTTTGTGTGTATGAGCAGAGCGTATGGAGATCTTCTTGCAACACTTTTTGTATAGAGGCTGCGCTCCTTCCGGATTTCCAAAGGACAATATCATCAGCATATAGCAGCTTTTGGCATTTTAGCTGAGCCGGTAGGTCATTTATGAAGGCCGTGAAAAGGATGCATGACAGGACGGAGCCCTGGGGGAGGCCGTGCTCGAGGGTCATTTCCCCTGAGACTTCTCCGTACATCCTTGTTCTTATTGTACGCTCTTGTAGGAAGTCTCTAATCCAGTTATATATCCGTCCCCGCACCCCCACGGCTCTTATCTTATGAAGCAAACCAGGCCGCCATACTTTATCATATGCCTGTTTTAAGTCAATGAAGACTGCGTATGTGTTTTCGGTCCTTTGGAATCCATCTGCTACGCTCTGCACAAAGATGTTGACTTGGTCTATTGCGGACATTCCAGCCCTAAAACCAGCCTGTTCTGGAGCTATAAGACGGGCACTCTCAAGGTACCAAACCAGGCGCTCATTTACCATTTTTTCAGCCATCTTTCCCACGCAAGATGTGAGTGAGATGGGCCTGTAGCCCTCAGCAGTGGAAGCATCTTTTCCCTTTTTTGGTATAGGAATAATGGTGGCACGTTTCCAGGCCCTGGGCAGATGACCATCAGCCCAGGTTCTATTAACAAATGCCAAGAGCACGGCCCTTCCTTTCCCCCCTACATGTTTGAGCATTTCAGGGGTGATGCCATCCGGCCCGGGAGACTTTTTGAGCTGGCATTTCCTTATGGCAGCATTAAGCTCGCCTATCGAGAAGGGGGAGTTCATCGTTCCCTCAGCACTTTCGGTCTGTGGTTCCTTTCGGTCTTTTTTTTTCATCAGCTTTGCGAGCTTTATCAATGGCTTTGGACATTGGGGACTTCTTGGCAGCCTTGTTGATCTTAGCAAAATATTTGTTCAACAAAGTGGCAATTTTCTTCTTTGATGAGATGGTTACCCCACTGGGTGAGGATAATGGGGTTGCTGTTTTGATACGCCCAGCATTTTCGAGATTTCTAAGAAGACTCCAGGCCTTAGAGCTGTCCCTTAGGTCTAACTTTGCACAGGTGTTGGTCCAACGTTCTCGTTTTTCCCTGTTAACAGACGTTTTGACTAGCAGACTGAGTCTGTTATATTTCTGCCTGAGTGTTGGATTCTTTGGGTTCTTTTGGACCTTTTGGTGTGCCCTTTTCCGGGCTGTAACAAGTTTGTTGATTTCAGCTGTCCAAAAGTTCTTAAATTTTTTACAAGGGTAAGTTCGAGGAATAAACTTTTTAGCCATTCCTAGGATAGCTGTTGTTATCTGACGGTATACGAGGTCGATAGATCTAGACTCTACATGGATTTTTTCAAGGGCATTGTCGACAGCTTTCTCATATCCTTGCCAATTAGCTTTAGTATAAAGCTAATTGCTCAATAAGACATTCAAGCTTCGACTGACAATCTCGCGCAATTACAGACCCTTGGGCGGAAGTCATGTGACTTCTTGTTTAAAACAACCAATAGAATTCAAAACATCACATATTACGTCTCTGTAAAAACCAGAGCTAACAACTCGTGTCTGGATTCCCCGAGTAACTCCCGAGCCATCAGGCAAGGGTTTATATTTCTAATATACACACAATCTTTTAAATGTGAAATATACAACTAAATCTATAATGGCATATGTGACACTGTGATTTTTTTAAATATTTCTATATTTTGCTTGTTTTAAAGTTTAAAAATATACAAACATATATACATATAGAATCTCATTGACACAGGCAGTAGAAACTAAAAGCATTTCTACAGTGTCATTACAATGTAAGCGTCAAGAAAAAAAAAGAATGTTCTAAGAATAAAAAATACAAGACTAACCTCCCCTGAACTGAGGACGTTATTGATATACTCCAGGAAACTTTCATCTTTAATTTCATTATCAGTAAATATAAATGTGATTCCTTTTCCTTGATGTCCAGCCACTCGATACAGGTACTTGAGGTCATCCATCAAGTTGTTGATATTGTAAGCTCTAATCAGAAGACATTATCTTGAATGCTTACAAGTCTGTTAGCTTAACACTCATTTTAATCTTATTACAGGTATGTTCTAAAGAAACTACAGTTAATGAATAATATCTTATATATTCTAGACATACACACACGTATAAATCTATGGAAATGTAGCACTTGCTTGATGACAGGGGCGTAGCTAGGGATTCGGGGGCCCAGGGGGATCGACCTCTTTGGGGGCCACTTGTATTTTGGCATTCGACATATGACATGACATAATGTACGCAAAAAAATATATAAGCTTAATTAAGATCAAATTGGTTCAGTATATCAGTAAACTTAACAAAAAAAATAATCATTAAGACTCTTTTAATGAATAACACCGTTGTTTATTAGCTAAATATGCACAAGTGACAAATCTCAATTCATATCGCTTCACGTCGTGCATTCTGTGCAGCAAAGACATCTATGCCATCATCTACTTCGATATTTTCAAGTATTTGTGACTTCACTGACATTAAAGCCATGATAAGTCTTTTTTGCGTCATTGTGCTCCTGAGACGGCATGCGTCTCAAATAGCCTCTGACAACCAGTCCAACTCCTGGTCTTCAGGTGTGGTTTAGATATTGAGCATGGCGGAACCGTTACCACAGACAGGAGAAGGGGCAAAGGTGATTAACTGGCGCCTAAACCAGTAAGCTTCGGGCAGAAGGGGCTCGTTAACCTTGGTAGGTTACCCATCTAGGAGAAGGTAAACTCTGAATCCAAACCTCCGCTGACTTGCGGCTATACCCAAACGCGGGAAAAGCTTCGGGAGACAACCCTGAGGAAAAATCAGGAGCTGGTGACCCTAAGGCAGATTGTGGCACACTGTGCTATAGCCTGGCAGAGCCTGATCCCAAACTGTATCGGATATTCCGTTCCTTTAGCCACATCAGCTGCGCGGAGAGGAGGGAACTGCTGTGTGTGCGACATCGTTCCGACCATAAACAATTCCCAGGCTTTCATCTCACTCACTGGCTCAAGAAAAACTGGTCGCCCCCAACTCCGTTACATAGATGTAATAAAACGTGACCTCAAATCAGTGAACATCAATACTGACCAGTGGGAAGACACAGCTCTAGACCGCACCAGATGAAGAGAGACAGTGACCAAGAAAGCTATGGACAGCAATAGAGCATGGGCCTCAGCTCTGAAAGAAAAGCGGACAACGCGGAAAATGGCCAGCTCCTCTACCACTGTAGCGAAGACCACCTTTACCTGCGATACTTGTGGACGGGAGTGTCTCAACAAAAAAGGGCTCCACATACACACGAGGAAGTGTGCGAGATGAACCAGATGAACCATAGTCGTTCTACGACTGAAGAAACCCAAAGGTATCTTTTTTTTCCTAGACTTTCTTATCTATCCTTCATCCCCATATGATATCTGTCCAGCACGTCTGTCGCAATACGTTTGAATTGCAGTTCTATTGACAGTCCTACATTACAATTCAACTTCCTATAAAGTATTTTCTTTATTCTAGTTGTTTTGATTACAGGGAATACATAGTATTCAATACCTTCTTTTGTTTTTTTCGTTGGATTGGGTGATCAGATTCGTCCGTTTCTCATCGTTTTGCAGAAAGCATGAATGGGTTTCAATTTATTTATTATTTATATTTTGTGCGAAATCAAAAGTATTCAGAATCCATATCTAGCTATGCTCGAGTATAGAAATGCTCCGATAAGCATCACAACTGCTGATGAGTAGAAGACTCAAGGACATCATTCCAACTGATCCCAAACTATTGAAACCATCGGTAATTGAAAATGCAGAGACATTACTCAAAAAACGACAGATGAAAAGCAAACTGAAATACGATGCAAAAGCAAGACTAACTAAAGATTACTCTGTCGGAGAGAAAGTGAGGGTTCGTCTAGGATAGGCAGAAAGCAGTTGTCATAAAAAAAAATTCCTCACCCAGATCTTCTCTCTATGGCCTCCGTCAGTCGCGAAGCGACTATGGATCATCTCATGGAAGTGAGATGAATGCCTGGGCATATGCTGTGGTCGGAACGATGTCGCCCACACATCAGCTCCCCCCTCTCCACGCAGCTGATGTATCCAGAGGAACAGCAGTGCCAATACAGTTTAGGGTCAGCAGCGTCGCAGGTTCTGCCAGAGTGTAGCACTGGGTGCTGCAAACTGTCTTAGGGTTGCCAGCTCCTGATTTTTCCTTAGGGTTGACTCCCGAAGCCTTTCCCTTGATTGGGTATAGCTGCAAGGCAGCAGAGGTTTGAATTCAGAGTTTTCCTTCTCCTAGGTGGGTAGCCTGCCATGGCTAACGAGCCCCTCCTGCCCGAAGATTACTGGTTAAGGCGCCAGTCTTTCTCCTGTTAGAAAGAACAGTTCCGTCGGACTCAATATCTGAGCCACACGTGATGGCCGGAGTTGGACTGGTTGTCAGAGGCTATTTGAGACGCATGCCATTTGGAAGCATTTTATAGGTAGTGGAGTGCTTACATCCATTACCACTTCCGCAATGACAACATTGCGAAACCACCCAGATCGTACATCACAAATAAACGATGCAAAAACATACAGAAGAAAAAGAAATCAACGCTTTTTGAACAAGAGTTTCGATGAAGATATCTCTGGGTACTATGATAACGATGAAGGCAACGAACAGTAAACTGTTAGAACAACCGAAACAGACAGTTATAGACCTGTGACAAAAATAAATTTCGCCCACTTAAGGTATCACTCGGTCTAGGCATCTAACTAATTTATTTTTGCTATCTTATTTTTTTTATCTCAGCTTGGCCCTTATGACTATCTAAAGCTACTACCACCACCCCCTTTTTCTCTAGGCCTCCGTGTCACGATGTAATTTCTTAATCTGACACCCGTCTAGCACATTCTTTATCGACAAGGATAAACACGCCTCTGAATATCTTGACCTAACATCCTGCCGCACCCCCCCTTCGGGGAACGGGTCAGTTCAAATGGACCCTCTTCAAATCGACAACAAGGTCTGTCTCGCGCAGCTAATCCCTGTCACGTAAGACAAACGGTCTGTCGTCCGACCATATTGGCGATATCATTCGATAAGGGCCCATCCTTGTGTCAATACATGAAACGCGCGGCAAGGTCAAGTGATAATCTTCTCCTAGGCATGGCGGACGATCTAAACACCTGGGAAGCCCCGCCTCCTTGACCACGCGACAGGATATGCGTAATGGCAAGCCCATCCCTTTTCCTGTCCAACTTAGACTTCTTAACTACACATGGCGAATAGTCATATTCTCATTTCATTCTGAGGAGCTGAAAGGATTTACTTCTCTGTCTTGAGCTTTACGAGCTTTCGCTCACCATATTCATTTCATATCTTTCATAATATTGGACTGGTGGTAAGCTTGTATATGGTTTGTGTTTAATGGCCTCTTACTGTGTGTATTTATATATTTGTGCATTTATTTAGTGCATTATATTTGTGTACATATTTGTGTAATTCTTATCTTGGATTATGTAAGTAGTCACTTTATGTATTATATTTTATTATCATGACTTGTACGACTAAATAGTCAAAGTCATCCACTTTATCTGGACTAGAATTTATAACAATTCTTGCCACATGTATTTAGCTCTTTAGCTACTATTAATTTACCGCTCGCCACGAGCCCATTACTATTATTGATAAATTCCTTGACCGGGAAGTATCATAATATTTATGTAACATGTCATATTACCAAGTATATTTTACTCTCATTCCGTGACAAGGAATGCCGTAATTATTTATGTACTATATTCTATTTATCGGCCTGTTGGCCAGACTTATTACTTAGGTAAGACCATGTAAACATTATCTTATTTGTCTTATCATATCATTATCTTATCTCGGTTGATCACCTTGATTTTAAATGGCGCATTGACCCTGCGCTCAGAATGGACATGAATTATTTCCCCTTATATTTAATTTCAACTTCTAGAGATTACGTTCCTTGAACGAGCCCTGTCTCCATTCAAGCGTGCTCTGTTGTTCGGGCCCAACGGCCAAATGTAAACAATAGCGACTTGGTCACTGACCATCAGCCATTCCTCCCCCCCTTCCCCTTTCATCTCTCTATCCAAGCGGCTCGTAATGATATCACAGTGACAAGGTGCGTCTTACAATTTAACGCTACTTGTAGTCTCCCTTGACGAAATACAATTTCTACTATTTCAATTAATACCATGTATTAGCTCCCTTGGATAACTGTGAAACTAAGTTATAGTTTCTTTACATCATTATTACTTTACTATGTGTTATCGCCCTTGTGGGACTTCACTATTGTTGTCATTATTGTCTCCCCTGATGAGATGTAATATTTATTAGAATAACTCCCTTATTAGTATGAAACTAGATTATGGTTTCTATTTAATGATTCTGAAGATGTCCTTCATGAAAAGGCGTCTACCTCCCAGTGTCATCAGTGTGGCTAAGTCGATCTACGAATCTCGTTGCAGCTTTTATTACAGGCTACTCCTACTTGGAAGCCCTAACCTCGCAACGCTGATACCAGTCTGCTGACACCAGATCTGGAGATACCAGCCTTACTCACTACTCAGAAGAGTCCGACCAACAACCGCATGCCAGAAGATCCGCCCCTGCTGCTACACATAGTTGGACTGTCCCGTGCGCTAGGACCGATCAAGGCAGCCACCCACAGACAACTCAGCATCAGTCACGCCGGTCTCGCCAGAGCAGCATAGGACTCAAAGCTAAGCAACAAAGCCCAATCACACTCAGACCACTTGGTTCTTAAATCTTATGATGATAGTTCCATTTATGTAAATAATTAGGCCCCGCCCTAACACTGTACAGCTTTTTACCTTTTACTTATTTTCATTCTTATTATTAAACTGTACATATGTTTTACATAAAAAGCATTTGTTGCCTGCATTCCTAACACTGTGCCTGTAGTCCTTATGTGCAAGTTAAGGTCCTCAAAATACCTAATTCCCCTAGACACCTAAACGGCCACCATCTTTGACCTACTTGTCACAAGACCAACGTCTAAAAAACCTGTTGTGCCAGTCAAGACAACCAGAAGTGGTCGAATTGTTAAAGTTCCTAGTAGATATCAGTCTTAAGAACTTTAAAAGGAAGGATCTGATAATAACTTCAAAAGGAAGGATCTCTGGTGTTAATTTGGAAAAAAAAGTTGAAAAATTCATGTAAAAGTCCAAAAAAGGTGACAATTGTTGGATCTATCTCAGCACAATGAAAAGCTGCCAGGTTGAGAGAGTGATTATCACAGTTCAGAAATATTGCTTTTGGATTTATGCCTCACAAACGTATCCGCAGCGAGACAGACTACTCATTGTGGCTGCGTTATCATAAGTTTGACCAATGCGTCACGCTGTTTTGTAGCCCCACCCTGGTTAACCCGAATAATGGACAATTCTAGCATTATTAATAATAACTATTGGATCTGTTATACTGGAATTAGCTGTATATCATACAGTTTTATTCGTGGCCAATAGTGGCCTTAGGGGGTGACTAGAGGGGGCCCCGCGATGGGAGATTTTATTGTCAAAAACTTGATCTCCACACATTTCCTTACGGACAATAAAGATTATTATTATTATTATGATTATTATTTTCTTATAAAATCCGATTGGATGTCGATGTCAATATACGAGATATAATATTTGGATTGTTTGTTTCCGCCTATATGTTTATGGGAGTAATTTTTAAATTTTTTTAACTTGAAAGAATGTTCTTTATGCAGAACAATTACAATCTAATATATAAAAGGAAAAGAAAGGCGTATGTATGTATGAGCCTAATGGAAATCAAAACCGACCGACCAATCTTGATAAAACTTGGCAGAAATGTTCCTTGGGTACTAACTTAGACCGTAGTGTATGTATTGTAGCCCTAAAACAAACTTAAGACCGTAAAAAAATTAAAGTTGACCAACTCTGTTACAGCTATGGAATTTTATGGATCTAGGCATTGTTTACAATGTTGACATGAGAAAAGATAGAAAGGATTTAGATCTAGATCTAATTTTAAGAACTACACTTTACACTTATAGTTTTTTACTTTAACACTTAAAAATACAAAAGAAGGTCCATTGGTTTCATCTCTCTATTCGGCGAATGTGAGTATTCCTAAATCTAGATCTAGATCTAAAACTTGAAATTAACTCTAAGATTACAGCAAAGACAGTTTTATGCTTTAGCACATGAACATACTAATTATAGTCCATTTATTTAATAGTTTAATCAAATTAACATTCAAATTTGTTCTTCTAAAGCATTTTTACATGAGTGCAACTCTATTCTAAATATCGCGTAAATTAAGGTCAATTAACCAATTTTAGCTCCATTCATAGAATTTTGTATTCATCATTCATGAATTCAATCATTCGCTTTACTTATAAAATTATTATTTTCTTTAATTGTTTCTAATGCACTATATCAGTTACTATATCGGCAATACGCAAGTTAAGACCCGGGGCAGCGGGTAATATCTGTCTAGTCTAATATATAAAAGGAAAAGAAAGGCGTATGTTCCCAGAAACGTTCCTTGGGTACTAGCTTAGACCGTAGTGTATGTATTGTAACCCTAAAACAAACTTAAGACCCTAAAAAAATAAAGATGACTAACTCTATTACAGCTATGGAATTTTATGGATCTAGGCTTTGTTTACAATTTTGACATGAGAAAAGATCGAAAGAATTTAGATCTAGATCTAATTTTAAGAACTACACTTTGCATTTATAGTTTTTTACTTTGACACTTAAAAATACAAAAGAAGGTCCATTGATTTCATTATTTAATAAAATTAATCTTCTAATTTGTTTTTCTAAAGCATTTTTACATGATTGCAACTATTATCTTTAATATCGCGTAAATTAAGGTCAATTATTTATTATTAGCTCCATTCATAAAATTTTCTACCTTGATTTCACGCATTCGCTTTACTTATAACATCATTATTTTCTTTAATTGTTTCTAAAGCACTATATTAGTGACTACATCAGCAATACGCAAGTTAAGACCCGCGGGCAGCGGGTAATATCTGTCTAGTACAGCATAAATAGCACTTATCGAGGCCAATAGTAAGCCAACAATGGCTACGCAATGTTCTATGTTTTGTAACAAAAATAAGGAAGGCCCACGGCGTTAAGGCGAACATACTGTATTGCTATTTTTACAGCGTTTGAGACGGATTTGCCTGTTATGGTACGGTATATAAAGTTTATCCTTACGACGCAGGGCCCCGCACATGACACTCGCCCAGGGCCCCGCGCACTGCTAAGGACGCCCCTGTTCGTGGCAACGAAGAGAGTAATATTGTTAGTTTTTGCTGCAAGCACATGTTTGCTCTCTTTTGAAAGGAAAATAAATCGGCAACAAATCTATTAAAGATTTGCATTTTAAAATGTAAAACTAACTTTAACTTTTCTCTGTCGGAAAACTATTTTAAAAATGTCAACAAAGTGATCGTACTGATAGACCTAGATCTAGATTTAGTCTTTGTTATAAATTTAATCCATAAATTTTGAAAAAAAGACCCCTGTTGACACTATGTGTCAATCAAATATATTAATGTATGCATTTACAAACAAATTTCGGACACCTGTCCCCCCCCCCCTAACTGGGGGCCCGGGGGGATTTTCAAAAGCTCCACCCCCTTAGCTACGCCACTGCTTGGTGACGTAAAGGAATATATATCTAAATGTAGAACTTACTTGGTGACGTAAATGAATATATATCTAAATGTAAAGCTTACTTGGTGACAGTAACTGAATATATGTCAATATATATCTAAATGTAGAACTTACTTGGTGACAGTAAATAAATATATATCTAAATGTAGAACTTACTTGGTGACAGTAATTTGAAAGAAGGAGTAGCCAGCCATGAAAGAAGCAAGTTTAGTCAACGACTGTTTTCCTGAACCGCCAACACCTACCAGCAAGGCAGCACCTCTTTGTGTGCGTATAATACGAGAGATCTGAAGATGTAGTCTCTTGTTTGATTATTACTTAACATTCAGGTACATTTTTTAGACAAACATTTCAAAATAAAAAACATTAAATAACAACTTTACAAAACAAATCTACCCCTGCCATTTACGTGTGTTAACAAGAGACAGAAACACGCATCAGAGTTCTGACCAGGGCTTTTTGTAACGGTACGCACAGGTATGCGTACCGGCACCTTTTTGAAGAAATTATTACTTTCGTGTATTTTAACGTATATTATTAATTTTTTGTAGTTAAAAGTTAGGCAATCAACTACAGAGTGCTGTACCTAATCACTGAGTACAGGCACCTAATTAAAAAAAAAAAGCACTGGTTCTGACTATTAACAGGATATAGACACAATGGTGAAAGTGTTGAACTGGACATCACTTGTTGTTCACTAAAGCTTAAAATATAATAAGCATGTTCATTATTTACACCAAATAGTTTAATATATAGCGAAATTATATTTTAGAATCTATCAATATACTTTCATTTGATAGTAAAGAACAAAAAAACAACAACAACCATACTTTCATGAGATGTATCATGGCATCTTTAAAAAACACAAGATCTAAGTTTGATCCACGAACTTGCTCATTGTAATCTTTAGCGTAAGCTTTGAGTCTGTTTTTTAAAATCTCATAGTCTTCAACCTAAAGATGAGAAGAAAAACACATCATTACTTCTCACAATGATTATTATCTATCTATATATATAATCCTCAAAGTAAAAGGTCAACACACAAAAGTTCAAACAAGTAAATAGGGAAGATCCCATGGCGCAGCACGCGGTGTGAATGGAAATTGGTGCATCCCAATCCGCACTATTTTGTGAATGAAAGTGGTGTTTATATAATTCTCTTCTTCTCAATTTTTGTCACAACATTAAAAGTATTTCCAGATTATTGTGTCGTAAGACTATTGAATCTAGAACAACAATACACAGGTAGAGTATACTCTCAGGTTTCACTTTAGAAAGTACTTTAATTACGCACATTCGTTCATTAGACATGATTACGAAAGATAACTCATCTCTTTATTCCTAGATCTAGATCTAGATCTGAAACTCGAGTTCAACTCTAAGATTATAGAACTTCTCTTCGCGAATATAGTTGTATGCTTTATATTCTTTTCTCAATGCAGTTACCTCCCTTTGACTTAAAATTTGAGGACCATTATGTTAAAGCGAAGCAGAATGTTTTGCCGGCCCATTTAACGCGGCCGTTTTGAAGCGATTGCCGTTTTGGCGCGAAATGTTTTGGTAACACTATTTATGTTCATTGTATTTTTTTTTAAAGAATGATACATATCAATGCTCTGTAGGTTTGTGTTAAAAAATATTTTTTTCAAATTAACAAGATAATTTTTGTCCATTAATTTTAGTATTTAAGTTTATTTACTTATCCTTTAATAAATACATAAAGAGCGAGTAGGCGGTGACTCGGTGTTTGCGTCGGAGTGTCTGTCAATCCAAAATTACTGGGGTGGGTTGTAAGTACAGTAGTTGTAGTGGTAGGTATCCCAATAGGAAATCAGGCGATTTAATAACTCTGCAGGAAGTGATTATAGGTCACACCTAGAAATGTGTTCGAACAGATTCTCTTCTTAACAAAGGAAAGATGGATAAGGCTAGAGCATACAGAGGAGTGAAACACGACCAAGGAAAGCTGG
>JADKLZ010003044.1:12927536-12938808 GCA_021533235.1 Biomphalaria straminea
CTTTAGATATATTAGACTTTATACTAGTTTAATGATAGACCTTTAGAAATATTAGACTTTATACTAGTTTAATGATGGACCTTTAGATCTAGATTTAGAAAAACAAGATTACAAAGAGAGTTTGTGTATCACACAAACTCTCTTTGTCGCTGCTAAAAGTTCATTTTAAAAAAGTATATCAAAGATAAACGACAGAAATATATATTTTCCGTGCTTTATGATCTCTCAACGGGGGCCGCCTCTGAGTTTGTGTATCACACAAACTCTCTTTGTCGCTGCTAAAAGTTCATTTTAAAAAAAGTATATCAAAGATAAACGACAGAAATATACATCTTCCGTGCTTTGATCTCTCAACGGGGGCCGCCTCTGAGTTTGTGTATCACACAAGCTCTCTTTGTCGCTGCTTAAAGTTCATTAAAAAAAAAGTATATCAAAGATAAACGACAGAAATATATATCTTCCGTGCTTTGATCTCTGAAAGGGGGCCGCCTCTGAGTTTGTGTATCACACAAACTCTCTTTGTCGCTGCTAAAAGTTCATTTAAAAAAAAAAATTATATCAAAGATAAACGACAGAAATATACATCTTCCGTGCTTTGATCTCTTAACAGGGGCCGCCTCTGAGTTTGTGTATCACACAAACTTTCTTTGTCGCTGCTAAAAATTATATCAAAGATAAACAATAGATCTTATTTAGTTCCCCAGCGGTCAAAATATACATCTTCCGTGCTTTGATCTCTCAACGTTAGCCTTGTAAAGCCGATGTTCAAGGCAACTGCCACACCTCTTTTATGAGTTGATTACTTTACGAGTAAATACTGATATGTTACTCGTATGTTGGATCAAAAAAAAATGTGAAAACCTATGCAGAATATTAGATTATTAATTGTCTTAAAGTAGGTTTCATTTATATTGCATACTAATTAGGTTTTTTCTCTTTAAATGCTGTTTGCATAAAATATTTTAAAAAATTAGATTTTGAGCTTTTAGAAAAAAAAAAGTAGCCGTTGCATCAGAACTTTGAATGCTCTATATTATCGTGATGTCAGATTTTCATTTTCTTTTCTACTTTCTGAGCACTAAACGGGACGGACGGACGGACAGACAGACAGACAGACGGACAGACAGGCCACACAAAACTAATAGCGTCTTTTCCCCTTTCGGGGGCCGCTAAAAAACTGCGCAAAATGTTCCTGAACATTAATTTATTAAACTCTTGAATGAATGTGGAAATATCCAAAGACATATAGTCCGTTTAAGATAAATATTTCCTCGTTCTCTAGCCAAATTAAAGTTTTCATTCTATATTTTTAAAAATTATAACGGTTAAACTAGAGTATGGCCAATAACCTAGTAGGCCTAATTCTTTTCTTAACAATATACCTCAACTGTTAAATCTCTAGAATTATCGTAAGAGCCGTTTTCAGAACCATTCCCAAGTTTCCAGAAGTTGTTTTTACGAAGGTACAAGTTGAAATGAGGTAGTGTAAAAATTAGTAAGTAAACTGCAACTTACTTTGACTTTTTGCCAAACAATACGTGTACATGGCACCAGTAACTTGACCAAGTCCACCACTATAGGAACAAAGCGAGTGCTACAAAAGTAGCCTTCTCCAATGACACCTTGAACATTCAAGAGTTTATACGAAGTTTATAAAGTCTAATCATAAGCCTTTAGATCTAGACCTACATGAGCCTACTTGCAGAAATACCCAAGGACGTAGTCTGTTTAAGATAAACATTTCTATAACCAAGTTTAATTTTTTTTTTTACTTTGAAAAGTTACAACGGTCAAACTAGAGTTTTCCAATTTTTGAGCCTATGAATTTGAAAGCTAAATAGAGAAATATGTAAATAAAAAGTTACAAATGATAAATTGTTCAAAGTATAATTTCTTTTGACAATACCTCTCTACAGGTCAGATTGTCGCGGAAGTGGATCCAAATAACATTTTTGTTGTTAAAATAATGCTGGTGTTTTTTTTTTAATTGTTGTTGCACAGTGCAATTTTTATTCCAAACTCAATGCTTTCTGGTCCAATGTTCATGTCATACTCAGTGCTCTATCTGGTAGAATGTTCATGTCATACTCAGTGCTCTATCCGGTCCAATGTTCATGTCATACTCAGTGCTCTATCTGGTAGAATGTTCATGTCATACTCAGTGCTCTATCCGGTCCAATGTTCATGTCATACTCAGTGCTCTATCAGGTCCAATGTTCATATCATACTCAGTGCTCTATCAGGTCCAATGTTCATGTCATACTCAGTGCTCTATCAGGTCCGATGTTCATGTCATACTCAGTGTAAATATTTATAAAGTGTTTTTTAATAAAAAAAATATCATTGATTTATTTAAGCTTTTTTTTGTTCAACTCACCAAATATTTTGTCTATAGAATTATTTGACGGCAGTGTGCAGTTAAATATACAGAACTGTCTCTTTAATCTTTCAGGAATATCATTGCGACCACCGCCTGGATGAATCATTGCGGCCATAAAGTTGATATCTACAATATTAATGAAGTCCCCGGGCTTATCCAGACTATACATTCCTTTCATTTCCATCATTTGACGCGTAATTTCATTGGTCACCTATAGAGACAAAAGTAATAGTTAACAAAAGACTTTCCATTGGTTTTACGTGTTATATGTATAGCTTTTCATTGGTCTTACATTTGAAAGCTTGGATGCACTTAGTCTCTGTGCTGAGATTAATCCCTTAGATGCCACGTATCTGGCAGTGTTTTGTAGGCAAAATCCCCGCAGGAACCAGTTCCATCTGTTATAAGACTAGTCGCATCTTCGAATGTTTCTGGGCACCCTTCAGTCGTTGAATATGTGTTCTACTATCAACTGTCGACATCTGGGATCTTGGCTCTCACAGATCCTAGCAAAGTGAGCTCGGACAGTGTCCCCTATAAAATCGTGCCAAATGGCCTGATCCTTTATGTCTGGCTGCCACCTTTCATCTTTCTTGTTTGGTCTTACAAGTTAGATGTAGACTCATGTCATCTCCAGTACCAAAGCTTTACATTATGTTCAAGTTTACAAGCTCTACTTGGTGTGTTGACTATTATTACTAAATGAAAGGCAATGGAGATAATTTTATAAGACTTTCTTTGACTAAATAATGTACATTGAGTTCATATGAAATACAAGAGTTCACATGAATAAATTACTCATCTTAATTATAAATAAACACTGAAAGTAATGCATGACTAAACTATAAATGTAAATCATGAATAGACGCCAAATGCTTATAATGACTTAAAGTTTCAAAAATACTAAACAAAATGATCACAGTAAAACAGCGTACCTGATCTCCCCATTCGTTAATGACAGGCATATTAATATCATCAACAAACACAGTCATCGACTTCCCTCCAGGTGGCCCATAGGTAGTCCCTACACGTTTCTCTACGTAGCTCTCTATTGTTCGCTTTGAAATACATTCATGATTTTATGCATACCACAATATAGGTCATCAACTGATAGTAAATGTTTAGAATGATAATTTGATATACATTGAAAAAGAAATTTGTTCTGGGTGACAGCAAATTATTGAACAAATCCAAATGTCCACTTATGAAGACTTTAACTCGCCATCTGACCAATGTTTACTTTTTCTCTATTGGTCTTGTTAAATGTTTGACTGAAGACCATGTTGTTGGCTGATGTAATATAAGAGTTAATAAGCATTGCTGATGTAATCTACTATATATTTCTAACTTACCACTGATTAACTCATTGATCAAAAGATGTTTTCAACTGTCGTACTGATCAGCATGAAATTTCGTACATAGGTTCATTTTACATCCTAAGGCCTAGGCGCTTGCTAAGAACCGGTTTTAATAAATTTGCAAACGAGCCACCGCTATTCACAAGAAACAGCTTTATGTTAAACATTAATATTTTATTTTCGGTATTCCCCCCCAAAAAGCGCAGTCTGTATACAAAGCATAAAAATATATCTCACAAATTTTGAATAGCAATGATAGCAATATTTACATAGTAATTTTTTTGTTTTTTAACATAAGAACGTTCTGCAAACGTCTCGTGATTTTTTTGGAGGGACACTTAATGTCCAAAGACTGTTTCCATTAATAAACACTGACCAAGGGTCGGCTTCTTGATACTATGGTGCATATCTCACTTGGGTGTCCCCCGGACCGTCCCGCTCCCCCTTAGTGAAGCCACTGCAAAATATTATCAAACGCTTAAGACATAATAATCTTTTTAAAAATAAATTCATTATTAGTAATACAAAATTACTCTTCCTTTCTTCTTTCAATATCTTGTGCAATTGTTATAAAAGTTTCATTTGATATCCTCCACTAAAGACGTCTATTGAGTCAACAAATAACAAGATATCTTTTACTTTTACTTTGGCAGCATGGCATGAGTGACTTTTTTTTTCAAAGAACTGTTTTTAATCTTTGCATTTTAAGGAACTAGTTTATTGTGATTGTAAACTCTATTGTAGTGTTGTTCACATTTAAAAGCAATAGCCACTAATATTTGAGTTTAGCGTCCTACAATACTTGTTTAACGAGTTTTATTACAATGTCAAGATTTGGAGGAGGAATTGTTATTCTAGTTTGTCTATACCTGAAACATTCCAGGCGTCGAGGCAGAAGAAAAATTAAAACTTTTGCTTAATCTTTCTTCAGAGTTGGCTTTCGCCATGGCAGCCTGAATCATGACTGTCTTTGCTGTACCTTGCTCACCAATTAAAAGAACAGCCTGCATATAAACACATTATCATTACAGATCAATTAATAGAACAGCCTGCACATGGAGAAGGTGCAGTAGGCATAATATGGGATACTTAACTGTCATGTGTAATAAAACTTATAATTGATAAATGTATACTAGATGCTAATTTAAAATGGATTCAGTGATAGTAAATAATATTTCTACTAAAGATCAGATCAATTGATAAATTAATAGGGCAGCACGAAGGATGCAATATATAAATAAAGAAGATACAAAGAGAGTGTGTTATAATATTAATTCAGAGGCTCCCCCGTCGAAATTGCACATTGACTAGGGAATATTTGGATCAGGGGCGGACTGGCTATATGGGCAAGCGGGCAAATGCCCGGTGGGCCGGTACCAAATGGGCCGGTCTGGTCGCGACCAAAGAAAAATCAATTTCAATGCAGACAACTTTTAAAAAAACAAGTGACAGCAGCAAGACACAAAGGCCCGAACAAGTTATCGTTTTTTTTTTTTTTTTGTTTTGCTTTTTTAATATTATTACAATTAATTTTGTTTGAAATACAACAAGAATATTAAAAAGATACACTATACACTATAAATATAGAAAACCAAAGAAAAAAATTCAATGCAGACAACTTTTTAAAAAACAAGTGACAGCAGCAGGACACGAGCGGCACGGACTTCAACACTACTTTGATGTCTCCGAGGTTGTGTTTGGCCTCATCCTTTTGCTGGTCGGCATGGACCTTTGATATATGAAACTCCCATTTGTTTTGCTCCTTTCCTCCCCCGTCTTTTGATGGTTCCATTGAAAGTTAACGACAAAAGGGGATAAGATAGGTTGAGTCAGCAGGCGTGACAATTAGCTCTTTAACAATACTTAATAGAGATTCACTTGAACACATACACAAAATCGCGAAATTGCAAGCCACCCAACTTTTTCAAAGCTCAATATCTGTATAAGGTTCTACCTTCTGCGATTGGAAAAGAAAAGTAAGGTTCTTTTCGTTTATTTTTAATAACATATAGGCCTACTACACTTAAGGTTTACAAAAAAAAAATTATTTAATTAAAAATAGGCTAAATCTAGATCTAAATCAATTTTTATATACTATTATAATTAATGGCAAACTTATGCTTAGTATAAAGTCATTAATGATGAAAATTATTACAATAATTACAATAATTAAATATATAGTGCTGTCACATCCATTTAAATGAAAGGAGATTTAGATTTATATTATAAATAATGGTTCATGGTATATTCATATAAAAATTATGTAATTCTACGAATGCAAACATCCAGTTTTCGATATATTTATATATTTTGTAGAGATTTTGGCTTAGGCCTACACCTATCATATAACACATGGTCGTAGCCGGCATTGGTGGGGTTCAAACCATCACATGCCTCTGACCTCATTGTCTGAAATGGAAACTTTGTTTACTGCCCCAGTGCAGCCAACTTAAACAAACTACAGTCACCAAATTTCATGAGCGTAGCCCAAAATGGGTTTTGTGGTTTCCCTCCCCCCTTTAATACAAAAACTAAATCATTTTACGATTTTCTACCAGTCGCTGGACTCAAGTGAATAGCAGATTTGGTTTTTAAATTTTTGTTAGCGGAAGAGTAGCAATCTAATTGCAATGTTGATACCTCAAAAATATGCATTTTTTAAAAGCTTAAAATAACGGAAATAGTGCTTGGCTCCGGGGCCTCGCCACGGGCCCCACTGGAGGAGCTCGAGGCGATCCCCCCGGACTTCCTAGCCGTCTGTTGGCGGTGTGTACTGTCTAGAGCAGTGATGCTCAAAATACGGCCCGCGGGCCAGATCCGGCCCGCTACGTGGTTCCACGAGGCCCGCGAAAACAGTGTAAATACAACTTTTAAACGAAAAAAAAGGTAAAAAAAAATGTATCGTGTCGTAGCCCTCATTTTTTCTCTTTTCCTGTGGCCCCCAAGTCGCAAGATATGGAGACGTGGGGTAAAAATTCCCTTCCACAGAAAATATGTGACATGCCATTTGTGGGCCGGTTTATATGGTAATGCCCGGGCCGATTTTGATTCCCAGTCCGCCCCTGATTTGGATCCTTTAAAATAATATTTTAAAAAATCTTTTCTTTATTTGCGATACAACTTAATATATAAAAACAAAAATCTTCTATTTCTATAGAGCTTAATGTTAAAGGCTTCTCAACCTTCTTCAAGCCAATATACTAATCACTGTGCCAGAAATCTAGTTATGAAAATAGGTTTTATATTTATCTATTATTTCTTTCATATTTTTTTTTCTCTGCAAAGTATAAAGAAGATTAATTCAACTTATACCAACACATCAGTGATTTACTTTTTTTTTTTCACTAGTCGACCCATGGCGTAGATACGCCGCTATTTTGCAGGCCGGCCTTAGGCCACTGCTACCTATGTGACCGCAGAGGTCCCAACACTTTCCTAGGACCCGCGCCTATTTTAGGAGTATATTATTAAATTAAACCATCTTATAACTTATAACAGATTAATGAGTTACATAGACTTACTTTATTTTATTGATTAATGAGTGTACGTAGACTTACTTTATTTTATTGATTAACGAGTGTACATAAACTTACTTTATTTTGTTTACTTATAAGTTCTATAAGGAAGTCAGTTCGTACGTTGTCCACGTTAGGCACAAGGATGGATGTAAACAAAGGCACTGAATCGCTGGGATAAATGTATTCCTCGACTCTGTTCCGCCAGTGAAGCCACTTGCCTAAAAGAAAACAAAGAATGTCCCTAAGAACTACCGTCTTATGCATGAGCCCATCTACTAGCTTAAACCTTCCCTTCCTGGTGGTGATATTGGATAGCACTCATTCAAAGGAACTGAGTAAACTAACTAAGGTGATTGGTTATAGATTTTATAGTTTGTCTTGATGTTACCATTATTTCTTCAGTCTTCCATAAAGAAATTCCTACCCACTTGAGTTTGTGACTTTCCCTGTATTTGAGTTAAACATTACTATTTTCTAAAAAAAACTTATAAACACAAGAGAGGCTGAACAATAATTGTAAGATGCAGTTCGTTGGATAGTCTTTATATCGTTTTCGGGAAGGGGAGAGGGCAACGTTGTGGCGCCAACTTTTCAGCTTACCTAATAATAATAAGGCTTGTTTTCGAGTCCGAAGATTAGTGAGGAATGCAGTATTTCCCATGGCTGCGCAGCCCCAGCTGTGATCTACATATTTTGCCACATTCAGGGCAAGCATTGTCCGCAGGTGGTCGATTTAGATATTCTTTTCGCGTCTGCGTTTGTCCTCGGCAGCGGATTTTCTTTTGGTCTCAAATGTGTATCCTACGGCCTTTGTGAGTGACCTCAAGCTGTCTCGTTCCGATGCCGCATGCAACCAGGTGCTCTCTTCTATATTAGCTAAGGGAAGTTGACGCCTAAGCTGGTCTTTGACGCGTTTCCGTGGAGCACCTCTGTTACGTCAACCACCTTTTAGCTGACCAAAAAAGACTGCTTTTGGCATACGTTCGTCTCCCATACCAGATACATACCCTGCCCAGCGAAGCTGTCGGACCATAAGAAGTCCCTCTATACTGTCCATACTGGCGTTCGCAAGGAAATCGCTGTTTGTGAGCCATATAGAAGGGTAGAGAGAATCACCGCCTGGTAGACATTGATTTTTGTAGGCAGGTGGAGCGATTTGTTCCTCCAAACTCTCGCCTGAAGGCGTCCAAAAGCGCTACTGGCCCTGGCCAGGCGGTTATTAACTTTCCTCTAAAGTAAGGCGTCATTTGACACTATATTACCTTGATATGTAAAGTGGTTTACCACGCTAAGGGGCTGTCCGTTTACGGTGATCTTTGGGTCTGTGTATTGGTGACTTCTGGAACATGACTTCTGGAACATGACTTCTGTTTACACAAGGTTTATAGATAAATCGAAAGAGGTGATGCGTATTCAAATTCGTTTACCGCGTTCTAGAGATCATGTTCATTGTGAGGCAGCAGGGTGCAATTATTGGCATAGAGAAGCTCCGTTATGACCATCTCCCCATCTCCTTCCTAGCCAAAATCCTCCACAAACCATCGCGACTGACTGTGTCAAAAGCCTTGGTGAGGTCCACAAAGGCAGCGTATAGGTTTAGGTTCCGCTCTTTGCATTTGTCTTGTAATTGTTGCAGAACAATTTTCATGTCAGATGTACCTCTACCATCTCTGAAACCACATTGGCTTTCAGTTAAGATCTCGTCTACTAAAGAGCAACACTCGAGCAAAGATCTTTCCTGCTACCGACAGAAGTGTAATGCCTCGATACGAGCGTACGAGCAGTTAGGCTTGTCACCCTTTTGTATAGGGATATGATTACGGAGTCTCGAAGTTCAGGTGGGACCACGCACTTCTCCCAGCATAGAGCGAACTAGTCTGTTAGCATCTCGGTCAGGGTGACACCACCCATTTTAAATATTTCAGCGGAAAGTCCATAAGAGCCTGGTGCCTTTTGTTTTTTGAGTTTATATATTGCTGTCAATGGGGTAAAACAAGCGTCCTAGCACCTACACTGTTCAGTATCATGTTCTCCGCTATGCTGACAGATGCATTCACGGATAGAGAAAACAAAGGAATAAATATAACATACAGATTTGATAGTGGCCTATTCAACCGAGGCGGCTCAAAGCAAAATCAAAAACAAATTCAGCAATAATCAGAGACTTGCCAAAACGTCTCATGTATAGCCAATTAAGAGAAGGAAAGCGCACGCAAGGTGGTCAAAGAAAGCGCTTAAAGGACACCCTCAAAGCTTCTCTAAAGGAGTTCAACATTGACCCAGGTACCTGGGAGACAGAGGCACATGACAGAGTGAGATCCGGGCACAGGTTGCTGAGGGAAAAAGAACAACGCTGGCGAAAGAAAAACGCCAGAGAAGGAAAGCAAGGCAAACGACACTAGCTCCAGCTGGAATTACTTGCCCAGAGTGCGGCCGAACATTCCGGGCTCGCATAGGTCTCACCAGACACATGAGGAGGCACAAAACCCCAGTGCAAAGCCCTCAGCCCCCTGGATGACAAAGTGGTCATCATCGAACCACGATGGACGAACTATATTGCTGTCAACAATTTCCTAAAATGTAGTGGGTCGAAACAAAAAAAAAACCCAGTTATGTTGAGTTCTCTTGATAGCTTTGGAGTCTCGGAGAGCTCTGTAAGCCTCAATATGCTCTTCGGGGCGAAGCCCAGACGCCAAAAGCGTTTTCTTGCATTTTTCACTGCAGAAACGCATTGTCATGACATAACAGCTTATTATCCATCAGGGGGTGTTCGGGGCGAACTCGAAAGCGTTGTCTTACATTTTTCACTGCTGACATCAACAGCTCATTTTTCATGAATGAGGTTTGGGGCGAAGCCCCGACGTATTTTTCACTGTAGAAACCCATTCTCTTGACATCTACAGCTCATTATCCATCAGTGGTGTTCGGTGCTAAACCCCGACGCCAAAAGCGTTTTCTTGCATTTTTCACTGCAGAAACGCATTCTCCTGACATCAACAGCTCATTATTCATCCTATGTTTGTAACTTTGTTTTTTTTTTACAGAAAGTTCTAAACAAAAAATTTAGGAATTTGTAGGAGAAATTACACAAACATTGTCACCATATTTGATTATTCTGTTTTAAAACATCATGTTTTTATGTCTGGAAATGGGAGGGGCGGTAGAGTGAGAACGATTTCTGCTAATGTTTCCATTTGGCATTAAAGAATTGGAATGGGCGACTTGATATAAGAATTTAATTTATAGCGTATACAAATTATATTAGTAACAGATTTTTTTTTCTCATTTTGTTATTTATTAACTATAATGATGGACGGAAGCCGATTGCATGTATCGCTCCTCCCACTTGGTACAACCCTTTATCATTTCATATTTGCTAATGATAAAATTTGAGAATTGAGTGTGGTGCGACATAATATTCAAATTGGTTCACATATCAATATGCAGATTATATTATATAGATATTCAACTAATTTTGTTCACAAACTATGATTTCTCTATAAAAATAGGATCACCCCCCCCCGCTTCAGAAGGCTAGTTTGGGGAGGGCTGTAGATGCAATCGCCCCCCCCCCTTTACCCCACCGAATCGGCCAAGATACCAGACGGGGAGCGACATAATATAAAAATTAAATTTCAATTCATCTAATTTTGTTCACAAACTATGATTTCCCAATAAAAGTAGGATCGCCCCCCCCCCCCACTAACTCAAACGGTTTAGGTCGAAAGGGCACTAGAGCTTTTCGCCCCCCCCCCCTAATATAAAAAACGGTTACAACATCAATAACAAGTTTTAACCATATAGATATTTAATTGATTCTGCTAGCAAGCCGTGATTTCTACAAATAAATTGGACCGCCATCGCCCCCTCCCGACCCCACCAAAATCAGCCAACATACTATAGGGGGAGGGCGAAATAATCTAAAAATAGGTTGAAATCCTATACTCTTAAGCGAGCAATTCTTGTATATATATATCTCCTATACTCTTAAGCGAGCAATTCTTGTATATATATAT
>JADKLZ010003044.1:12985469-13001300 GCA_021533235.1 Biomphalaria straminea
TGTGTCCCCTAGACAACCTAAGTTAACCTACTTTTCATTGTGCCCCCTAGACAACCTAAGTTAACTTACTTTTTATTGTGTCCCCTAGACAATCTAAGTTAACCTAATTTTCATTGTGTCCCCTAGACAATCTAAGTTAACCTACTTTTCATTGTGTCCCCTAGACAACCTAAGTTAACTTACTTTTCATTGTGCCCCCTAGACAACCTAAGTTAACCTACTTTTCATTGTGTTCCCTAGAAAACCTAAGTTAACTTACTTTTCATTGTGTCCCCTAAACAACCTAAGTTAACTTACTTTTCATTGTGTTCCCTAGACAATCTAAGCTAACCTACTTTTCATTGTGTCCCCTAGACAACCTAAGTTAACTTACTTTTTATTGTGTTCCCTAGACAATCTAAGTTAACCTACTTTTCATTGTGTCCCCTAGACAACCTAAGTTAACTTACTTTTCATTGTGTTCCCTAGACAATCTAAGTTAACCTACTTTTCATTGTGCCCCCTAGACAACCTAAGTTAACCTACTTTTCATTGTGTCCCCTAGACAACCTAAGTTAACCTACTTTTCATTGTGCCCCCTAGACAACCTAAGTTAACTTACTTTTCATTGTGCCCCCTAGACAACCTAAGTTAACTTACTTTTTATTGTGTCCCCTAGACAACCTAAGTTAACTTACTTTTTATTTTGTCCCCAAAACAACCTAAATTAATCTACTTTATATTGTGTCTAGAAAGGTCTAACTCTAAATGATGTTTTTGCACAACGTTAACATGCCTGTTGGGGTTAAATGTCTCAAATGCGTTGATAGTGTGATAAGCTGCCTTGAAGTGAGAGAACTTAAACACGAAAGGCGAAATGAATATTATATAGTGGGGATGAATATGAACGCTAGGTCATTCACCACATCAATCATCAAAGAACTACATTCCTGCGGCGCTTCTGGCACGATACATGCAGTTGTAATTCAGTATAGAATTAGGAAAGGTTCCTTGGTAGGAATGAGCTTCTCGTAAGAAAAAAGAACGAGAAAGTCTATTTTTACAAGAGTTTCAGGCTTTGTTTTGCAAGGGCATTCTTTTTTATTCTTTGACAGGGCTAAGCTGTATGACGGGCAGGGTTATACACGGCTACTAACATATACGATTTCAACTGTCTTTATCACAAAAAATAGAAATTCCTTGTATTAGGCAGCAATCGAACACGAAGGTCAATTCAGGAATTGAATTATTCATTCAGAATTTCCTAACGTTTATAAACGTCTATAGTCTAATGTTTGCTAATTCACACCTCTATTATACTTACTTCTAAATGCTGCATACACAGAACATATAACATACATACAGAGGCAGCACTAGGGACACAAGAACCATGGACCATATGATTCAACAGCTCAGCCTAGTAGCGAACAAATCAATAGACCAACCAGATTGAAACCAAATATTTTTCTGATCGCTAGCGTTTCTAAGCACGTTATTGTCACCCAGAGGTCAACGGTCACATGCCCCACCCAGCCACACCCCACCATACTCATCTTCAACAACAATTTTTAATAAAGCAGACTTACTTCTACTTCTTCTTTCACATGTGACATCTAGTCTACCTACGTCTACATCTTCTTTCACATCTTGTCTACTAACTTCTACATCTTCTTTCACATCTAGTCTACTAACTTCTACATCTTCGTTCACATTTAGTCTACTTACGTCTACATCTTCTTTCACATCTAGTCTACTTACGTCTACATCTTCTTTCACATCTAGTCTACCTACGTCTATATCTTCATTCACATCTTGTCTACTAACTTCTACATCATCTTTCACATCTTGTCTTTACGTCTACATCTTCTTCCACATCTTGTCTACCTACGTCTACATCTTCTTTCACATCTAGTCTACTTACGTCTACATCTTCTTCCACATCTTGTCTACCTACGTCTACATCTTCTTTCACATCTAGTCTACTTACGTCTACATCTTCTTCCACATCTTGTCTACCTACGTCTACATCTTCTTTCACATCTTGCCTACGTACGTCTACATCTTCTTTCACATCTTGCCTACCTACGTCTACACCTTCTTTCACATCTTGCCTACCTACGTCTACACCTTCTTTCACATCTTGCCTACCTACGTCTACATCTTCTTTCACATCTTGCCTACGTACGTCTACATCTTCTTTCACATCTTGCCTACCTACGTCTACACCTTCTTTCACATCTTGCATACCTACGTCTACATCTTCTTTCACATCTTGCATACCTACGTCTACATCTTCTTTCACATCTTGTCTACTTACTTCTACATCATCTTTCACAGGTAGCAGGGGGGGCACTCATTATATCTTTTAAGTGTACACTTTCCATAATCTGGTCCATTGGTAGATCTGAGCTGACATCAAAGTCAAACTTATAGTTGGCTACGTTCTGTATTCTTTGCCAATGTCGTCCTTGCATTGATTTATTGGCCATCAACTCTAGCAGTGGAACTGTTTCATTAAAGTCGTCGATTTTCTTTTTCAAATCGTTAAATGCAGGCCAATCTTTCAATGCTTTCGGTAAACGTCGGCATCTGTAGTGCAATAATAATCATTTAGAAAGTAAGTTATTCATTCAGTGTTCCTTGGTAGGAATGAGCTTCACGTAACAAAAGAACAAGAAAGTCTTTTTGTTTCATTTTAGTTTCATATTTAGTTTGATTTACTTTCATTGACCCTTGAATGAACAAGTCTAAGTTCTAAAACAATAAAACCTGTAGCATTCGTCCTCTTGACCTGAGTTTGAGTTTTCAGTTTTTGGCACATCGGCACAATTTAGGCCATGTCGTGCCCGTAATCCTTCAAGGATTACTCTACCTTTATAAAACAAGAGCTAAATTCCATACAGTTAAATCATTAAAAGCAAGGTCTATTTATTGTTAAAATAGTCGTTTGCATTATTTTTTTTATTTTGGTTTTGTTTTATAGAAGAGGGGGAGTTGAAAGGAAATCCCCTGGTAGGGGGTTTTTAAACTCAAAACCCCCTTGGCTGTGCCTGGGAAAGTGATGGTTTAGTATTAAAATATCCCCCAAAATAAACAAAATCAAAGCAAACAATCGATTCCGAAACACACACACCCAAACCGCACCCCCCGCCCCGGCTACACCCATGCCTCACACACATGTCTACAAAAGATATTGGACTGAACTGAGCATGTTAAAGGAGCATGGAAGGTGTGTTGAAAAAAAAAAAAGCCTTAATACTGAATAACAATTATGCTGCAATTTTTAAAATGTCCATTCATGGAAATCTCGTGTTGCGATGGCATTCTGTCTAGTAAAACCAATTCTACACCAATGTGAACTCAAGAAATAAAGATGTGTACAAACTTTTTTTTGTAATTAGAAATAAAGATGTGTACAAACTTTTTTTTGTAATTAGAAATAAAGATGTGTACAAACTTTTTTGTAATTAGAAATAAAGATGTGTACAAACTTTTTTTGTAATTAGAAATAAAGATGTGTACAAACTTATTTTGTAATTAGAAATAAAGATGTGTACAAACTTATTTTGTAATTAGAAATAAAGATGTGTACAAACTTATTTTGTAATTAGAAATAAAGATGTGTACAAACCTATTTTGTAATTAGAAATAAAGATGTGTACAAACCTATTTTGTAATTCTGTAAGTTCCGCATTTATCTTCTCACAATCTACTTCTGACCAACTGAGTTCATTGTAACCATCAATGATTGTATTCACGCTGTTGTAGAGTCCATAAAGTTTTTGTAAAAGATTTAACTCTTTCCTAACTCTCAGGAGTTCGGGCTCTTCAGTCTTAGGTAAACCAAATAAATCTTCTCCTTGTGAGTAGATGACATGTTTATGATATAAATCGTCGAATTGCATCTGTACAAGTAGATAATATCAACAAAACATTTAATACATAAACTCCTCTAAGACATCAAGATTACAAAAGAGTTTGTGTCATCACACAAACTCAGAAGCGGCCCAACACGGATACTCCAAAGAACAAAGAATATTTAAGTTATGTTATTGCTTTGATTGTCTAAAGTAATTACATTTCTGAGAATTATTTGGCGTTGCTTTTGACTTGACTTATTATCGATACACCATTTGGCGGAAAAAAAAACTTAAATAAATATGTCAGAAGCGCAATTTAAAATCATCTTATGGCATTGTTTTTTTTTAGTTGAAAAAATTAACAAGCTATTATCGATTATGAGATGTTTAAAGTAGGCCTACATTTATAATATTGTTGTGACCCTGCCTTGCACCAGTGCTGGTGGTGTGCATTAGCGCACTAATGAACGAAAACAGAAAGACACTAGGATAGAGAAAATAACATTGCATCAGTGATTGTAAAGAGTCATAATTGTTGACAACTAAGAAGTCAATTTTTGTGCTGCCTGAAGGTTGTAGAAGGGACCTGAAGCAAAGCGGGGAAGGCTGTCGTTTGTCCGTTTTTAGGTTGCTGTGGAAAGGACAGGTATAATTAGTCGCAAGACTATGAGGAAGGTGAAGAATGTTTTTTGTTTGTCCTAGGGAATAAACTCGTATTTATTTCCTGTTAAACTGCGTTGAGTTGCCTACCTTTGAGTTACAACAGTATCTTTTCTAGTTTATAATTTTTAATCTAAACGTGACAGAAAGACAATACAAATTTTATTGCGCTTTTCATCTTGCGAGGGGTGCTTACAATTTTTTTAAGGCCTTTTTTTTTGGGAAGTTGGGGGAGTAAGGGACTTGAATAGATCCTTATGTGCATCGAAGGCAGACAGTGGCGTAGCGTAGGGGGGGGAGGGAGGGGGCGATTTTGAAAATCCCCCTGGGCCCCCACTTAGGGGGGGCCCCCAAACGGGTGTCCATAATTTGTTTGTAAATATATAAATTAATATTGTTACGTTTCCTTTCTCTCTATCCTATCTCAGGCTTTCCGTAAACACTGCTAAATACAACAACACATCAACACATCAAGAACTTGACAACAAGAGCTCCAAAATAATCTGGTACTTTAATACTGGTCAAATAAAACAGCCAATATGCCACAATTGGCAACACAATAAACAGCTACAAATGCTAAACTGTACATCACGTACTAAACTCTATAAACTCTACTGTCTCTTCCCGGACTTATACGTTTCACTTGAGGACTCAACCAGGCCCGACTTCATAGCCAGACTCACAGACCTGGTCTCCTCCGCGTCCTGTCTTGAACTGCTCTGCCTACACACTCTGTCTCTGGTCTGCCGTACACACAGGCTTATGATCAGCTGACCATAACAGTGGTCACATTTGCGTGCAAAGTTCATGCCAGTACAGTTCTTTCCCCTTCTATATAGCACACTAAACTGTTCTATTGGCCTGTGTCCGCTGCTAACACACAATTAACCATATTGCGTCGCCAATAGGGCAATAGGGTCGTAGCAATATATTTGATTTGCAAATAGTGTCAAGTACCAGTACGTTTTAAAATATTTTTCCGACAGAGAAAAGTTAAAGTTAGTTTTACATTTTAAAATGCAAATCTTTAATAGATTTGTTGCCGATTTATTTTACTTTCAAAAGAGATCAAACGTTCTTGCAGCGAAAACTAATAATATTACTCTCTTTTGTTGCCACGAACAGGGGCGTTCTTAGCAGTGCGCGGGACCCTGTGCGTGTGTCATGTGCGGGGCCCCGTAAGGATAAACTATATATAGCGTACAACATCACGCTAACCTGTTAATCCGTCTCTAACATTGTAACAATAACAAGACAGTATGTCTGCTTTAACGCTGTGGGCCTTCCTTTTTGTTACAAAACATAGAACATTGCGTAGCCTTTGTTGGCTTACTATTGGCCGCGGTAAGTGCTATATATACTGTATTGTAATTGTTCTGCATAAAGAAAATTCTTTCAATTTTAAAAAAAGTTTAAAAATTACTCCCATGGAGTAAAAAAAAAATAGACGGAAGCAACCAATCCATATATTTTATTTCGTATACAAAACATCGACATCCAATCGGATTGTATTAGGAAAATATGTGGTGATCAAGTTTGTGACAATAAAATCTCCGATCGCGGGGCCCCCCTCAAGCGCCACTTGCCACACCCTAAGGACGCTACTGGCCACGAATAAAACTGTATGATATACAGCGTATTCTTAATAATTATTATCTATCTATATAATCCTCAAAGTAAAAGGTCAAACAACAACATGCAATCAACAAGTAAATAGGGAAGATCCCATGGCGCAGCACGCGGTGTGAATAAAAATTGGTGCATCCCAATGCGCACTATTTTGTGAATGAAAGTGGTGTTTATATAATTATCTTCTTCTCAGATTATTGTCATAATATTAAAAGTATTTCCACATTATTGTGTCGTTAGACTATTGAAGCTAGAACAACAATACACAGAGTATACTCTCAGGTTTCACTTTAGAAGTACTTTAATTACGCACATTCGTTCATTAGACATGATTACGAAAGGTAACTCATCTCTCTATTCCTAGATATAGATCTAGATCTAAAACTTGAATTCAACTCTAAGAAGATTATAGAACTTCTCTTCGCAAATATAGTTTTATGCTTTAGCACATGAACATACTAATTATAGTCCAACATTTAAATTTGTTTTCCTAAAGCATTGTTACATGAGTGCAGCTATATTCTTAATATCGCGTAAATTAAGGTCAATTAGCCATATTTTCTTTTTTTTTTTATTCATAGTATTGTTCATTCATGAATTCACGCATTCGCTTTTTTTATAACAAGTAAATGGGAAGATCCCATGGCGCAGCATGGTGTGAATGGGAAATAATATATCCAAAATCCGCACTATTTTCATTCACAAAATAGCATAGCATATTTTTGTTTAGTTTAAAACGATTTTAATAATGTCCGAAAATTTCCAGGACTTTTTCGACCGGCGGCATAGCATTTAATAACATTTCAGGAGATTTCCAGGGGGCTCCTGGTAAATCAAGAGGCCGCGGGAAATCTGTTATGTTTTATAAAATGGTTCAATTTCATAATTTATACACCTAAAATGGTTTTGCTATCCCTGGATGTGGCACAATATGTAGGTCACAGCTGGGACTGCACAGCCACGGGAAACACTGTATTTCCTCACTAATCTTCGGATTCGAAGACAAGCCTATTATTATTAATTAATTGATTTAATCATTTATATACCTAAAAAATTAGCACGGGTCCACTGTGGTCGCATATGTTGTAGTGCCTAAGGCCTGCCCTGGAATATAGCGGCATATGCTATGCCGCCGGTCGACTAGTTCTTAATAATGCTACAATTGTTCATTATTCTGGTTGACCAGGGTGGGGCTACAAAACAGCGTGATGCATTGGTTAAACCTACGATAAGGCAGCCACAAAGAGTGGCCGTCTGTCTGGCTAGCGAATACGTCTGTTTGGCATAAATCTAAAAGCAATATTGAATTGTTCAACTTTTTTTTCCAAAATAACCCCAGAGATCCTTCCTTTTCAAGTTATTATCACATCCTTCCTACTAAAGTTCTTAAACTGATATCTACTAGGATCAATTCGACCACTTCTGGTTGTCTTGACTGGCACAACAGGTTCTCTAGACGTTGGTCTATAACTGTCTGTTTCGTTTTTTCTAACAGTTTACTGTTCATTGCCTTCATCGGTATCATAGTACCCAAAGATATCGTGATTGAAACCCTTGTTGATTTCTTCTATATGTTTTCCAATCGTTTGTTTATGATGTAAGATCTGAGTGAGGAATGTTTTTTTTAATGACAACTACTTTCTGTCATATTGTTCTAGACGAACTCTCACTTTCTCTCTGACAGAGTAATCTTTAGGTAGTCTTGCTTTTGCATCGTATTTCACTTTGCTTTTCATCTGTCGTTCGTTGAGTAATGTCGCATTTTCAGTTACCGATGGTTTCAATAGTTTTGGATCAGTTGGATTAATGTACCTGAATCTTCTACTCATCAGCAGCTGTGATGCTTATCGGAGTATTTCTATACTCGGGCATGCTTTTAGTTAAATGACGAAAAACTGACTAAACTGATCACCCAATCCAACGAAAAAGCAAAAGAAGGTAGTGAATACTATGGATTCCCTGTAATCAAAACAACCAGAAGAAAGAAAAGACTTTATGGGAAGTTGAGGTCTAATGTAGGAATGTCAATTGAACTGCAATTCAAACGTGTTGCAACAGAAGTGATGGACAGATTTCAAATGGTGATGAAGGACAGATTACAAAGGTCATGGCCACATTTCTATATGCTTGTGAGTCTTGGACGCTGACTGCAGAGCTAGAGAGGAGGATCCTAGCAATGGAAATGAGATGCTACAGAAGGATCCTAGGCATCACATTTAAAGACCGCATCACAAATCAAGAGATTAGAGACAGGGTTACTGCAGCGATCGGACCCCATGATGACCTGCTAAATACTGTGAAGAAACGAAAACTTAAAATGTATGGCCATGTAACAAGATCTTCGGGACTCGCTAAGACCTTCCTCCAGGGAACAGTTCCAGGAAAAAGAAGAAGAGGCAGACAGAGAAAGCGGTGGGAAGACAACATCAAAGAATGGACAGGCCTACCATTGAACGAGGTTTTAATCAGGGCAAAGGATAGAGAGGATTGGAGAAAGATGGTCCACATGTCTTGCTTGGCGCCCCAACGGTCCACCAGACTAAGGGATAGGTAACAGGTAATAGGTAACAATGTCAGTGAAGTCACAAATACTAGAAAGTATCGATGTAGAAGATGCTTTAGATGTCTTTGCTGCACAGAATGCACGACGTGAAGAGATATGAATTGAGATTTGTCACGTGTGTATTATTTAGCTAATAAACAACGGTATTATTTATTAAAAGAGTCTTAATGATAATTTTTTTGTTACGTTTACTGATATACTGAACTAATTTAATCTTGGGCTTATATATTTTTTGCGTACATTATGTCATGTCATATGTCGAATGCCAAAATGCAAGGGGCCCCCAAACAGGTCGATCCCCCCGGGCCCCCGAACCCCTAGCTACGCCCCTGAAGGCAGACGAATTTTAGTAAAGAAATCACACAATTTGTATTTGAATTTATTAGTTATGTTATTATTATATACTAATTATTTAACTTTCAACCTATTTATAGAATATTTCGCCCTCTCCCTCTAGTATGTTGGCCGATTTGGTGGGATGGGGAGGTGGCGAGGGCAACAATCCCACCCCCCACCATAAACTTTTGAGTGGGGGTGGGTGGTCCAGGTTATATTATATCACTGACAGCTTGTTAACGGAAACAATTAAATATCTATATAATTTAAACTTGTTATTGATATTTTAACCAATCTTTATATTATGTTCTCCTGTTAGCCGATTTGGGGGGGGGGGAGGAAGCGAATAGATCTACTGCCCTTCCAACCTAAACCCTTTTATTGGGGGGTGGTGGTCTTACTTTTAATTAGAAATCATAGTTTGTGAACAAAATTAGTTGAATTACAATATAATTTTTATATTATATCGCTACACTTCTGGTTTCTTAGCCGATTCAGTGAGGTGGGGGGGGGGCGATTGCTTCTGCTGCCCTCCCAACTCCATTGGGGTAGCATCCATGGCGCGAAGGGGTTCAGTGAGCCCGAGTCAACGACCATTTAGGGGCCCACACCCGATGGTGTAACAACCGTGGGTCCAGGGCCCCTCTATGCAACATAAGCTCTAGCTTAGGGCCTCCATGAAATACTTAGTAGTTACATCCAATATCTGGACTTATATGGGGCCCCATATCGCAAATAGCTTAAGGCCCTTTCAAATGTAAATACACTACATGTCGCGTAGGGGCTTCATATCGCCTGGTCCCATGACTAATTAGATTAATCTGTGGAACCTTCCTGACAACGCAAATTGCCGCTGGCGAGATTATGGCAAACATCCTATCACTGAAATTGCGCAGAGAGCGAGCCGTCTTATTAGCTCACGAGAGATATGCACGGTTGGAAGAAGAATGCTAACTAAGAAGTCTGGTCGACAATTGGGAGGGTAGAAGACGTCTCCAAAACCGGCCCTGCTTCATGCATGTGGCACGTGGTTTGGTCAGAGAGGCGAATCTGCCGGTGGAGCGGGCATTCCGACGATACGGAAGTGTCTGATTGACCCAACGATAACGAAGCATAGTGATCCAACACGGCTACTACAAGCAGACAGAGAGACTATCGCATCATATCCAGCTGGAGTGACCACCATCTACACAGACGGTTCTGTGCAGACGCTCGAGGGAACTGTGAAAGCTGGGTACAGGGCGGTAGTTCGACTCTCTGGCTATCCCGAAAGTGACGAGCTCATGGGTCGCTGCCAGGGGAAAAGCAGCCACGAGGCTCAACTGGAGGCGATGCTCCAGGCACTGGATTGGGTGGAAGCGGGGCTGCGCCAGCCAAACACGTAGTCTTGTTCACGGACTTGATGTCCGCACAAGAGGCCTTGGAGGGGCTAGACGAAGGTGTCAGAAGGGTATGGAACGTCCTATCGGTCGGAAGGCGTCTCCTACGATTCGGTGTGAGCATCACTCTACAATGGATGCCTACCCATTGTGGTGTGGCCTAGAGCATGATGAATGGTGCACTTATCAAAGTGTAAGGGTCCCTTGCTGACAAACGTCTGTTGGCACTTTGGTACGATGGCTGAAATTCTTCGGATAAGGCCCGTGAGCTCCACAGGGCAATGAGTAGACCAGACAAGAAATGCGCGATGGCAACTTAATCGTGCGGAACATGCTGTCCTAGCGCAGTTCCGAGTCGGACTCTCTCCAATTGGTGTTTACTTCGGACGTTGGAAAGAAAAATACGACACACGGGCCCGCCACTGCATGGAGAAAGATGAAACAATAGAGCACTTTCTCTATGAATGCAGAGCTCTGCACGAAAGACGTTAGGGACAAAATTATAGAGAGATAACTGGTACATATTCGACTCAGAGGCTGTCCTTATAAGGGGACAAGGCGACCTTATAACTCACTGCCCACTTTCTCTCACAAGCTCTAAGGGACTAATTCCCAGCATGGTTTCTTTACTACTGGGGTTTCTGATTAGGCAAATAATGCGTTATGAGTACACTACTGTATGGCAGTGAATCATGGAACACCTACGCAAAGCAAGAGAGAAAACTAAACTCATTCCATTTGCGATGTCTTCGTAGGATCTTGAAAATCACATGGAAAGAAAAAGTGTGCAATACTGAGATCCTTGCACGAACAGGTATTCCCAGCATCTTTACAGCCCTCAGACAACGCCGCCTTCGCTAGCTTGGACATGTTCGCCGGATGGAGGACGATCGCATATCGAAAGTCATCCTCTACGGACAACTTGCGACTGGCTCAAGAAAAACTGGTCGCCCCCAACTCCGTTACATAGATGTAATAAAACGAGACCTCAAATCAGTGAACATCAATACTGACCATTGGGAAGACATAGATCTAGACCGCACCAGATGGAGAGAGACAGTTACCAAGAAAGCTATGAACATCGAAAGAACATGGGCCTCAGCTCTGAAAGAAAAACAGACAGTGCAAAAAATGGCCAGCTCCTCTACCACTGAAGCGAAGACCACCTTTACCTGCGATATTTGTGGACGCGAGTGTCTCTCCAAAATAGGACTCCAGAGCCACACGAGGAAGTGTGCAAGATGAACCATAGTCGTTCTAGGACTGAAGGAGGCCAATGATGAGAAATAATGAGGACCTGCGCATTATGGAAGCAATATGTTCTTAAGGACTTACAACCAAAGCGAGGTTCTGTCGAAAATTTATTTAAAAAAAAACGACAAAATTTAAATGATTATTTAATTTAAAAGTAAGTTAATAAATGGAATTTAATGGAAAAATATTTAATAATGAGCCATTTATATTTTTTTCGATTGTGACCTTAGAGGCAAATTTTTGTGTATTAATTTCTGAATCTATGAATGAAGCCAGATTTATTACTGAAGAAATAACTGAGTTCCCTGAAAGTGCTTTATGGTGCTGTATTTTTATGTACCAAAATTACGTGCTTATTCAATTTTAAAATTCAAACGGTTCGCTTTTCTAAAACAAAAAAGTAGCCGTTGCATCAGAACATTACAACATAAAATATGGTATCGGATTTTGAGATCTAAAAGTGAACAGACAGAAGGACAAACAGACCACACAAAATTAATATTGCGGTTATTTCCCGTTAAAACTTTAACAACACAATAAAGAAGAAAAAGATTCAGGCTAAAACCAACAATACATTAAAGAAATGACCTGAAAATTTTGCATCCTTTCATTTGCCACAGCAGGGGGTATTCCTGGTTCCATAGGACCTTTCTGGAACAAAATAATTATATATATTAATATATATATATATATATATATATATATATATATATAGAGAGAGAGAGAGAGAGAGAGAGAGAGAGAGAGAGGGAGAGAGAGAGAGAGAGGCATCTAGAACAAATAACAAAAGGACGGCAAGTCTTTGATTACGGAGATAGAGTGCAGTGTTTAACAAGGCCACACAAACCCAGTTGCGACCTAGACATGTTCCAAAAAAAGTTGATTCAGACAAGCCGTTGTCTGCCAGAGTTCTATTTAAGCTTAAGTCATCTGCGGCCGTCTCTACAAGGGTTTTTCTTTGCATCAAATGTCCCGCAGCAGGTCTCTTTAAGATGTATTTGTTGCCAGCTACTTTCCCGAGAGCGGCGCTTGTGTGGATCTTTCAAAACAAAGATTTACTGCTGAAAAGGTTAACGACTGTATACAACATGCCTAGATGTGACCTTGCCGAACCAAGTAAAACAAAGGACGGTTGGGTCGCGAGGCCTTCAAAACAAACAAAAAAGACAAACAATAAACACATAATAAAGCAATCATCATTTTTGTTTGAGCGTGGACAGTAGACTACGAAGTTTGAACACCTTGCTATCTGAGCAAAACTTGACATAGATGTCTTCATGCAGTCCCTGCTTCAACTGACTCAGCGTTGGTCCAGAGAAGATGGCGAACGGAGTAGGAGCAACCCTGCCTTACGCCTTTTTTAAAGGGGAAATTATCAAATAGGTCACCATTGTGTCTAGTGGACCTGATTCACCTATTGTAAATAAACACATTTAGCCACGTCAAAATATTGATAAAATAGTGAAAAATACGTATCGCGTGACAGCCTTACGTATTGCGTAATTTGTATAGAACATATAGAGAAAATGATGTTTGGTGAATGAGGTCTTTTCGGTACGTGACGTTTTGGCGCCGCCGTTTTGACCCGAGACATTTTGGCGCCAGCCGTTTTGGCGATAGGGACGTTTTGGTGCGAGATAAAATTTGACTATAATTTATATAGCACGTAGCTTTTATAACAATGTTTATTTCACTGTAACATAATATTGTATGTATAGTATGAATTCTAACACCGTCTAGCGATTGTTTTTTTAATATAAAGGTTTTGCTTCTTTCATGAATATTGAAATAAGTCAGATTCCTGAATGGTAATGACATGCTATCCTCTTCCCTTTTTTTTTGTATGTGGGTTCTGCTAATCGTACTGGATGACATTTTTCTATTTCTTTTTAAAAGACATATTTAAAAAAAAATTAATACTGAATTAGTACTAGCTAAGTGTCACACTTTAATATAACAAAAAAGGCATATTTACATTTAAAGCTTTATTACGCAGAATGATGACAACAACTCCAGACATAGTAAAAATCAAGACACGTAATGTGGTCAGTACAAACTCTAACGTAAATTCACAAATGCGAAAAAATACTAGGGGCAACAATAGATAGATACACATTCACGACACTAAGATACTTTGAAAAGATATATTTTGAGAAATTTGGTAGGGGTGATTTGGGTGACACGTCTCGCATTGACGCAGGTATAGTTAAACAAATTAAGATAAGACTAGCACCGAGCACTGGTCGTTGGCGTCATGCGTCTGGCGATTATTTCATTGGGACTGGTCATTACCTGTGACACCCATACCCCCTTCTCCTCCCGCTCACATTTCACTACTTGTGTATACTCTTTCCTCCACCCCTTCCCTCTCTCACGCGTAAGTCATTAAATAAATCAATGTTAATGTAAACAAATAATTCCATCAACTTTTTGTCTATCATTGTTTCATTTTGTTTTTGTTTTTAATTTTAATTAATATCTTTAGAAAAACTTTTATTTTGAAAATAAAAGTGTGCCTCTATGTGTGCCTCTTAATAAACACACATACACAAGCCAAAATGCTTATTAAAGAAAATGATGTAAAACACAAACACATATTTACATTTAGTAAATGATAAGTCATATTGATTAATGGACTTGTCATAGCTCACATAAAAAAAGGATTTAGGAACAGATATAAAAATAATTGCTCAAATAACATATGTTACCCCCTGTTTTTTAGTTTTTAGTTTTAGGCACATCGGCACAGCATAGGCCATGTCGTGCCCGCAGTCCCTTAAGGACTACTCTCCCTCTATAAAAAGGTCTATACAATTAACTCATTAAAATCAAGGTCTATTTACAGTTTAAAAAGTACAGGTAAAAATTTTAAATATTTGATAAAAATTTAGTGTAAATAGTACGTAACTACAGACTCACAAATCAAATCCTCGAAGACAACCCCACCTCCCGGATAAAGCCCAGTACCTTCCCAGGGTCAACAGTATCAAACAGTATTTTTAAGTCAGTGGCTATCAAGAACTTCTCCCTGGCATCCTGGTATCTGGGGCAGTCAATGAGGATATGTTCCACTGGGAGGCTGAGAATCACAACAAACTCTGGCAGATCGTGGCGGATGTCCGGTGGCGGCCCACATCTAAGGGTCTGACTCAGGATTGGCCACACCTACATCACACACTCTTTCGTGCTGAAGAGAGAGGGGCCACCACTTTGTGAGCATTGTGATTCTCGCCTCACATCGGTCCTGCCACTCTTGATAGGTGGCAGTGGCAATACCTGTTACCTATCCATTAGTCTGGTGGACCGTTGGGGCACCAAGCAAGACTTGTGGACCATCTTTCTCTATTCCTCTCTATCCTTTGCCCTCGTTCAATGGTAAGCCTGTCCATTCTTTGATGTTTTGACTAGTAATTATGTCTTAACACAAACACTCATGCAAAACATAGATATGAATAATTCTTTTTTAAGAAATAATACAATAAACGTACATAATATACTTCGCGTCAAAACGTCCCTATCGTCTAAACGGCGTCGCCAAAACGTCCTGCTTCGAGGTCTTTTTGTTGAACTTAAAGCTACTTTAGAATGGATAGGAACCTTGGAGGGCAACAAAAGCCTCCATAAACCATCGGGACTCACTGTGTTGTTGTTGTTGTTGTTTTTGTTTAGTTTAGTTTAGTTTTAGTTTTTGTTTTAGGCACATCGGCACAAATAGGCCATGTCGTGCCCGTAGTCCCTTAAGGACTACTCTCCCTCTATAAAAAGGTCAAAGTTTATACAATTAACTCATTAAAATTAAGGTTTATTTACAGTTAAAGTAGCATAGATAAAAATTTAGATATTTGATAAAAATCTAGTGTAAATAATATGTGTATACAGACTCACGAATCAGATCCTCGAAGACAACCCCACCTCCCGGATAAAGCCCAGTACCTTCCCAGGGTCGACAGTGTCAAACAGTATTTTTAAGTCAGTGGATATAAAAAACTTCTCCCTGACATCCTGGTATCTGGGGCAGTCAAATACTTTGGTGAAATCGACAAAGAAAAAGTAGAAGTCCAGGTTCTGTTCCCTTTTTCTTGCATTTTTTTATACAGAAATATTCTAATGGCATCGTTCAGGCGGGATAGTACATGTGTCTCAGAACAAAGTAAACAAGGATAGTACATGT
>JADKLZ010003044.1:13025805-13036443 GCA_021533235.1 Biomphalaria straminea
ATTTGTTTGGCGGATGTTAATTGCAATTCGTTGTTAACATTTTCTGTTAGATCGACCGTATGTAGGCATAGACAGAACGGATAAGCTTATCAACGCGTAAAGTAAATTTTTTGTTCAAATGTTAAATATTTAATTTGAAACAAATATTTAAAGGTCGTTTATTATCGTTTATGGGGGGGGGGGGGAAACCAGTTCCTTTGTTTATTATTCTCCGTAGACGGAAATTTGCACCCCCCCTGGAAAAAATCCTGCGGGCGCCCATGAGTCACTGAGAGTGTTTTGGAAACAATTAAGCGAAATAATAATGTTATAAGTAAAACGAAGGCGTAATTGTAAAAATAGTATCAATGGGGCTATCAATATATAAAGTAGATCTAGCATCTTTGATTATATCTAAATATATAGAGTAAAATATTGGTTTGGATAGATTTTGTCCTTCGCTCTGCGCATGCATGACCTTTCAGTCTTCTCTAATGAGACTCATGAATGTAACTATTAAAATGTATGTCAACACGGCTTTGCAGCTATAGCGAATGAATGTATAAAAAATTCTTTATAAAAACAAATTTGAAGGTTAATTTAACTAAAATATGAAAAGAATGTACTATAATTAGTACGTTCACGTGTTAAAAAATAAAGCTATCTTTGCGAAAAGAAGTTCTATCATCATAGAGTTGAATTAGCCCTAAGAATAGAGAGATGTGTAACATTTCGGTCTAATGAAAGAATGTACGTCAGGACGTCTAAATTTGCAGATATAATGAACACATTTATTTTAAAATGCTTTTGAAAGACAAATTTAAAGGTTAATTTTATTAAATAATGAAATCAATAGACTATAATTTGTATTTTCGTGTGTCAAAGTAAAAAACTACCTGTGCTAATTGTAGTTCTTAAAATTAGATCTAGATCCTTTCGATTTTCTCTCATGTAAACATGGCCTAGATCCGTGAAATAGTAATACTTTCTTAGAGTTGGGCAACTTTTTTTTGAGGGTCTTAAGTTTGTTTTAGGGCTACTATACATACGTCACGGTTCCAGTTAGTACCCAAGGAACATTTATGCCAGGTTTTATCAAAATTAGTGAAACGGTTTTGATTTCTATGCGTAACATACATACATACATACATACATACCTACCTACCTACATACATATAAACATACATACATACACCTAACTTTCTGCTTTTAATTATAGATTAATAATTATATCATGTCAATGTTAGAGCTTCAGTAATGATTCATTGCTTATATTTCTCTAATGTCAATGTTTACGTTTAGAAAGTAGTTTGAGTAGTAATAGAATATTTCTATTTTGCCAACTGTGTACACCGTTTAATTATTACAAAGCCTTAAAATAAATGCAACATTAAACCTGTAATGTAAAAATGGGCTGGCCTATGTTATGGAACATTAGACGCAACCAGTAAATCCGTCCAGATATTGGAGGCAAATTCCATTGAATTGGTGGCTCTTCTTTGTCTCGTTCGTAAATCTGAAATGACAAGGTTTTTACATGGCAGATTTGGATTAAATATTTCCATACCATCGTTCTGAAATACTGATATTAATGATGCACTCTAAGTAGGCCCTACACAGAATAGAATTGCTTACTCACGTGTTGTAAATTATCCAGTTCGTAATTGTACAAAGTTAATATGTCCATGTAACCTTTTTCAATGTCCAAGAAATCTAGATTCAGACTATCAAATCTGTAATAAGATAGGGTAATTTTACAAGTCAGAACTTCGATATTTTTGTTCTAATGGAAACAGCAATCAATATGTTGTTCTTAACTACACTGGCCATGTATATCAAAAGACAGACTCATAGTGTGTTTCTATTTGATACCGAGTCTAAAATTGTTATTGAGACATTTATTTCACCATTAAATGCGGCTTGAAAAGTTTAGGTGCAACGGCTACTTTTAGTTTTCTAAAAGCAAACCGTTTAATTTATAAAATTAATTATGCAAGCGATTTTTTAATACCAAGACACCAATTCTAAAACAATTACGTAAATGTAAGGGAGGAAATGTTACAATAAGAAATGCTCTCGGCATGTAGTTATCACGCACATTTTTTAAAATGAACTTTTAGCAGCGACTTTCGTGTACTAGCGTAAAGCCCGGCCATGAGATGATTCTAAACTAATTTCTTAAACTATTTTAAAAATCAGATTTTTAAAAAAAATTGTTTAGTGCCCCCATTAGAATGAAAGAAGCATATTTTTGTGCGTTTTGTCTGTTGGTTGGTCTGTCCGTCACGGTTAGATAAGAAAAAAAACACTAAAGGCTTTTGAAAATATGAGTTAACCTTTACTGTTCCTTCAGAAATATTGCGATAGTTTAAGTATCTATAATAGATTGTTCCGGATGTTTATGTCTAGATCTACATTGAAATGTTATAATAAAGTAATCTTCTATTTTGAAATTTAATATTACATTCATTCTATTGATTATCTGGGCTTATTTTTAATTTTACGTAAATTGTATCTAAATTACATCCAAATTATTAATAATAATATGTAATAAGATATATATTAAGAGTGCTAAATCAGAAGTTTAGATTATGTAGATCTAAATCTCTACAGAGCAAATCTGATAGATTATTTAAAATCGCTCGTGTGACATATTGTATATATCAGGCTATTAGTTTTTAACCAGTTTGTTATTAAGTTATTAGCCATGCCTTGTCGTGCGGTTAGCGTGATGAACTGATTATCTCGACGCTCCCGGGTTATGTGTCTGTTTTACATGTTTCGAATGTTTCTACAGAGTTAAAGATAGTTTACTTACTAGTCCAAACCTTCCGCAGGAGGGGATGGGAGCATGAAGGAATTGAGCCAGAGACCAACGATAAATCCGAACTAAAGTCTAGTGCGCAAACATCAAGATAAGGCAGATTTATACCCTGCTCGTCATCCTCCGTCGTCCAATGAGAAGTTAATTATTTTCAACTTAGAAGAAACATCCGAAACATCTTGCGAATAGGCGGATCTGACAGGGATCCGACTCTGACGGGGGCCGCCTCTGAGTTTGTGTATCACACTAACTCTCTTTGTAATCTTGTTTAAAAATTGTTTCTTATACACACTATCAGTGACTATATTAATGACACGCAAATAAAGACCCGCGGGCCATGGGTAATATCTGGCTAGTATAATATAATGCATTAAGTAAGGACTCGTACTGAATTCTACTGTTCTACTGTTTCAAATTCACATTAGACTTACTGTACCGGACTAAATCTCAATTGTAAATTGTCTTGATTCTGACACCTCCGCTCTTTATGTAAGGTCCCAGAAACCATTATTGAAAGTAATAGAAAATCGTCAGTTCCTTCTGAATGACCTCATGACCATATCATGTGTAAATTGCATGAGTAATGTTCATATCACAATAGTTTCCTAAAGCGTCGCAACTTTTGACGTCAATTTGACCTATCGCCTATCCCAAGCAGTAATTCCAGGAAAAGAAGACTAATGAGTATATACATATGCAAGTCCAAAAAGAGGAACTCCTCAATAGACGAACGATGAGCTGGTTTGGCAAATGCGTGTGACATTTTGAAATAGATAATATCGTTAGTGTGGTTTCAGCTGTAAAGGTTTTAATTTATTGTGCTTTATTATAAGTAAGTTGAAATTATAAATGAGTTTTTCTCAAATGTTTGTGCCTCGGTAAACAATGGAGTCAGGTGGCTTAACTCCCGCCAAACAAGAACGGGATTTACTTGGGAATTAGTTTCTCATTACCTTTTCATCATATCCAGTTTATCTGAACTTTGTTTCAAGTTGTTCATTGTCACGTTCATAAACTTTTTCAACTGAAGCTAGAAATGAGAAAAGAAAAGAGTTAAAACATTGGATAAACAACGTTTGAACAATGCAGACCAAAATCCAAGTGCTTCAACGTGACTTCAAGTTGTGCCAGTGAAACTTCTGTGAATTTGAACCACCGTAAAGCGTCTACTCTTTTCTAAATGTAGTGAAACTTCTGTGAATTTGAACCACAGTAAAGCGTCTACTCTTTTCTAAATGTAGTTATAGGACACAATCAGGATGAAAAGATGTGGATCCATTTAGGATAGATTTGAACGGTTAGTAGTTTAGTGATCGTTCTTGAATTAACAAACACAAACAAGTATATCATAAACAAAATAATGTATTGATGTCATGAATGTTAGCGCCACTATCCAGGAGGGAGGTAAATAAGATCGCCCCCCTTCAATCTACCAACACTCTCCCCCTCCGAAGATTTGAGAGGGTTTGAAACTATCTCCTCGCCCGACCATAACTTATTCGGTTTAAATTTTGTGCAAAATGCAATGTTTTTTAACAGAATTACTCAAATATCTAATAACGTATGCTACTTTTGATATTTTAACCCATTTTTAGTATGTCACACGGTCACACCCCATATGATGTTTGCCGATTCATTGGGAAGGGGCGACTGCATGTGCAGCCCCTCCTCGCACTTTGGGTGAGGGTGGTTTGTTAGGTTTTTTTATTGTTTTTTTTTTTTTTGAGAAATCACAATTTGTGAATAAAATTAGCCAAATATCTATATAATATTCGACCCCAGCGAAGCATACGCCTCTATTTTGTTAGGCCGGCCTATACGACCGCAGTGGTCCCCGCACTTTCAAAGGCTCCGCGCTAATTATAGGTGTAAATTATTAAATTAAACTATTTTATAACTTATAACAGATTTCCCGCGGCCTCCTAATTTACCAAGAGCTCCGGGAAATCTCCTGAAATTGCAAAATATATGAAAAAGTCCTGAAAATCTCCGGAAATTAATAAAATCTTTTAAAAGCTCATACAAATCTCATGAAATATATAGACAAAAAATCGGCATTTTGGGCTGCCATTCAATATTGAAAACGCCAATCCTACGCGCAATAAGAAAAAAACGTCATTATGCAATACCCGTAATTGTGGAATCTGGTGAAAGAAGCTTCTCGCGCCTCAAACTTATTCTCGAAGATAGATTGAAACATTTGGTTTATGGTCAGACAGTTACGCTAGGCAGGGCACGTATCCCGTATGGGAGACGAACGTATGCCAAAAGCAATCTTTTTTGGTGAGCTAAAGGGTGACGTAACAGAGGTGCTCATGAAAACACTTTACAGACCAGCCAACTTGCTGACATAGAAGAGAGCACCTGGTTGCATGCGGCCTCAGAAAGAGACAGCTGAAGGTCACACAAAGGCCGCGGATACACATTTGAGACCAAAAGAAAATCCGCTGCCAAGGACAGACGCAGACGGCGAAAAGAAAATCTTAATTGACCACTGGCGGACAAGAGTTGTGCTTGCAATGGATGTGGCAAAATATGTAGGTCACAGCTAGGGCTGCATAGCCATGGGAAATACTGCATTCCTTATTACCATTTAGAATTGAAAACAAGCTTTTTTATAATTATTTTAAGTGATGCTCGTGAGTGATACTGGTCTGCAGTTTCCTGGATCAAATGTTTCTCTATTTTTAAATAGGGGGTGACATTAGCTTCTTTCCAGTCCCTAAGGATGGCTGTCTGGTTGTGTGGTTTGTGTGCTGGACTGTCATTTGGATTTACCGATGGTCCCGGGTTCAAACCCTGCCCGCTCCCATCCCCAGTCGTCCTGCGGGAGGTTTGGACTAGGAAGTAAACTATCTTCAACTCTGAAGGAACATTCGAAACATGTAAAACAAACAAACAAGTACCATACCCAAATTGAGTGATGCCTGAACAAGTATTTTGGTGCTAGCTTAAGGGTTAGTTCTTTGAGCAATCTAGTTGGAATACCATCAGGTCCAGAAGCTATATTGGTTTAATGCTAGCTAATAGTTTTGTAAAATATATTCGTTATGTTTTCAACTTAATTTAAATGTATTAATATGTCTTCGTCTCCTGAGGTTGAGAATGCTGATGCAAAATATATATTTACAATGGTAGCTTTAATTTCATAATCGTTATGTGTTACGTTATCTTCGCTTTTTAATGGGGATACTAATGTTATTTAAATATTTTTAGAACTAATGTATGACCATACGTTTTTATTGTTGTCTTCAGATATTACTTTATTAATGTATTTCCTCTAATAAGAATGTCTTCTTATCTTATCTAATGCAGACGTTACTTCAAAAAAAAGAAGATGATTACGTCTTAGGCGTCATGCATCTAGTCGTGCATGTTAACCAATGGTTTTCCTGGCTATCTAGGGCAAGCCATTCCCTCCACTAAGCAAGAAGGAGCATTTGTATGTTTGTTGAAAGTTTGATGCAGCATGGCGCAGTTGTCCTGCAGAGTTAGATAATGACAGAAAGACAACAAATACATTTTAGCATATGAACAAAATATGAAGTCTATGTGTAATGTTCATGTTCATACTCGCCTTCAAGTCATCCACTAGTTCTTGAAACTTATCAAAATCTTCATCAAAAGCCAAGTTTTTGTAATTGAGCAAATCATATCCTTTTTTTTTTAAATTGAGATACAGGGAGTTAAATCTTGCTGATAATGTTTCAATGCCTTCAATGGTACAAGAATCCAGAGAGGAAAACTGGTTGCAATATTCTAGCAAGCATATTATCTGTTGATATATTTTTATCTTGCATTAAACAGCATGTTACACTGACCAATGTATTTAACAGTGCATGGATCCATAAAATACTAATACTTTCATAGAGTTGGGCAACTTTTTTTTGAGGGTCTTAAGTTTGTTTTAGGGCTACTGTACATACGTCACGGTTCCAGTTAGTACCCAAGGAACATTTATGCCAGGTTTTATCAAGATTGGTCAAACGGTTTTGATTTCTATACGGAACAGACATACATAGAAACATTTTACTTTATGCTTTATATTATCTGTGGCATTTTACGTCTCGTGAGACGATCTTTTCCCTTTGCAACGTCTTGTGTGGCTAAAGAGGCCAATCCTTGATACACAGCTGCGGTTGCAGGTTGGGCATATAAAATCACCAGGAGCAGCTGCATTTTTAGCCTTCTTTCTGCCTCTGTTGTGTATGGCATCTGCAATCCGAGACCCTTCTCTTATGCTCTCTTTCCATGTGGATCTATCCAGTGCTACTTTTTCCCAGCTGCTAGTGTCGATTTCAAATAGCTTCATGTCACGTTTGAACACATCTGTATGCCGTAAAAGTGGGCGACCAGCGGCTCTCCTGCCTTCAATAAGATCGCCATACAGTATATCTTGTAGTAGTCTACCTACTGGCATTCTGCAAACGTGGCCAAGCCAGCCAAGGCGTCTGCTGCTGATAATAGAGCGGATGTCCTGGCACCCTGCTCTTTGTAGCACTTCCTCATTTGTTATTTTATCTTGCCACCTTATTTTAAAGATCCGCCTTAGGCATCGGAGGTGGAAGACATTCAGCTTTTTTTCCTGCCATGAGTATGTTGACCATGTTTCGCTTCCATATAGCAAAGTGCTCATCACGCAGGTCCGGTAGACTAAGGCTTTAGTATTGTTAGTCAGCAATATGTTGTCTCACACTCTTTTCTGCAACCTTGACATGGTGCCCATTGCTTTGGCTATCCTATTGTTGATGTCTTTATCCAGTAGAGCATCGCTTTATATTATAGATAGATAGATATAGGTATATTTACATCTATAAGGCAGATGATGTAAAGGCCATCTGTTTGTGTGGCCCACGATTAACGAGGGTATCATGTAGCCAGTATAACGACCAACACCATTTACTAATTTCAGGTACTCATTAGAGCTGGTTAGACTCTTCCCAAAATGAAAAAGTCTTCATCAGAATTGGAAGCCGGGACTCCTCGGCTTACCACTCAGCCACATCTCCTCATGACGTTGTTCTACATATATGTAGATTTTGTTGGCTTCTATTTGGTTCACTAATGATTGGGAGGGAGGGGGCGTTGTTCTACATCTATGTAGATTTTGTTGGCTTCTATTTGGTTCACTAATGATTGGGAGGAAGGGGTCGTTGTTCTACATCTATGTAGATTTTGTTAGCTTCTATTTGGTTCACTAATGATTGGGAGGGAGGGGATAAAAAAAACAATGGGTTGTATTGTAGGTATTCCATATTTCTGAATCAATCAAGTTAAAATTATCATTTTGACCGATATTTAAGAAATTATTACTATTCAATGAAATGACGTCGTTTGAACTTTTTTTGCAAAGAACGTTATAGCAAAAACGTCTATTGAAACCGTTTCTTAGGAAGAATCAGTTCAACTTGTGATTACATTGTCTACAAGATTCAGAACTGATATATTTCTTTCAACTAAAGTACAACATCTTTTAAATGAAGCGGCCGCTTTAAGTCATCTTGATGAACAAAAAAAAAAACGAAATCTTTCTAATGAAGAGGTCGCTTGAAGACATCTTGTTGAGCATTTATATATTCTATGTGTTCTGCTTCTCTGAAATGCTGAGCTTTATGAGAGCAGGGCAAGAAGAACCGCATCATCGGCGAATTTTGTGAAAGATCAAGAGGGACTAACAGATCAAAAGGGACTAACAGATTGAAAATCGTTAGTGTACAAAATGAACCACAATGGCGGTGCCACAGTTATATCGATTGTCCTTGTTTTAACTATACGTGCATTTGATATTACTATGTTTACAGTAACCCTCTGAAGTCTCTGGGTCCAAAATTCATTAGCCCATAGTATTATATATTGACTAATATTCAAAGCTTTCAATTTTTTCAATAAGCAAATCAAGCTGTATGACATTTTAAGGACTAATTGTTTTAATATTTAAAAAAGTAACTGAATATACACACAAAATATATAAGTTTACAAGTTTTGCTTACTTTATCAATACGATTTCTAAATGTGTGGATTTTACCAAAAATATACATTTCAGAAAAATTGAAAGGACGTTCTGTTTGAGTGTTGGCAATTTTCTTTTTCGTTCTATTGTAAATGTTGATATAGGCTTCAAACAATCTAGTTAGAATACAACAAAAAAACAACATAAATATTTCCCATTTCTCATTGGTTTCTTCTCAAATCTAGCTATCAGCTAATTCTTCTATTATTGACATTCTCTGTTTGAAAATAGTGAAGTTCTAGAAAACTCGGATCCTGTAGGAGGATAGAAAACCTGATCTGCTTATCTATCACTTCCTATAACTATTGAAGACTTTCTCACACTAGTAGACCTATACAAAGGAAAGAGATGAACTACTTTAGAGTTTTCATCTTTTAGTCTCCATGTAGTTATAGGGAAGGTCAGTTAGTGGAAGTCAGTCAGGGGGAATCAGCCGGTCCGTCAAATCGTCTTATATCTTCCCTTTATCCCAGTCAAGCTTTTACAGACATCTTTTATATTTAAAAAAATGTTTTAGTCTGTCTTAGTATAGCAAGCCGAATTACATTATTTTAGTGTAGGAAAATTGTCTACCTGATACAGTGCTTCAGTCTGGTATATAACTCGTTTTTCGGCATATCCCATAGTCTTGTTGTTCCATAATCAGAAACATAGTTCTTACAACTTGTAACTATTTGGTTTGTAATCTAACACAGATAGACATTAAAATTTAGAAGTTAGAATTTTGATATCAAACCCATTGGCGTCACAAGGGGGTGCGGGATTAGCGGTCTGTACCGGGTAACACCCATTAGGGGGATGACACCCGAATGGAAAAAAATTAATATCGGCAAAAACGTACAAATTAAAAAAAAATCTCAACATTTATGCACAAATATGTCCAGGCATATCTACTGTACAAATCTAGAACTATATATTAAATATATTTTATTTAAAGCCTTATACAAACACATTGTATATATTTTATTTTCTTTGGTAAAAATGTCCAAAAAGCTACATGAAAAAAAAGTGGGACGCAAGGCAGTTGATGTTATTTTTAGAACAATGTTGTTGTTTTTGTTTTTTTTTTGCAAAATATGTTAAACTATTGAAAAAAAGTCATGACAATGAGATTTTCAAAAAAGAATTGACTAATTTTACATTTGTGTAAAAACCGATAAAAATAGTTAATCAGCCTTTGTATTGGGTCAACAAAATGAATTTCTATTAGGAAAAGAGGATAAAATTGAGGGAAGCGTAGACAACTTAAGCTATCCGCACCGGATGACACCAACCCTAGTGACGCCACTGATCAAACCAACAGATGATAACATTAAATAAAACTATACCTTGACAAATAAACTGGAGACCTTGTCGGTACTAGTATAATAAGGTGAGAAGTTGTAGATTAATCGAATGGTGCCAATAAGACCTGATAATTTGTCTAACATATTGATCTGTGAAATAATAATACAGTTGAGCACTACTAAAACTGATGAAATAAAAAAAATTAAACTAAGTTCAATGAGTCAGAAGATATAAATGTCTGAACAAAAAACTAGTGGCTGTGTAAGACATTTGTTTATGAACATCTGGGCACAGTCAATGGTGGAGTGATACAGAATAGCAAGTTAGAAAACTAAGTATTCAAGAGTCTACTACAACAATTTTGTGTAGTCTTATACAATAAGTAACAAGTAGTTTGGCTTTTGGGCGTATCAACTAGGAAATTCCCTCCGGCAGCCTCTGTGAGTTGGTGCCAAGTGTAACGCGAATGTCGAGCAAGGTCAAAAGAAGACCATGACGCATGGGCCACCAAGCACTGGCGGATCCAGGGGGGGGGGGG
>JADKLZ010003044.1:13038027-13048340 GCA_021533235.1 Biomphalaria straminea
ATATATATATATATATATATATATATATATATATATATATATATATACTCATTTACAAGCAGAATTAGCCTGTGAAAGTGCGGGGCCTACTGCGGCCACATAGGTTGCAGTGGCCTTAAGCCGGCCCTGCCTACATTATAAATCTACATTACATACCTCACATACCTAAATCATATCTGCCGACCTTATATTACCTGTATACATTACCTATCTAGCTTATGAAATGAATAAATGGCTTTACCATTTCAACTTGTTGACACCACAGATTAACTATTTCTTCTGCAAGTGATATGATGACTTTGGATTGTGCAGCAGCTAAACAGTCGGCGACGGTGGTGATTCCAGCCAGTATAGTCATTTGATCAGGATCCAATGTTTTTAGTTCAACCATTTCATTCACATGTTTCTCTGCCCCTTTATGTAACAAAGAGAATACAAGTTCACTTCAAATTATATACTCAAGCTAAACGACGTTATAGGCCTACAGAATGATATTTCTCAAAACATGTGGTAGTTGTATAGAACTTTTCAAACTTTATCAACTAAATATTAGAAGTCTTGCTGTCTACTCTCAGCTGATACTTCTCTGAATATATGAAATATCTTGCTAATATCAGCAGGTGTCTAAACTGAACTATCTTGCTAATATCAGCAGGTGTCTAAACTGAAAACATCTTGGACAACGTACACTGAGTGTGCTGTATAAAGTCATCAACACTGACAAACAGTTCGTTATAGGTGCAGTAATTTTTTTCAGAGATGTGTTTATTCAGTGCCCAATATTTTAGGTGATGAAGCGCTGGATAGTAGGTCCTAGAAACGTTGTCAGAGAAGACACCAAGAATAGTACTTCCAGCTTTCATTGTGAAACTTCCAGCAATGACTTCCTGCATTAAAAAAAAAACAAAAACATGTATTACAAGAGCGTTTGTGTTATCACATAAACTCAGAGGCGGCTCGCGTCGGATCCGCGCCAATGGATAATGAATATTAAAGCCATGATTTTCATTTGATTGTCTTAACTAATAACACTTCAAAGAAGCATTTGACATTCCTTTTAACTTGAAAACAAACTAAACTACCTATTATTGATTTAAAAAAAAACGTCTAGACTACTTTTTGACGCGCAAACAATTTACGTGCAAACAATTGACGCGCGAACAATTGACATGGAACCGTATGTTGTCAAAAGAGCGATTTTAGATAATCTTTTGGTATGGTTTTTAAATGAAGAAAAATATATATATATCTTTTATCTATTATGAGATTTCTGCTTATAATACAGTTTTTATTTGTTTATTGAAAGGATTAATCAGTTTTTTAAGCTTCTCGTATTTTAAACAATCTACACGTCATTGGTGGCTGATAGACAAATTAGCCTTTCCATCATACGACCGCATGTACAAAAATATTTTAGACACTTTTTTTTTGGGGGTGGGATAAATATCTCCCTGTGTACACGGAAGGCAGGACACTGCACAAAGTACCATACAATAAATTTTGGGGAAAGATTTCCTTTTTTTAAAAATTATTCTGCTGAGACGAGCTTATATAGCTCCTCCTTCGTGTTCGAAGATGAGCACAATTCTCATTTCCTATGGACTCGAAGATGGTTGTAAAGTCCAATCCTCGCTTTGAAAAGCCGGCCGCATATGTGGCATGGGTAGGTTTTGTCAGTTGCAGATAGGCCTGCTTTTTCTCTCTGCTTTCTGTTGGTTCGGCGTTCTATCGCACTGGCCACTCTTCTTGCTTCAAATCTTGAGACTCCGAGACTCACAGCTTCTCGTCATGCAGAGCGATCTAGAGCTAATGCTTCCCAGCCATGAATGTCGATACCGCATTTCTTGGAGTTCTTGAGGGTGTCTTTGTAGCGCTTGTATTGGCCGCCTTGGGAGAGCTTTCCTGTACATAACTCTCCATACAGAATTCGCTTGGGAAGGCGATTGTCTGGCATGCGGACTACATGTCCCGCCCATAGAAAGTTGGGACCTTTTTACTGTCGCATTAATACTGTGCATGTTGGGCAGCTTTAAAATTTATGTATCTGGCATGTGGTCGACCAGCGCACCTTATGGATACTCCTTAGACAGCGTAGATGGAAGGAGTTTAGCTTTTTGGTTTGGTGGGAGTATATAGTCCATGACTCTGGTGCATATAGGAGTGACGGGAGAACTACAGCACTGTAGACTTTCAGTTTTGTGGTTAAACTGAGTACTGTCCGTTGCCACAATTGTTCTTGAAGTCTGCCAAAAGCAGCACTGGCACGAGCAATACGGAAGTCAACCTAATCATCTAGGTTGACGCTTGCTGATATGGTGCTTCCCAGGTAGACAAATTTTGTGACATTTGCTAGTTTCTGGCCATCTACGAGAATGTCTGGTTCTGTGACAGCTTTATTTGGAGGAGGTTGATGCAGCACTTCTGTCTTTTTTACATTAATGGTGAGTCCAAAATTTGTGCAGGCATTATCGAAGAGAAGAGGCTCTTTTGAAGGTCTTCTTTGTTTGCAGCGTTTAGGGCACAGACATCTGCGAATAGCAGGTCTCTGATGCAGTCGAAGTTTACCTTGGTCCTTGCCTTGATCTAGACTATATAGGTCTAGCAGAATAATATTGACCAAAGAATAGAGATGACTGATAACCTAAGAATACCACAGCGTGTCTCTTACACGTTGAATCTTCAAATTATTAAATGCTCAAGATTCATAATGGTAATAGTCTATTTTATGCCAGCCATTTATGCCTTTCGCGTCCGACCCGGTACGGTGCTCCAACAGTCAACTTATAGATATGATACAGAAATCTGATACTAGAAATTCAAGCAGATCTAGAAGGCAAAGTTCGTAACTAAAATCTTTTTTAAAAAACAACATGTGAATGAGTATTTCATTCAATAAATTAGTTAATCAATGGAAAAGATATTTAATAATGAGCCATTATTTCCTTAAGGACCTTAACTGCATTTTTATATGAATGCGCGAATCTACGAATGACAACAGAATTATTACATTTATTATTGAAAAAGTTTACGACTTAAAAAAAACACACACCTAAAGTATTCCATTTAAAAATGAAAACCTACATATGTTTCTTTAAAATATTAAAGGATTTGCCTTCAGAAAAGAAAAAAAAAGCCGTTGCATCAGAACTTTGAACTATTTAAATATCCCAATATCTAATTTTAATAACGGTTGTCTTGCGGGGGACGCAGTGTCGCATACAAAGTGGCAACATAATAATTACTGATGATATCAGCAACACTATAAATACCTTTTCATTAGCTCACAATTACATTTTAGGATATTCAGGTTAAAAAATAAAACAACCATTTGTTTACTTTTCACTTTCTAATTCCAAAGGAATGTGTCATTAATAGTGTCTTATTCCGAAAAGAATGTGACATTACTGCTTACTGTAAATGGATATATCAAGTGTCACTTGCTACTTCTGAATGGTTTGATTGTTACAATAGATTTGAAATTCAAGTTATCCTTCACTTACATCAGAAATGTTTTTGTCTTCTAATGGTGCCGGGGATTTCTTCAAGAAATAAACACACTTGCTTTCAAGGGCTACTCCGTCACCAGAAGTAACAAAAAGTCTCATCACAGATGTAGCTCCCTTGCCCATGACTCGACCACATTCTAATGGGATAAGAAACAACTAGTTTAAAACTCACTATTTAATCATTCTATTATTCAGAGGGAGGGTTCATTGTTCCATTTTTTTCACACTAACAAATGTACGCATGTACACACACACACAAACACACATATATAATTAAAACTATTTTTTTTCTTTATGCAAAATCATTATTTGCTTGGGTAAACCTTCTACTTATTATAGTAAATCTATAAATCTAAGTAGGCCTATTAAGGTATAAGTACCAGAGATTACACATAAGAGATTAGAAATAAATGTACATTTAGATCTTCTTATCATATCATGTTATGTTTACCTCTTAGTCATCATTTCAAATCTATAATTATTTTTAAAATTAGTCACTCATAAATATCTAATCATTACAAGGGGATTGAATCTATAGACTTTTTCAAAGCCAACAAACTTAAAAAATGAAAATTATGAGTGCGACTCAATGAAAACAATTAGAAACAAGATTACAAAGAGAGTTTGTGTTATCACACAAACTCAGAGGCGGCCCACATCGGAGTCGGATCCCTGTCGAATCCGCCTATTCGCAAGGAATATTCAAGATGTGATTTAATTTTAATGTTCAAAAGTAATAATGTTTCAAAGATTCGTTTGCCGTTATTAAAAAAGTTTTGTTTTTTTAAAATGTTTCGGATGTTCCTTCTAACTTAAAAATAATTAACTTCCCGTTGGACGACGGAGGATGCCTGGTCGTGCAATTTGCGCGCTGCACTGTCGTTAGGATTTATCGATGGTACCTGTTTCAAACCCTGCCCGCTCCCATCACGTGTCGTCCTGCGGTAGGTTTGTACTAGAAAGTAAACTATCTTCAACTCCGTCGAAATAATCAGTTCAGCACGCTAGCCGGACGACCAGGCATTGCTCTTAATTTAATAACAAACTAGTAGCCTATTATTGATTAATTGATATATTAAACATTACGGCATGGCACCTAACTGATAAATACAATATGTCAGACGATCGATTTTTTATACTCTTTCAGCTTTGATTTGTTATCAACAGAGCTGTTGGCATTTTCATTTAAACCAGTGATTCCCATAGTGGTCCATATGGACCACCAGGGGTCCACGAGGACTTCCAAGGGGTCCACGAAAGTGAAAAAAAGAAGAGAATTTGGGTTCCATGACATGCAAATGGGGATCCACGAGAGTGGATCTCATTTAAGAAGGAATTGAGTTTAATATAAATCTCACATTAATGAAATCACCTATTCTATCATACAAATATACATTCAAATATACATTGTTTATACTTTATTATAGCTAGGCCATTAAATTTTTATTATATTATTGGAATGAGAAACATATTTTAAATTTTAATACCTCATTTATATAGCTTAATTTGGTCTAGATATAACTAATATTTAACATGGCTGAATCTAAATATAAAATAGACGGTGGTGTTAATTTCTAAAAAAAATTCTTCTTTTCTCGTTGAACTTATATTGCCTATGTGTCTTTTATTTAACAGCATTTTATGTAATGACACGATCAAGCTGGATGATAGTTGGAGACAAAGCCTGCCTGATAAGATTTGAAAAACTATTAAGTACTCCATGATAAAGTTCAGAAAAGATCTACAATTGACAAAATATTTGCTTTTAAATTATATGGAAATTATAATGGTTTGCTGTGTCATAAAATATCTTGGGAAATTCTGAAAACAACATACAATTTGGCGAAAAAAAAATGAATCATTTAGCCAGACGCTAAAGTTTTTAAAACTATTTTGTACACAAACCTGCATCTGATATTTGCTGAGAATTCTTCTTAGCAACAAATAGTTAAAAGGTCTATATATGAACTATATTGAAGCATTTTTGGACACATGTTCGTCTATTACTGGATAAAGAAATTCACAACATTTCTATTTGTGAAAGCTGATAATTGACAATAAAGTTGAATACATATTTGATGTTTTGAAGGAATCGTTCGAAGAAAAAGCAAACTTTGTAACTTTTATATTAGTAGCAACAAATGGAGCACCTTTCATGTTTGGGTACTACTACGGATAGTGTACCTGGGTGTTACTAATTACACTAAGTAACTAAAAAGTAGTAGATCTAGATTCATATCGCTTCCAGTCGTGCATTCTGTGCAGCAAAGACATCTATAACATCCTATACATCGATACTTTCAGTGTTTGTGACTTCACTGACATTAAGGCCATGATAAGCCTTTCTTGCGTCATTGTGCTCCTGTGATAGTTTTTGATGAACTTGAGCTTTGAGAATGACGCAATGGAAGTGGCCTGAGTTAGCGGTATTCGGAGGAGGTTGCAAGGTTTGAGCACACGTAATTACCATATGAAGCTTTTTTCCGCAATATGTCTATTGTGGATTGCATTACTGGTTTGTTGATGAAAACTGCTCGTACATCAATGACATTATTGAACAAGCGATTTGCCATTTATTTCATCATACAAACAGGAAAAAGTAACATAGTTTGTCATAAGCGAGTCCTCATCCAACAGGTGTCTTGGTTCAAGAAGAAACCCAAAGGTATCCATTTTTTTCCAGCCTTTGTAATATGTCCTTCATCCCCATATGAAATCTGTCCAGCACTTCTGTCGCAACACGTTTTTTGAATTGCAGTTCTATTGACAATCCTCCATTAGAACTCAACTTCCCATAAAGTCTTTTCTTTCTTCTGGCTGTTTTGATTACAGGGAATCCATAGTATTTACTACCTTCTTTTGCTTTTTCTTTGGATTGGGTGATCAGCTTCGTCCGTTTCTCATAATTTAGCAGAAAGCATGAATGGGTTTCAATTTATTTATTGTTTATGTTTTGTGCGAAAGCAAAAAGATTCAGGATACACCGAAGTGGGAAGGATCCATATGCTCAAGTATAGAAATACTTTGATAAGCAACACATCGCTTCTGATGAGTAGAAGACTCAGGGACATCATTCAAACTGATCACAAACTATTGAAACCATCGGGAACTGAAAATGCAGAGACATTACTCAACGAACGACAGATAAAAAAGCAAAGTGAAATACGATGCAAAAGCAAGACTACCCAAAGTTCAAAGATTACTCTGTCGGACAGAAAGTGAGAGTTCGTCTAGGACAAACATGGCAGAAAGCAATTGTCATAAAAAAATATTCCTCACCCAGATCTTACATCATAAACAAAAGATGGAAAACATACATTAGAAATCAACGATTTTTGAACAAGAGTTTCGATGAAGATATCTCTGGGTACTCTGATACTGATGAAGGTATTGAACAGTAAATTGTTAGAACAAACGAAACAGACAGTAAGAGACCAACGTCTACAGAACCTGTTGTGCCAGTCGAGACAACCAGAAGTGGTCGAATTGTTAACGTTCCTAGTAGATACCAGTCCTAAGAACTTCAAAAGGAAGGATGTGATAACTTCAAATGGATCTCTGGGGTTAATTTGGGGGAAAAAAAGTTGAACAATTCATGCACAGTTCCAAAAAAGGTTACAATTGTTGGATTTATCTCAGCAGAATGAAAAGCTGCCAGGTTGAGAGAGTGATTATCACAGTTCAGAAATATTGCTTTTGGATTTATGCCTAACAGACGTATCCGAAGGCCAGACAGACGGCCACTCATTGTGGCTGAGTTATCATAGGTTTCACCAATGCGTCACGATGTTTTGTAGCCCCACCCTGGTCAACCCGAATAATGGACAATTCTAGCATTATTAAGAATAACTATTGGATCTGTTATACTGGAATTCGCTGTATATCATACAGTTTTATTTGTTGCCAGTAGCGGCCTTAAGGGGTGGCAAGTGGGGCAGCCGCCCCAGGCCCCGCGCTTGAAGGAGGCCCCGCGATCGGAGATTTTATTCTCACAAACTTGATCACCACACATTTTCCTAATAAAATCCGATTGGATGTCAATGTTAATATACGAAATAAAATATTTGAATTTGTTGCTTCCGCTTATGTGTATTTTTCAATTAGGCTATGGCCATGGGAGTAATTTTTAAACTATAGCGGAATAGAGGAATTTCTGATTATTACATAACTAATAAGCATATTAGAATACAATGGAGGTTAAGTGTGTCTTAAGTTCAATTGCACTTCAAATAATAACATCTTTTTTTATGGAGCTGATCTTTGAATATCTTACTAGTATTAATTGTTGTAAATACCATAAGTAGGCTTTAGACCTCCAGTTCGAACTTTTAAAAATAAATGCATTTAAACAGCGATCACGGTAACAACGACCCAAACACCCCCCTTTCTCCACCCTTTCCCAACTGTCCCAGACAAGTGGTAGCACCCTATCCTATCAAAGAGTATTGAGAAGCTAAAAACTTGAAAGGTGGCTAAAGAAAACAATTGGTAAATATTTCTAATTGTAGAGTTGTGTTACTTTTAGTCTAGATCTAACTAATGGATATAACAAAGACTTAGCCGAATAGAAATCAAAACCGTTTGACCAATCTTGGTAAAACTTGGCGGAAACGTTCCTTGGGTACTAACTTAGACCGTAGTGTATGTATTGTAGCCCTAAAACAAACTTGAGACCCTCAAAAAAAAAGGTGGACAAACTCTATGAAAGCATTATAACTTCATCGATGTTTACAATGTTTACATGAAAATATCGAAAGGATTTAGAACTAGATCTAATTTTAAGAACTATTATTATAGTTCTTCCATCGTGGTTAGATGATGACCACTTTGTCATCCAGGGGGCTTAGGGCTTTGCACTGGGGCTTTGTGCCTCCTCATGTGGCTGGTGAGACCTAGTTGAGTCCGGGATTTTCGGCTGCACACTGGGCAGGTTATTCCAGCTGGAGCTGGAGTCATTGACCTTGCTTTTCTTCTCTGGCTTTTTTCTTCTGCCAGCATTGTTTTTTTCCCTCAGCAACCTGTGCACCCGTCTTCACAGCGCGATGCCATGATGCCATGATGCTCTGTCATGTGCCTCTGTCTCCCATGTTGCTGGGTCTATGCTGAACGCTTTCAGAGAATCTTTGAGGGTGTCCATGAAGCACTTTCTTTGACCATCTTGCGAGCGCTTTTCTTTGCTTAGTTGGCCATACAAGAGTCGTTTAGGGATGCGGTGATCTTCCATTCTACAGACGTGTCCTGCCCAACGCAGCTGGGACTGCATCAGGATTGTTTGGATGCTTTGCATACCCGCTCTTCGAAGGACTTCAGTATCTGTCTGTATTTTGTCTTGCAATTTGACATTCAGTGCCAACAAGTTATTCCGTATGTTAGCAGAGTTTGTATAGTTGCGCCGTAAAAAGTATCTAGGATTTTTTGTTTACTAAAAGCTGTTGAGTTTGTATAGAAAAAAAGAGTCCCTGGGCTGTTTTCTTTGTCAGAGTTCCAAGGTGGTCTTCCCAACAAAGTTTGTTATTAATGATAACGCCTAGATATTTACATGCCTTTTTACTTGTTTTATACATGTAGTGTTTATTTGCAGTTCACGTATAGTTAGTTTTATCTTTCTGAAATCTATTATAAGTTCTTTAGTTTTTGTGACATTCAGTTCTAGAAAGTTGTCAGTGCACTACACCGACCTCTCGGTCTGGAGTCCCCCTGCAACTAGGTGATCAAATAATCACACCCGTTTGGTCGTAGGACACGACTCCTTGAGCCCGCACGAGTGCCCCTTTCCATGCGAGGCCGGAGGCCGAGCCCACGGGGTGGGCCTCCATATGCCTATGCTGTCCCACCGAACCCGTGCGAGGGTCCATCACCACCCGTATGGCCCCCGTTAGGGAACGGATCCCTACCACGTGTAATGTACCCTTTCTCGAGGGTACGTGTGGTAGCTCACTGAGAGCTATGTGTGCTACCGTTCTTAGCCTATCCACTTCCCTGTATGGACGTTTCCACGGAGGCGCCACGCTGAGGCGACGGTAGCTGCAATTCCTCCGGGCGCAAGGAGAAAACATTTCCGAAGCTTGCAGGAAAAGACTTTGTGTAGGACCCCTAGCTGACTATAAAAGGAGCGCGAATGTTTGTCAGAGGAGTCGTAACAAGTAAATGAAACTATTTCCTGTTTTACTATCATTCGGAACATTTAGACAAACACACCCGCTGTCTTGGAGTTTTGGGCAGACAATCTAAAGGTGAATGAATTTGTTTGTAAATGGCGCAGATATTCTCAAAACGAACCATATTAATAATTTTATTTATCTTTCATTTTTATCATGACAATTATACATTTTATATATTTGTCATAAACTATTTTTTAAAAAGTGGATTGATATGTATGTGTTTTCTATCAATGTTTCCGTGCATAAATTTATGAAACTCTTCAAGGAATACGAAAATATACAAAGACATATAGTCTGTTCAAGAAAACTATATTTTGCAATGTGTTGTATAGCCAATGGTCAGAGTTTTTCTAGTGTAGCCAACCAGCTGGTAACTCTATCCCAAAATTCTAATTTCTAAGAAAATCATTAGAGCCGTTTTAGAGGACGGTGTTTAAGTTCCACATCGCCACCACTCAGAAGTTTCCACGAATGTAAAATACGCACTTGCAAAATATTGTATTAAGTTACATGGTAAAGAGCAGCTAGAAACTGACAAGTAGACTAAATTTAAAAACTAACCTTCAAAAGTTAGTGACTGTCTTAGACTAAATTTAAAAACTAACCTTCAAAAGTTAGTGACTGTCTTAGACTAAATTTAAAAACT
>JADKLZ010003044.1:13075183-13110032 GCA_021533235.1 Biomphalaria straminea
CCACTGTGTGATAATAATATTTTTATTTTTTTTTTATTTTTTTTTTCTATGGATTTCAAAACGCTCACCTGTTTTCTTTATTAGGCAGGTGTGAACGAGGAAGTCCACCAATCGGAGAATAGGGGTGTGTCTTTAGATCCTATTGTTGACAGTCTGCAATCTTTAGGCTCGTGCCATCTGCCAATTTTCTATTTCTTTGTACTTCATGAGACCATGAAGATAAATAGATCTAGAAACCGCGCACACGTCCTTTGGTTTACACTCAATACTGGATAGAATTAGTGTTCTAAACCAGGGACCTCATTCTAGTCTGTAGTGTAGATCTGTGTCAAGCAGTGTGTTTTATCTAAAACTTTTAGATCTAGATCTAGATCTAGAATTCTAGTACTAGCTAGAGTATACTATTATATAATTACTGAAATTTAGTATCTAGATCTAGATTTCAAGAGTCTATATAGATCTACTTAGAGACTATAGAGTCTATATTATAATTAATAGATCTATAAATAATCAAGGCTTAAATAGGAAGATACTAGAATCTTCAATCTAGATCAATATAGAGTCCAATAGATCTAGATCTATGCTTATTATAGACTATTGAGAAATTCACTAGTATTCTAGATACTCACAGTCTGACAGTAGGCTATTAATATAGGCCTACTATAGGGCCTACCGGTACGCTATAATATAGATCTACCTGTTGCCTATTATTAATAAGTATTATAAAAAAAATGACGTTGCTGATGTCTATAGGAACGTTTCTTGGCAAACGGCAGGGCAGCAATAGCCTGAATAGGTAGGCATTTCATATCAATCTAAAATCATGATTGTCAATAATAATAATATCCATTATAGCAAACCTTTTTTTTCATGATTTATTTATTGTAAGTTTTTAATTTCATATTCGAACTTTTTCTTGAAACTGTAAATTCATTTGATGTAGGTATATGGGCTAGAACATAATATAATCCTCATTTCTGAAGGAAAGTCAAGAATAATGTTTTTTTAAATTTTCCAAATTATGAATAAAGATTTAAGAAAAAATAATTAAATATTATATAGGAATATGCAGGTCATTCGTTCTTGCACATTAAGTTACACACAATCTCGCATTACAATTGCAGTAGTGTATAAATTCTGTGGCATTTAGATCTTTTCCCTTTGCAACTTCTTGTGTGGCTAAAGAGGCCAATCCTTGATACACAGCTGCAGTAGCAGGTTAATTTTTTTTTTTGTGCATATGAAATCACAAGATGCAGCTGCATTTTCAGCCTTCTGTCTGCTTCTGTTGTGTATGGCATCTGCTATCCGAGACCCTTCTCTTATGCTCTTTCTCCATGTGGATCTATCCAGATTCCAGTGCTACGGTACTCTTTCCCAGCTGCTTGTGTGGATTTTAAATTAAGTTATTATTATTATTATATTTGCTGTTAAATGAGATCCAATACAACTGTTTCTTTTTATACATATAATATATAAAAATATGCATGCAAAAGTATAATGTATATAATAGGCTTGTCTTCAAATCCGAGTGTTGCTCGACCGACTAAACCAGTCTTTAGTGGATGAGGTCTTATCTGAAAGCCAATGTGGTTTCAGAGCCCAGTAGAGGTACAACTGACATGATATTTGTTCTGCGACAGTTACAGGAAAAATGCAAAGAGCAGAACCTAAACTTGTACGCAGCCTTTGTGGACCTAACCAAGGCTTCGACACGGTCAGTCATGATGGTTTGTGGAGGGTTTTGGCTAGGCTGTGGGCCCACCTACGTTCCTATCCATTCTCAAGCAGTTTCATGTTGGACAAAGAGGCCAGATCAGACACAATGGTGCTCTTTCTGATATATATATATCCTCAGAAATGAGGATTATTATGTTCTAGCCCATATACCTACATCAAAATGAATTTACAGTTTCAAGAAAAAGTTTGAATATGAAATTAAAAACTTACAATAAATAAATCATGAAAAAAAAGGTTTGCTATAATGGATATTATTATTATAGGCCTACATTGAGTCCTCACATTATGATGGGTCTATTTCCTGGCAACTTAATCTTAAAATTATGATGGACTTTCATGAATAACCATTATAATGTAGAATGGCTGAGGGATATTTTTAAAATTTTGTGCGTTGCTGGGAGTAATAATATGGCATCACTTTTGACAAATTGTATATTTTCAGTATTGTGATAGCCCTGTTGGACCTAATTTGCATAAAATTATAATATATCCTGAAAAAAAATAATTTAATTTCAAGTGTATATAATAATAAAGGCCTACGCAGTGCTGTACCAAGAGATTAGATTTAGATCTTAGATTTTATAGCACATCAGCGCAATTTAGGCCATGCCGTTCCCTGGTGTATCAAAAGAATAAAAGGTAACTTATACATACTCTACTATTAAAAAATAATTAATACCAAACAAAAATGATGAAACATGCTAAACAAAAATACTCACTGTAGGCTTATATATAAATAATGTATAATAAAATTTCAGAACACAGTAGACATACCTATTGCATTTAGATTTTAACACCATGGAATCCATATAGCTGCTTATTTTACCATCCAAGAGTAGTATACAAGTTATGTAATTCATAAATCTTATAAAACAAAATGTGTAAGATTATGAATGATAGGCATAAAATTATATAGTTGTTTGAGAAAACAAGGCCTATTTGTCTGTCTCAAGGGGCTAAGCCATGACTCTTAAGAAACACACAAGCTGTGGCTCATGTCTCAAGGAGCTAATGCAAAATATGACTCTTCTAAACACAAGCTATATGGCTCATGTACTCCTACAACAGCTAAATGTTTGTTTTGTAAAATGTTTTACATATTTTGAATGATCCTTCAGAGTTGAGGGCAATCTATTTCCTATTCCAAACCTTCCAGTGGATGGCAGTGGGCAGGGTATGAACCAGGGATAGCAAGAACAACTTAGGGACACACCAGTGCACTTACTGCACCACTTTTTTATTTTTTTTTTATTTTTATCTTATTTTGATTTTTTTTTGTAAATCTAAAGGAAAAAATAGTATTTAATACATTATAATTTAATATTAATATTTTATCAACCACATTGGAAATATTGTTTTTTTTTTTTTTTTGTTTTTTTGGTGTGTAGCTTTGCTTACTTCTGTGCTAATGTGTGCAATTTCCTTTCACCAATTACTTGTATACATGCAATGTAGAAACTCTAAATAATATTTTTTGCTTTCTTTTTTTTTGTTTTTAATTTTTAAGTTTTATTGAATTTTGGCCTGACACTACTTTTTTTTTAAATAATGGCTAATTTAATAGTAATCCTTTTAAACATTTAAAAGAAAAATATTGTATTTATTTTCAGTGGGGGTATTTTTCAATGCCCTGAAGATGACAAAGCTTTGGATTATGCAAAGGTTAGTAATAGAATTGTATACTTTCTAATATTTAATTACAGTTCTGAATTTAATTTTAAATAATAGTACACATGTCCTTATTTAGATAAATATGGGATTTCCATAGTTAAGCTAATAAAAAAAAATCTTCTGATATTGATGTTTAAGATGTTTACAATCACACCCACTCCTTGAAGCAATCAAATACTGGAAAAGAAACAAGTATGGAGAAATGCAGAGGCAATAAATTCAAACCAAATGAAAAATGTTAGAAAATGAAAAGAGGGAAGATTGTCAGAGATTTTAAAATAGATAAAATTGACATAATATCTTATTTTATCTTATATGATACAGACATTACTTCAAAAAAGATGATACATGTCCTACGTGTCATGCATAGGCCTATTAACCAAAGACCTAAATTCTGTCAAGTCACTGGTTTTCCTAGCTAGCTGAGGCAACCCATTCTATGCTATAATAGGCTAGGGAAGAAAGAGAATTTATAGAAATTTGTCCTAGCATATGGAACGAGGAATTTGCATTTATCTTTGTGTCTTTTTGAGTATTTTATTAAATTTTGTTTTTGTATTTGAAGATTATAATATGGTTCAGTGTTTTATGTATAATTGCTACTTAACTTTTAAGTCTTCTATCCTGAAGGCTTTCTAAATTTAGGTGTTACTCTAGTCAAATGTGATTATTCATTTGTTATGAATCTCACTTCTCAATTTTGTGTCTGTTCCAGTTTCTTAATGTTTTCTTGAGTTGAGGGGTCCCAAACAGAGGATGCATATTCTATTATTGGCCTATCTATTATCTATTATTATTATTGTTATTACTTTTATATAGTGCATTTTTCATTCTCCTATAGCATGCTCAGTTCACTTTGGTTCTATCTATTTTGTTTTGGTCCAACTTGCTTTCTTGAACCATTGGCAGAAGGGAGGTTCTACTTTTAGCCAACACAGCCAGATCACAAATAATACATTCCTATTTCATATTGGGATTCAAAATATCCACTTTCTCTGTTGGATAGTCAGGCACATTTCCAGCAAGGAGGCTCTATTAAATGATCACTAACTAAATAATCTCAAAAATGTCCTTGATTCTGTGGTGTTAAAAGGTGCAAACAAAGTCATTAATTACAAATGTAAGATATCTATAATGTAGAATGATTTATGTTTTGCATTTTAATTCTGCATATTAAGATTAACATAATATTGTGATCATGTAATGAATAGCTGTATCCTGATTCCGAAGTACATAATGAAATTATGAACAGTATCATACGCTGCACATATCAAAAGGATGGCTGTAGATGGATTGATAAACTGCAGAATTTACCAGTATGTTTGCTTCATTTATAATTTTTATTTTAAATTGTTTTTATTACTTCAACCTAGAGTATTTGTACAACTTGTGACATTGGCATAGCAATGTAGGTGTGGGTTCAACCAGCAAACAAAATTATGTGTTTTTTTGTGTTTTTTTTTGAGGTCTTCAAAATGTGCATCATACCCTTGCTACCTCACTGACTCAGGATTATATTTCAATCCAATAAACAGTTTCAGTTTTTTAAATTGTAATCTTCAACTCTTCATTTTTTTTGTGTTTTTATTAACATTATGGGATGTTTCAGAAAACTAGTGCAGATTGTCTGAATTGCACACTGAGTTCTAGATCAGGTAGTATCTATATGTTCTTTAGTCAATTCTAAACTATTTTCAGAACCATTTACAGGCATGTAGATTTGATGCAATCAGTTGTCCTAACAATTGCACAGCACACTTGACTAAAGCAAACATTGATGATCATCTAGAATATCTATGTCCTAAAAGAACTGTTGTTTGTGACTTCTGTCAGCAAGAATTTAGTGGACAAATTATGGATGAGGTAATGCTACTTACTTTAAGTATATCAAAAGAAAGGACAATAAAAAAAATAGAACTTAATTTGGAATGCCTTGCTATAAATTGGTGATTTCTGTTGTAAACATATATGTTTTATCTAGTCTCTCAGATAGCTGCATGGTCATGTGGCTTGCATGCTGGACTGTTGTTCATATTTATCGATGGTCCCGGGTTGAAACTCTGCCCGTGCCCATCCCCTTTTGTCCTGCGGAGATTTGAAATAGGAAGTAATTAAAATTATCTTCAACTCTGAAGGAACATTCAAAACATTTTACTTTAGACATGAATTGATTCTTAAAGTTAAATAAAAATGTTTTCCAAAGAGGAATGCTAAATACTTGAAACCATGAGTTTACTTTTAATTTAAACATGTAGAAAAACAAACTACTGTCTTTCAAATTAAATTAACTAACTGCTAAAAAAAAAACAATGTTTTGGATTTTTATTTAGAAAAGAAATGCTACTCTTATAATTTTTTTATGAAATATTTTTACAGCAGACCAACCATTTATTTTATCTGCACTTAATTCTTGTTCAATGGATTTGCTGCAGAAGTAACTCAAATTCTAGACTAAACTGAAGTTATAGTGTTTCTTTATTATTCATTTCACTTTCACTAAATACCCAATCCTATTCTAGATCCTGTTTTTCTTCTTCAGAATTGTTTAGGGTAAAATTATTAGCATCTTCTCTATCTTTTTTTTCTGCTGATTACACATAAAATCTTTGCATGGCTTCATAGAATGTGATTTTTTTTTGTTGCTTTTTTTTTTTTACTGTCATTGCACAAGATTGAATATGTAATTATCTTTCCTAAGACTCATGCTGGAAACTGTTTTAAAGAAGTCATTTGGTGTGAAAATAAATGTGGTGCCAAGTTAGAGAGACGTTTCCTAATGAATCATATGAAAAATGATTGTCATAAACGAACAGTTACATGTCAGTACTGTTCAAAGGACTTTTTACAAGAGACTTTACAGGTAAACACTATTCTTAATATGTGCTTTAATATAAAAACAAGTAGTTTCAATTTCGTTGTTTAATAGTAATGATGACTGTCACATGTCACAAATTTACAACTTGAATGTAATGCAGATTCATAAATAAGACACTGTAACTCAGGTGACAAAATGATAACTTGAACTTAAAAGTAGCTTAACTGCTATATATTTCCAAGTTCTGTCTTCAAGAATAGTGCATTATGTCACTTGGTTACAATAAAGGCACAGTGAAGGATAGGGGCACCAAAAGGTCTATAAGACAAACAAGATTATCAGATAGGCTACTTCAATTTTTTTTTTTTAATTAAGTTTTGTAAAATATATTTTTTTATCAAAATTATTTTTTCGGTTCGATTTTTTAAAAATCTGTCTTGTCTCTAATCAATGTGAATTTTAAAATATTGGGTTTTTAGCCAAGCATTATTTATTATTTACAAATCTTGGCCAATTATAGAACAGTTTAGGAGTGCACCGGAAAGTACTTTTTGATACTTGGCTGGAAGCTGAATAGTAATAGTGTCTTCTTCTTCTTCATTCTCATTGTTATGTTGGAGGGCTCAGATCACTACACCAATATCTGAGATGAACTGCGCAGTGGTTTCCAAGTCAGGGAGCTCTCCATATAGTTTTCTTTCTATTGGGGTGTTTTGCGGCCAGTGTCTTAGACGGGCCTCTTGGTAAAGAGCGCAGTCTTGGGGGACATGGTCGGCATTCTCTGATGACACTCCACATGGGCAGATATCAATGGTTCCAATTTTGAGCTTCCGGTACATGTGTTGTCGCATTCTGTTGTGTCCGGTCCTAAGTCGAAAGATTACACGTTGATCTTGTCGGGATAGCTTATAGTAAGCATCATCTTTCTTGTGATTTGGATGTGAGCTTGTCCATTTCTCATTTATTTTATTTATAATTAATTTCTTCATTTCTTCCAGGTAGAGTGCAGAGTTAATTTGTGAGCCACTTCTTCCACCCTTAGCGAGTGTGTCAGCCTTCTCATTTCCCTCTAGTTGAATATGAGCTGGCACCCACTGAACAACGGTCTTTCTGCTGTTGTTGTTGAGTTTTGTCAGTGCTGCTCTGAGGTTTTCAACACAGGAGAAACCAGAGTTTTGCAAGCTTTGGAGGATTATTTTCGTATTGGTTAGTAGGACAATCTGACTGTGTGAGGAACTTGGATGATTTGCTAGCATGGTAGCAGCTAGTGTTAGTGCTTCCATTTCTGTGGCTGTCAGAGAGCTCACCAGTTGCAATGGATTTTTCTAGTTTTTCTCCATCTGGCCATTTGATGAGAATTCCAGCTCCTCCATTTGTGGTGGATTTATGGGATGATCCATCGGTGTAAACTCTGATCCACTGAACGCTAGGATAATTGGTTTGAAGAAAACAGTTTACTATTTCCTTGAGCTCTGTTGGTCTGTAGTCAGATTTTCTTTTTATGTTTTCAATATATGGTCCCTTATAGTAGGAAGAGGGCTTTCATCCCAGTGTGGAGATTCATTATGGTGTATCGAGGATTTTAGAGTTACTTTTTCGAGTTGGTGTTTCTTTTTTAGGTTAACAGATTCCTGTATGAAATTGGTCCTTTTGAGACGGTTTTTAGTGCCAGTTTTGTTGATTTTGGTTTTGAGTGGGTGCCTTTCCAAGGTTTCCAATTTGGTAAATTGGGAGAGGATTTTTATTTCTCTTTTTTCATCCAGAGAGATCAGGGCAGCAGTTTCCTCCATAGCTCTTATGGGTGTTGTTTTCATTGCTCCTGTCATTATCCTTAGACCAATATTTTGAACTTTGTCTATTTTCTTAGGTTGGTTTGGGCGGCTGAGCCCCATGCTGTGGCACCATATTCTAATACAGGTCTTACATAACTGGTATATGTCTTCTTCAGGATGTTGTGGTTAGCTCCCCAATCTGTGCCAGGTATTTTTTTCATGAGAGATAGTGTTTGGATGCCTTTACTCTGTTGTGTTTTGTCTATTTGTTTTTTCCAGGTTAGTCTTGGGTCATAAGTGACTCCAAGATATGTAGGGCTGTCATTTTTTTCTAAAGCCTCCTTATCTAAAGTTAATTTTATTGTTTGTTGTTTTGTTGACAGTGAAAATATGGTATATGTTGTCTTTTTTGTGTTGATGGACATGCCCCAGTCTTTGGACCACTTATTGAGTTTATCAAGAGCATCTTGTAATCGAAATTTAGATGTTCCTACATATTCTTCTGTGCTAATTAAGGCAAGGTCATCTGCACACATGCTACCTTTAACTTTTCTTGATAGGTTTTGATTTAGATCATTTATGAATATTAGGAAAAGTGTTGGGGATAGGACTCTTCCTTGGGGGACGCCGTTTTTGATGCCCACTGTGTGGCTTCTTTGTCCTTGCATGCAAACTAAGGCTTTTCTCTTATTCAGATATTCCTTTATCCAGTTGTACATTCTGTGGGATATGTGATGCTGGATTAGTTTGAGTAAGAGACCTTGTTTTCAGACTTTGTCAAATGCTTTTTCTAAGTCAACCCACACAATCGTTGTTGGTTTCTTTTCTTGAAAGCCATCTTCTATTTCTTGTGTGATGAAGGCTATTTGATCTTCTGTTGATCTTCCTTTTCTAAAGCCAGCCTAGGCTTCAGTGAGTAGGTTATTTGACTCAAGGATCCAGGTGAGTCTATTATTTACCACTCTTTCCATAAGTTTGCAAGTACAGCTAGTGAGGCTGATGGGGCGGTAGCTATCCAGTTTATTTCTTGGTTTGCCATGCTTTAGAATAGGTATCATAATGGCTTTTTTCCATATGTATGGGATTCTGCCTGATTTCCAGCTAGCATTGAATATTTGTAGCAGTTTTTTTTTGGCTTGAAAACCCAAGTGGAGAAGCATGTCATTTGATATTTTGTCTGGGCCCGGGGCTTGTTTTGGTTTGAGGACTTTTAGGGCTTCATCTAGTTCCTTCATTTTAAGATTCGTGGTCATTCCATGGAGTAAGCTGGATTGTTTTCTTTATTTTTTTCTTGGATTTCTGAGTTTACATCTTTATTTCTGCTTTCATTGATTTGTATTTGGCCTTCGCTTTGGAAAAATTTAATGAATTCATTAGCTGCTTCTTGTCCTTTCAGGGGTTTGTTGTCCTTTTCTATTACTATGGGTGTTGTTCTGTTTTCTTCCTGGTTGAGACATTTGGCTATACGCCAGAGTTTTTGGCCGTCTCTATCTACGTTTAGTTGTTCTTTTTTTCTTGCCAACTTTTCCTCATAGCGGAGAGGTAATTTTTACTGAAAACTGCGTTAGCTGCTTTTAGATTTATGTTGTTTTCTATACAAAGGTTATTTTCTACTGTGTTTCTGGCTTCAATAGTGGCATTGTGGAGTTCTTGTAGGTGATCAGACCAGTTGGGGATATAATCTTTTCTTGCTCCTCTAGGAATTGATTCCTTAGCCGCTAGGAGGATTGCTTTGGAGAAAGCTGAGTATGATTTATTGACCTGATTTGATTTGCAGTTTATTGAAGTGGTGTATAGCTCTGTGAGCTTTGAGAATAGGTTCCAGTTAGCTTTTTTGTAGTTCCATCTGGGGATGGTGGAGTTTTCTGATATTCTGAAGGAGGTATCGATATTGATTAAAATGGGTCTGTGGTCACTAGTGGCTAGCTGGTCTGCAACTTCTCTAGTGCATTTTTTGGATATGTTGTCAGTTGCAAAGGCTAGGTCTGGCGTGGTTGATGTTAGCCAAGCTCTTGAGAAAAAGGTTGGTTTATCATCAGGTTTATTAAGCAGGATAAGTCTGTTCTCCGCTTGCCATTCTTCAATTTCTTCTCCCCTGGCATTGAGGTCTTGGTATCCCCAGCTCTGAGAGTGACTATTCATATCCCCTAAGATAAGACATTCTTCTTGATCAGGTATTTGTATGTGGTCAATCTCTATTTCCTTGTCTGGTGGGAAGTAGCAGTTAAATACATTAATATTTCCATCTGGGAGAATCAGCTTAGTTCCCATTATTTCTGAGTCTGCAAAGTTGGGCAGAGTTATGTCTGTGGTAGGGATGTCATTTTTAATGAGGGTGAGGATTCCTCCTTTGGGTCTGGTTTCTCGATCTTGTCTGATGCAGGTGTAGCCTCTAATGGAGAAATGTAGAGTACTGTTCAAATGAGTTTCTTGGATGCAGGCTACATCAATTTCTTTTTCATGCAGAAATATTTTTAAAGCTTCTTTTTTCTTTTGGATGCCCTCTGCGTTCCATTGTAGGATTTTTAGACTTTTGATCTTGGAGTGTTGGCCAGTAGTTTTTACTTTCTTGTCCCTGCTCCTGGTTCCACAGGCAGAGATAGAAGAACCACCAGCTCGCTTGTGCTGCGGGATTCCACATATATTAGAATCGTTACTGAACTCCAACATAGATGAGGTTGCATGTCAATATGTTATGCGCCAGGAGGCCCATCGACTCCGACTTCAGCCTGCTTTTCTTTCTGGGTGTGCTCCCATAGCCTTTGATCATCCAAGATCATCTGCAAGACAGCAGGTGTTTATTTTCAGAGTTTTCTCTCCTAGATGAACTGCTATCCCTTGCTAACGAGCTTCATCTACCCGGGTTTAGAGTTAGAGCGCCCTATACTCGCTTTTTGCAATCATTTCCCTGGATTTCTGAGATGTTTTTAGTAAATATTCTAACCACTGGAATACTCCACCTCATCCTCCATGACTGCAAACCAGTTGGTCCGCGGCTGTTTATTTGGTATTCACAGCTAACCCTTATATCTGAGGGTCTTTCCCCTATCCGCCACCTGGGGACGCGCTTGGTAGAAGGTGGTAGCTCCCACAAGTAATAGTGTCTAGTAAATAGCTCATTTCAATGAACCTCTGAATAAGATAAGTTAAATTCTAAATAAGATACCTATGTGAATTTTTTTTTAAACCTTATTGTTTTCAACTCTATCACTGATTGTGATGATTTATAATCATAAGCATTTATTAACAGATATCACTAATAAATCTTAAAGTGCTAGAACTACTGTTGTCTGGACTGAAAGTATAAAACTAAAATGTATTACAATTTAAAATTAAAAAAAACAAATGCCAACTTCTCAAGTCACAATCACACCATTTAAAACTGAAAATTGCTTAGTGTAAAGTTTATGTTTTTAAAGAAATTAAAAGAAAACATTACTTTTTACATCAAAGTTGAATTATATTTAAGAAAAATATTATTTTTAGCATTATGTAATTATTAATTTGGCCATTGGTTGGAGGTGGTGCTATGTAGATTAGAGTAGATTATATCAGCAAAAAAGGGCAGCAAAGACTACGATTACTGAGAAAAATGTCCTCTTTTAATATTAGCGAAAAGGCCTTGGCTATGTTTTATCACGCTCACATCGGCAATATTTTACATTTTAATATCACTGCCTGGTATGGCAATCTAAGCACTAAGAATAAAAATAAACTCCAGAGAATCCTAAATGCTGCTGGTAAGGTCATTGGCAAAAAGCAAACCCCATTAGGGCAGCTGTTTGAGGCAAACATCCTCACAAGATCTAAGAAGATTCTAGAAATAAAAAATCACCCTTTGGGTCAGGATTTTGCTATTTTACCATCACAAAAGAAATACAAGACACCGATAGCAAGGACAAACAGACACAAAAACTCTTTTGTTCCTCTGGCAATCACATCATTAAATAGAACCAATCTAATGTAAACTTTTCATATGTTAATTGTGAGTGAGTCTGGTGTGAATGTACATTTTGTTTAAAATAATGTTTTGTTTTGTATAATGCACAAATTGTAAGACAAATTTCCCTACGGACAATAAAGATTATTATTATTATTATTATTATTATTATTAGATTAGAATCTGTTACTTAGTCAATTTTTTTAATTCTTTTTTTTTATTTAGACTCATCAGTATCAGTGTCCCAGATTTCCTGTGACATGCCCAAATAGATGTGATCCAGCTAAAATTCCACGGGAAGATATTGAAAATCATGTACATGAGTCATGTCCATCAGCAACCATAGCATGTCCATTTAAAGATGCAGGATGTAGATATAAAGTAAGTTGACTATTTATAGAAATATCAAATCTAAAGATGACTTCAATGCTAAAAAAAAAAAAAATAAACCTACCTTGGAATTAAGATCTATCAGAGACTGTTCTTAAAATAGTTTATGGCAGCTTTTTATGAATATGAAGGGTGAAAATTAATCTTTTTTAAACACTTAGCAGGAACATCCTGGGATATTGAAGAAAAGAGAGAAGAAAAAGCTCCAACTGTCAGCTTGTCATATCTTTGATGCTCCCTTCATTCTATACAAGCTCAAAACTTAGGTTAAGAAAATCCCCTGGACCTGATAAAATAACAAATGAAATGATCCAGGGGCTAGGATGGCAGGCCCAAAACTGCAAACTAAACTTTATCAACCATACATGGAGAACAGGAGACATACCACAGGAATGGAGAACTGCAAACATAATAACCATTTTAAAGAAAAGTAAATCGGCAGGAGACCCTAAAAGCTAACGTCAAACATTGGCAAAATGGCAGAAAAAATTATCAATAATAAACTTTATTGGTGGCTAGAAAGTACTTGCTCACTCTACAATGCACAAGCTGGCTTCAGGAAAGCAAGTAGAATTGAAGACAACCTCTTTTGTTTTATCCAGGACACAGTAGAAGGGTTCCATGAAAACAAACACACTACAGCAATATTTTATAGATTTGCAAGAAGCCTATGATAGAGTGTGGAGAAAAGGTCTATTTTTGAAGATGAAAAAAATGGGCATCCATGTAAGAATGTACAGCTGGATCAGGGCTTTCCTAAAAAGCAGAACCATCCAAACCCAATTTAAAGGTGCCATCTCTAGTAAAAAACGTTTGGAAGAAGGCCTACCTTAAGGTTCAGCCCTTAGCTGCACACTCTTTCTAATCTTCATGAATGATCTCCCAGACCTCATTTCAGTCATTATTGAACTTTACGCAAATGACCTCTTAATTTGCACAACAGAGAAATATTCAGTCCTGACTAGATCCAAATTAAACAGAGCCCTCACAACTATCTCCATGTTTTCAAAATTATGGAAAATGGAAATAAACAAAGAAAAGTCAGTGTATTCAATCTTTAGCCACAGCAACAAAATAGCAAAAAGAAACTACATCCTAAAAATAAATTCACAGCCAATAAATAAAGAAGAAAATCCAACTTATCTTAGTGTAAAATTAGACCAAAGACTGTCTCTAAAACACTTTATGGCTGATTTAAAAGAAAAGGCATCTCAGAGATTAAACATAATTAACACCTAGCAGGAACATCCTGGGGAGCTACAAGTAGCCGCCAACAAAACCTATCAGTCACCTTTGGACGCAGCCCTAAACCAAGCCTTGTGTCTGATCAGTGGAATAGACTCAAATATTGAACCTCTTAAGTTAAGGCGCAACAGAGCAGCATTAGAAGCTATTTGGAGATACAGAAGGTTGGAGGATGAACATCCAAATAAACTATTAACTAATAGGAAAAAACAAAAAAAAAAGCAAAGAACACTGATTCAACTTACTGATGAACTAGCCCTAAAACACCATCTACCCAATAAAAGAGAAAAAATTACCAGATATAACTCCTGGACTTAACTATAAACAACCAACAATTACAACACATTTAATAAATAATATTCTAACAAAAGAATTAAATCCACTGTAGCTCAAAGTAGGCACTCTTGAAACAATTGAAAGCTATCCAAAAACAACCATCCATATATACACCGACGGATCAGCCTTCAAATTAAATTACATGAAGGAATACAAGCACCATCAGATATTGTTGTCTTTACAGACTCACAATCCACTCTTCAAACACTTAACAACAGCACCTCAAAAAGCCCAAGAGAGTTGACAACACTAAAAATGATAATACACCAGATGATGACCAAATTAAACATCATCATCATATTACAGTGGATCCTGGACACATTGGTGTCATGGGAAATGAAAGGACAGATAAGCTCTCAAAGGCAGGATCATCTATGGAACAACCAGATAGACCTGTCAACTATCTCACCCTAAGGTCAATGCTAATCAACAACCACAAAGAGGAGTGGCTCAACCAATGGGCAACAGGAAACACAGGCAGAGCGATGTACCCGGTACAAAGAAATGAACATGCCTAACATACTGGACAGTATTAACTTCCATCCCCGCAAAGAGCAATGTACAATCTTCCAACTAAGAACAGGACATACACCTCATTTAAATTATCATCTCAATAAAATAAATCCCACACAACTCCCCCTTTGTAGACACTCTGCCCACCCTTATGAAACTGTAAACCATATCCTTTTTGAATGCCCCTCCTAATCCACCTTAGGCAGACCCTACTACCACTACATCCCAACATAACCAACACCATTTATGGCAGTGCTGAACAACGGAAAAAAAAACAGTACACTATTTTTCCTTGGCACAGTCTGCAAAAGAGCTGACAGCTCAGCAGTAAAAAGCTGGCTAGAAGAAGAAGTCACCACCACTTAACATTCACTCCCTTATTTATCACTTCTTTGTGATTAAATCAGAATTTTTTGAGCTAATAGAAACAAATTATCCACCCATAGTTCTTCTCATGGTTACAATATGCTCACACTCCATAACACGCTGCTCATCAATAATTGTCAAATAGTTAATAGCCCTTTTCGTCACAGCAGCATGTAAAACTCAACAAGTAAAAACAAAAAATCAAGCCTGAAAGACCATCAGTGGAGAACATATGGAACTTTTAAAATGATGATGCAATATAGGTTAGCATTAGATGCAGTTTAATTGGAGGACCAGTCATACAAAAAAAAGTATAGGCATATGGAGGGCCCCCCCCGTGGGCTCGGCCTCCGGCCTCGCACGGGAGGGGGCACTCGTGCGGGCTCAAGGAGCCGTGTCCTACGACCAAACGGGTGTGACTCTTGATCACCTAGTTGCAGGGGGTCTCCAGACAGAGGGGTCGGTGAAGAGCCTATCTCTCATCCTGGCCATGAGATAAAATCCTTTCTCTGGTCACATGGTTCATTAAAGGGATGAAGTCTCGAACCATTTGGACATCTGCATAAGATGCATACAAAAAAAAGCAAAGAATCTTGGTCTCAATTTGCTGGTATTACTTCCCAAGGCTGATCTGCCCATTGGACAGCAAGTTGTCTCCCAGGAGATCTGTTACTGGCAATGTCTAAAAACCTCTTTCCACCTGGGAACTGCTCTGAGGTCCTCCAAGTGTGGTGCCAAGTTATACGAGGGCGTCCCTGTTTGGGCTTTCCTCATATTGGCCTCCATGTCATCGCAACTCTTTGTATTCGAAATTCATTTTGTCAGAGAATATGTTCCAGAAACCTCATGCAACACTCTGTCACAACCTCATTAATAATAATAATAATCTTTATTGTCAGTATCATTAATTGGTTGGCTCTCAATTTGGCAAAGGATTTCTAAAATCTGTCATTGTTCTCGTCAAACTAGACATTATTGTTGAGTCACATTTAGTCTTTTCTCAATTTTGGCAGGTGATGATTGTGTTAAAGATGTATTTTTGTCTCAAGTCCAATAGCTTGGGAGGCACGGTGGCTGAGTGGTAAATCGCTTAGATTCTGAACTGAGGGTCCCGGGTTCAAATCCTGGTGAAAACTGGGATTTTTATTTCGGGATCCTTGGTCTACCCAGCTCTAATGGGTACCTGACATTAGTTAGGGAAAAGTAAAGGCGGTTGGTCGTTGTGCTGGCCACATGACACCATCGTTAACCATAGGTCACAGAATCAGATGACCTTACATCATCTGCCCTATAGACCACAAGGTTTGAAAGGGGAACTTTACTTTTACCAATAGCTTGGCTTGTACAAATAGGCTGCAACCAATTTGTTGGCATATGGCATATAATAAAAATAAAATAAAGCATTTTGGGAGATTGTTGCTCAAATTTTCAGGGTAAAGCTTAAGAAGCAATAATAATAAAACTAAAGGTAATAGAAAACAAAGTTCCAGGCATAATCCTAACAACAAATGATATATTAAACCACTGTTACATAAGATGAAGCGGTCGTCTCCTTTCCATTAGGACTAAAACTGAAAGATTTACAAATTCTTTTATCCCACTTTCAGACAGATTGTTACAAGATCAGCTGTCGTTATGGAGAAGTACATAGAAGTCAAATTTTTAAAGCGCTGGTTGTGTATGTGTTTTGTGTGTGAATGTTGTTCGAATTTTCATCAATATTGTTTTTGTACAGTAGTTACGCTGAGGTTGTCAATTGTAGTCAAACTGAATTTTATTGGATTGGATCAATAAAAATAATCTCATAACTGTCAGACTGTAAGAAGTCCCTCTATACCGCCCATACCGGTGTTTGCAATGACATTCCAGTTTGTAGTGCAGTCCTGCCACCACGATGGAGTTGAAGCATCTTTGGTGAAATCATTCATGTAGTCTTAATTGCTTTCTGTCTTTTATGTCTCAGATCATATAGATGGGTTGAGATTATTATTATTATATCTTTTATATAGTGTTACTTTCATGCTTATAGCATGCTCAGAGCGCTTTAGTCCAATCTCATTTGTGGACCAGTGGGGGAGAGGGGGTATCTAGGAGTTGGTTTCCCGTGCTGCCTTTTGGCGCTCAGTAAACACCTCTCTGCCCGAGTCGGGTGTCGAACCTCGAGCCCCCTTCTAGGTAGCCAAGCAAGCCAAGCTCAAGCTGCACTTAGGAGATAACCACTCCTTAGTAGACACTGATTTTTGCAGGCAAGCAATTTATTGTGCCAAACTCTTGTCTGGAGGCATCTAAAAGCACTATTGGCCCCTGGTCAGACTGTTATCAACTTCCCCTACAATCCTATAGTATGTTATTATGCTTCCTAGATATATGAAATGATTACAACGCTGAGGGGCTGTCCATTTACAGTAATCTTTTGTACTAAGTAGGCTTACTTGGTTGACTTCTAGAACATGACTTCTGTTTTCCTAAGGTTTATTGCTGCAGCATATTCATTGACTGTGATCTGGAGATCATGTTCAAAAAACATGTAGAACAGAAGTGTAATGCCTCAATAGTTGGAGCATTTAGACTTGTAATCCTTTTTGTATAGGGATATGACAGCATCTCAAAGTTCAGCATAGAGCGAATAAGTCTGTTGGTCTCTTTGGGCAACACCTCCCATTTTCAGCTGCAAGTCCATCAGACTTGCTTTGTGTTTTTTGAGTTTATGAATTACTGTTTCAACTTCTTCAAATGTCTGTGAGTCATGGAGATCCTCTCTAATAATTTTCTGAGGAATATTTGCCAGCAATTCCTCCAATAAATACCTTTTGTAACCAAATAGCAGGCTACAGTGTTCATTGCAGCGATCTCAGATATCCGCCTTGCTAGTGGAAGATCTTAACGGCGCCGTAGTCTGGTAAGTTGGGCCTTAGGCACATCAAAGTGCCTCATAGAAATAGCACATATTTAACCTTGTCTCTGCATGTTTATGAACAGTTCAAGCATTTATGCAGAGTGTGACAAGAAGCTTTTTAGAGAGTTCTGGCTGCATTGTCATTAGGGTTCGTGATAGCAGTTGTGCTTTAACAGCTGTTGAATTTCCACATTGTTTTCATTAGGTCTCTATTAGTTTTACTACAGTACCTCATGACTTTGACTTTCATGTCTGAAAGTATCGTTTTTAGCTGTCTCCAGTTACTCACTGGATCATTGTCCTGGGGCTTGCCAAGATCAACCTTTCATGGCATAAAAAAGCATGAAAGACTTTTTTCAGTGAAAAATATATATTTATAGCTCATCAGCCAATGAAGGAGAAATGAGTGTTTATTGTGTAAAAAAACAGTACGAGTTTTCATGTTCATAGAGTCCAAATGAGAAATGAGAGAACAAAATAATTCATGTCTCAAAAAATGCTTATTATTAACTGTTATCAGATTATTATTTAGAGCCATTTGTACAAATATATTTCAGTGTCCTCGTTACAGTCTTGAATTACACATGGAAGAAGGTGTACGAAAGCATTTAGAGTTAACATGTGACCTACTTAAACAGCAGCAAGCTCAGATTGCACAGTTGTGTTCTACTCTTCAAGCAATTGCTCAAACAACAGATGGTATCTTTATTTGGAAAATAAGGTAAAGTTTCATTTGTATTTTAATGTTTTGTTTTTTTAAGATGTTGAAGGATTCTGTAAGTCCTAGCCCATACCTAGGGGATGACAGCAGGCAGGGTTCACACACATCATTGATTAACATGCATGACTAGATTGACATATGAAATACATAGGATGTAATTATCTTTTTTGAAGAAACGTCTGAAATCTACAAGATTCAATATTATGTACAAGTAAAGCTAATCAAAGTGTTTACACAATTCAAAATCTTTTTTATTGGTCTTTGTGATAAAGAACTCAACACAGCTATTGCAATTAAAGTACCCTAATACACTTGGATCAATTAAGCAATCCCTATCTATTAGCACTAGCATTTATTTTGGGTACAATCATAGAATTAAATAAATATAGACTGGAAAAAGGAAATATCTTCATGTAACTTGAAAACGTGTATATCTATTGTATTCGGATTTTCAGTCTTAGAGATAAAACAAAACTCACAGACATAAATAAAGTACACAAAACTGCAAGTCACATATTTTCGTTTTATAAAACTCTTTTATCGGCCAGTCTATATTTATTTATGTCTATTGGTACAATGCATTGTTTACGACATGCATTACTACCCCAGCAGCAGTTTTTTAAACTTTCATATAAAAAGAGCTCATCATGTCCTGTTCAGAATGAGAACAAAGAGTGGCAACATTTGTGTGTGTGTGTGTTTTTGTGAAAACTAAATATGTATAGCTATTTTATTTACATTTTTTGAAAATGAAAATGCTGATACTACAGTGTATAATTGAATAGCCTAATTATTAAACTTCCAGTTTGGCATAGGATCTCTTTATTGAGAGCCGATCTCTGTAACTGACTCCAAATTTAGAATATTTTCAGAAGACATTCATAAAGCATTAATCATGATTAATCATATCTGCATCTTAAAGCAAGTCATTTTAGATCATTGTCACATAAAATGTACCCAGTATTTAGATAATCAAATATTTGTTAGCGTGGATAATGTGTTTAGCAATTTAATAACATACTCAGGGTTGCCTACAAGTATGCAACTTGTGCAAATGGACATGAAAATACGCGAGTATGGCTTGGCATCAGAAAATATGCATTATCCTCTCTGAAGCAAAAAAAAAAGTAATTATATAAATCATTGTGGAATTGGCTATTATTAGATCTAACATAAGATTGTATCCCCTTTTTATTTCGCGTGCGTAGATTTACATGTTTACTAGGAGCGGTCTTAAAATCCCAAAATAAAATTCAAAACCCAGTTTTCCATGGGGTTCAAACTCGAGACCCCTCAAGTGTGTTGTTTATTTTTCAGTTGTTCTACACTGGCACAAAGAGTTCCGATTATGTTGGGTTGTTGTGGTAACTGCTCCTGTCTGTGGTGAATTAACTTCTGTTGTAAAGTTCTGTTCATTAATTCACTATTGTGTTTATTATATTTCTAAGTAGAAATTGATGCCAGATAATGTCTCAGTGGTTCAAGAGTAGTTACATAAATAATTTAGTATTCCTGGCACAAGTCTGGAGCATAAAATTGAATAGTTTCAAAAGCTCAGGAATGTCTTATTGAAAATAGAGAATCTTGATGAAAATTTTTTCTATTTAATGTACATAATCCAGATCAGGCTTTAAAACAGTCACAGAAACAATGTTTCTTTTTTTTAAAGCACCTAAGAATTTTTTGAAAACATTTGGCATGTTGAATAGAAGTGGAAGAAAGGAGAAAAAATATAAGTATAGCAAAGTTCCTTTCAGTGTGTCAATTTATATGAAGTCTTCAAACTGATTGGGAATTGATTGATTAGTTCTAATTCATCTAGACCAAGGGTCGGCAACCTTTTGAGTCAAAAGAGCCAAATTAAGAATTTCTTGGTTTATTTTTCTCTGAGTTTTTAAAGAGCCACAAATTTTTTCTTGCAAAATAAATAGTAAATGCACATTGCAATTATTGTTTTAATGAAAAAGTAAAAAACGTATCTATTTATTTATATATAAGTAGTGGTTTTTTTTTACAACAAACTAAATAATATATATATAATGGGAGGCGCAGAGGCTTAGCGGCAAAGCGCTTGGCTTCTGAACCACGGGTCCCAGGTTCGAATCCTGGTAAAGACTGTGATTTTCAATATATGATATCAGATGTTTATTCTTTAATTTGGAAACAATTAAAGTAACTTTTACTTCAATAACAAACAATTGAGCAAACAGATTCAATGGGAGCTTTGGCTTTATCATAGAAAGTTTGGGTACATTTGGTTCATAACATGTAGTTTTAGTTTCAAACAAGACTCTAAATTTTCAATTGTTAGTTGGCTTCTTACTTTTCTTTTAATTATCTTCATGAAAGAAAATCTTTCTCGCACGAATATGTTGATCCAAAGATAGTCAGCACTCCTAATGCCAAAATAAAACTCGCGGCATTTCTTTTCTAGTTTGTTGTGTTATGTACATATGTATACATTGCTGGAACTCCAACTCTTCCAACTTGCTTTTCAACTCTGTAAAGCACAAAGCTTTACTTTTTTTAAACTGACAAATTGCATGTCTAAAGATCCAGTATCAACTCCAAGTATGGATCTTGTAACTATTTGTGTTGAGAGGATTTACTAGGAATGCTAGAATGGCTTTGTTGGTTTCGAACTGCTCAAATCTTTCAAGAGATTCATCTTTGATTTTCTAAATGTGTTGAAGTTATTTGTGTAAAAGTTGCTTTTTCAAGCTTTCTGGTTTGTTTTTGAAATTACGAAACAATTCTTCAGATGCACGTAAGAAGCAGTCTTTGACAATCTACTCACCATCTGCCTTTTGTGCATCTTCTAGTGGTACTGCAAAACTTGTCAGATTAGCATTACTTGTAGATTACTTCTAAGTTTAAGAAGATAGTCGCTTCTAACTGATTTACTTGAAACAACAAACTTTACGTCACAGCCAGAGCACGTCGTCTTGCGTCGAAAGCGAATTAAAACCTACATAGAAACATCCGACGATTGCGTCATTCCAGACAGACTGACAAAAGTGATGACGCATGTAATTGGGAAGGCACAAAGCGAGCACAAGTATCTGATAGAAAGAATTGGTGCCTATTTTAAAAAGTGTTTAAATAGAATAAATAATATTTGCGTATCGAACTAAAGAGCCGCAACTTGACATCCAAAGAACCGCATGTGGCTCGCGATCTGCAGTTTGCCAACCCAGGATCTAGACTTGATCTAGAACTAGAGATATTTTAAGATGTCAGGCACCTCTAATAGAATTTACATAAATCTACATTTAGAATTAAGATCTAGATGTAAACTGATCTAGATTATTCTAGATTTAGATCTCGATATAGATCTAAATCTATTTCTAGTTTATATTATAGCCTACAACAATTTTAAGCATCAGAAACCAGAACACATATTTTAGCTTTATCTTAACAGCTATTCAGCAAACTAAACAGCCTATATAATAAGAATAATAATTATAATAATACAGAATTAGATGTCACTGAAAGTTAAAAAAACAAGTAATATAAATAAGAAAGGTTTCTTAAGATTCAATTCCTACTTTATGAAATTGGTGAGAATTTTTTAATATCTTTTCTAGTTAAGTCACTGACAGTCCTGACCATTCTTTGATTTTGCCTTTCCATCGCTTCCTGTTTTCCTCTTTTTATTCTTCCTGGTACTGTTCCCTAAAAAAATGTCTTTGAGAGCCTTCATGATTTTGTGATGTGGCCATAGAGTTTGAGTTTACATTTTTTTATAGTGGTTAGCAGGTCATTGTGGGGTCCAATTGTTGTATTAATACTGTTTCTAATATCTTCATTCATGATGCGTTCTCTGTAAGTGATACCTAGGATTTAAACTTAATCTTCGTAACAATTAGTTCATTTAATACATCTGAATATTAACAATTTAATAATAATAACATTAATAAATCTCTATATCCTTTGGTATCACATCATTAGTTGAACTGACATAATATTATCAGCTGTCACTTTCGACAGCATGTCTCTTCTTTTTGTATCGGCAGAGATAGGATTGTAGTTGTTGATAGTTTGTATTTCATAGTTTTTTATCTTCTTTCTGAAAATATTGAAACCTGCCTATTTTTACTTGCCATAGCGGACCACTTAGGGGGCTGATTCTGAGTTTGTTTTTCCACACTAACTGTTCTTTTAAACTTGTTTTTCACTTAAATAGTATCAATACATAAACATGCATTTTATTATCATATTTATGTCAATAACATTAATAAAATTTGTGTCAATGTTTGCAGCAACTACAAGTCAAAGTTGAATGAAGCTGTTCACAAAAGCAACAAAGAGCTGATCAGTCCTCCTTTTTACACCTCTAGATTTGGTTATAAAGCATGTTTATCTGTCTTTCTGAATGGCAATGGAGCTGGAGAAGGCAAATACATGTCTGTTTACATCAAATTATTACATGGAGATTACAACAACATTTTAGACTGGCCTTTTGTCTTGCCTGTTTCTTTCACACTTTTTGACCAAAATATAGATGCTACAATGAGAATGAATATTTCAGAAAGTTTTATTCCTGATCCAGCATGGAAACATTTCCAAAAACCTAGTCAGTCTACAGAATCACTTGGATTTGGCTACCCAAAATTTGTGTCTCATGAAATAATCAGATCAAGAGACTATATTAAAGATGATGCTTTAATTCTGAAAGTTAGTATAGATAATGCACAGTTCACTAATTAAGCCTTTTTGTTTTTATTACTGGTCGAAAAATGTTCAATAACTGAGTTAAGCTGTATTACACCTGCAATAAGACTTTTTTAGAGTAAAAAAAAAGACACAGTTTGTGTTTACTTTGATCACTTTACTTTGCTCTTTATTGATCTTTAATTTCTTTAATAAGTGGCAAATGTAAAATTTTGAATGTGATATGTACATTATTTAACTGCAACTTGCACTTTATGTACCTTGGGAGCAAAAAGTTTAGTTGTATTTATATGTTTAAATATTTATATAATTTATTACTGGAAATAATACATTGTCATTTAATTCCCTCTACATTTAGATTTGTGAAATATTGATAGATATTTCAGGTGACACTTTCTTCCACTTAAAGAATAATGCTTTCTTCGAAATTGTAACATGATAGAAATGTATATAATATGTATTATTTTATAATACATCCATTATAACATTAGATAGGCTTATGTGATTTTTTTTTTTTTTTTGCAATTTTAAAAAGTCTAAAGTAATTTTTTCTTTAATGAGAGAATAACATTTAGATCATTTGTTCAAAATAAAATATCCTATTTGATTCTTAAATACCTTGCATTCAAATTTTGTACAAGTGTGACGGGTCGTCGCGTGTGACGCGTGTGTGGCTTGTTTGATGACTAAGGGATTATTTTTGAAGTTATCACACACTGACCCATCAGCAGATAAATCGGGAGCAGACACGCAATGAATGAGAGATACAAACGCTTGAAATTTAAAAATATATTTATTTACATAAATATTTACATAGAAGAATAAAAGGGGAAGGGTTTACAATACTATATTTAATCTTCACTTTTGCACTTAATGAGAGAATGTCACTTTGTCCTCGGTACTTAGCTGGTTGTCCTGCTTGAATCGCAGCTGGCTGTATCCTGGCTGGAGGTGGCGCTCTAGCGGGTAGAGGGACGCCGATGATATAGTCCTTGTGGAGTTTCAATCCAAAGTCCCGATATCTGTAGTGGGCACAGTAGAGCGGGTGGCCGGCTACCGTGGGCACAAGTTTGCTGCGGGCAGAACTGATCTGTCGGGGGCAGGATAAGTCCAGTGAGTTGCGGAGGTTTGGCGAAGCCTATGACGTCTCGCACAGAGCGGGGTCTATAGGGACGTCGTACCTAATAGGCTGACAAGTTGAGCCAATAGCGCCAAGTGGGTTGACGAGTAGTGACCTATAGCACTGAAGAGCACTGAATAGATACATGATACTCGTAGTAGATCCAAGTAGGCAGGCGATGCTGATTAGTACCAATTAGGCAAGTTGGCAGAGTGGGCCAAATGCTGGTAGGCAGTGCTGGATAGCACGAAGTAGGCGGATCAAAGACAAGTTAGGACATGTCTCTCATGCATCTTATCAATGCCCTCGACTGAGGTGCATTCGTCAGATTGGTAAAATTGCTTTAGTGCACATTGGGGAAAATGATGACGAATGGGATTGGAAAATTAGAGGGTTGATACTATTGATAGAAGTAATACAAAATGTACATAAAAGGGGGAAGTAATAATCTCAATTATAAGTAGAAATAGCATTGGGAGGGGAAGAGAGGAGAATTCAACGCTGGTGGTCAATGACCGTGACGTTATTGTTACACACGGCCGGGGCCATGAACAATGAAACGAGCTTTACTAGAGAGAGAGGGGAGATAATCCATATATCTCTTCTAAGCGCAGTATTAGTACGCTAGTAAAATTATCAAAGCGTTGACTGAGATAAAGGTATAAAAAAAGGGGTACAAACATATGCAATGTTGCGACAGTGATCAATCGAGCAACGTGGTAATAATATTGCGGACATAGGTAAATGTAATATATATATATAGATAGATAGATAGATATAGATGCAATGGTTAAGTTTCCTACTTACGACAGTGAGAAATACGCAATGCACTACTTAACATAAAAGAAATAGGTAATTTACATAATAATAATATCCAGTGAGAAATATACACACAAGCTAGTTAAATGGAACTATGACTAAGTTCGGCTTAACTCACCATCAGGTATTCCTTTAAGAATGAGAATAAATGAAATAGTCCAGACTCGTACGCCAGCGAGAGAGAGAAATGAGCGAGCGAGAATAGTTTCCTTATAAATGTCGGAAGTAAGGAAAGAGGAAATGTGAGAGGCTAGAGATTATCTCTCACGTGGTGGACTCGAGACGAATTTCACACATTGGGAATGTCACGAGGCGTGTGGACACGAGTAATCTCTTTGATCATAGAGAGGCGCGGGTTAGGATAGAAGAAGGAATAATCCTACCCAGACGGTGTCGACTATCAGTCGGACTTCCGGCGCATAAGATCAAAGTAAGTGACAGTGCATTTATCTCTGCCCCGGTCAAGGGGAGATAAGCAAAAGTGGTGACTGTCATGGACCAGGTGGTAGACCTTAGCCTAGCGTAAAGAGGAAAAAAGGTGGTGCTTGTGACAAAATAGGGCATAGAAATGGGTTAAGAGCAAGGAATAATTAAAATAAATAAATAATAATTAATGCTGTGATAAAATTGAACGAATCTGACAGCAAGCTTTTGACTTGTCACAACAAGTATTTTACAAATCAAACTTTCTAAAATAGTGGAAAAACATAAAAGTGAAGTGGCTTAATTAAAAATGGGACAGGTCAGTGTTTAGCCTTTCTATAACGATTGGCCATGACTAGATTGACCTAGTGACACACAAAGGATGTAATCATCTTCTTTTTTGAAGTAACGTCTGTATTTTATAAGATAGGATATGCTTGGTTATACTCAACAAATGACCTAGATCTACAATTCCATTATATTTGTTTTAAGTAGCTCTCAGCCTTTGCATCTACTGCATTGTCATTAGCGCTAATACTCTAGTGTTTATCAACAAAAACACACGCTGTATCCTGGCTTTGTTTCGCAAAACAAAGTTTATTTTTCACGGCTTCAGCAGTTTGTAAAAAAAAAAAAAAAAATCAATTTTAAAGCACACTTAAGACACACTAAAATACCTGTTGTTCTTTTGGCTTTCACAATTTACAATGATAAAATAAATAAAACACCATAATTATTGCTTTAAAAAAATGTAATACTGAATTAAACTGGGTAATCTCTGTGTACATATATGCTAGAATAGTTACACGATGCATTCTTCCAAATGACGTGGTATTTCTTTGATTGTAATCCATTTCATATGAGCAGTACATTTTTAAAGGTCGTCTGAAACTAATTTATATAAATAGTGCTCTATTTAAAAACATTATTTAGTAACACAAAGAAAGAAATAGTTCCTGCTTAAACTATGGAAAACTTGTTAAAAAAAAAAAAAAACTAACTACAATTTGCAAACGTTTTGTATTTATATTTTCTTCAACTGAACGTACCAAACTTTTCTAATTGGCTTCAAATTTCTACAACTATCTTTAACTGATGTGACTGATTGGTTCCTTGTCTTTCTTACTTACAATTTAGTTTGCACTATATTTGTTGATCAGAAAAAGTGATTCAACTTTATCATATTCTAACTCCGAAAGGAACTTTTCATTTTCTCTTAACTAATAAGATGAGTTTCTTTACTAATTATCAACAAACATGATCGATTTCGAATCTGCATCTTTTTTGTCTTCATTTCGTTTAGTTGGCCATGAAAGTATTTTGTGAAGGTTTCTCAGTCTTAGCCACCACTGGAATTTCGGAAGTCTATTTCTGTGTGAGAAATAAAGGAATAAATATCATTAAAAAACAAAAATTGTTAAAGGAAATATTCATACTAGAAGTTTTCATTTCAAACCGTTTATTCTTTAAAGCTGTAACAAGCAAGGTTAGATAGGAAACGTTTCATGAACATGAATATTAAAACAATGAAGCCGATTACGAAACGTGACATTTTATATAAACAAACACGCACACAAAAAACATGTGAAAGAAACATGTGAAAGAAACATGTGAAAGAAACATGTGAAAGAAACATGTGAAAGAAACATGTGAAAGAAACATGGGAAAGAAACATGGGAAAGAAACATGTGAAAGAAACATGGGAAAGAAACATGGGAAAGAAACATGGGAAAGAAACATGTGAAAGAAACATGTGAAAGAAATCTAATTTATGTTAATAAGGAAATAAAATAAATCATACTCCCCTTATGGAAAAAAAAGTGCATAATCTACTAGTTGAATGTTGATACAAAATGAGAGAAATGAATTTTATACACAGGCGTGCGCACACACCCATACATATATACCTACATAGGCCTACATATAAACATACATACATACATACAATTGCGTAGCCAGGATTTTTTCCGGGTGTTTGGGGAGGATTTACCTCCCTCCCCCGCAAAAAAAATATATGTGTGTAAATATCTAATCTAATTACATTCTAACCCTTCATTCTTCAGAAGACGTTTATTGTATCCTAGAGTAAGTTCTTCCTGAAGTTAGCTGGAAAATTTTAGGCTTTTTTTTCGTAGAAATAAATGAGTGATCTTTATTTTACTGATTTAAAGTTGCAATCAAGAGTGGGCGTGCTCGAGGATGTCGGTAGCGACCACCTGCCGGTCTTGGTCACAATCGAAACTCGAAAAGCTCAGCACGAAGACCCCATATACAGAACCAAAATGGGTGTATAATCGTGGGGCCTGTTCAAGTCGGACGCCGCTCTGAGCGGGTTGGAAATCCAAGATGAATGCATTAACGGGGTTTACGAACTCTTCGTTAAGGCAATTCTGAACGCCGCTCGTAGGGCTATCCCGAGGTCCTATGGCGGGCGCAAGTTTAGGTCCTTTTTGCCTTGGCACGCCTAATCTGATTGAGGATGGCCGCACGCAGGCGGCACAGTCGTCGACCAAACGATGATACTAAACGCGCTTATAACAAGCTGTCGGTTGAGGTAAAGGAAGCGGAGGGTATGAGACTATAGTGGGCTAAAACATGTGTGTGATAGTAAGTGTATGTGTTTTGAATGGCAAGTAGAGCAGTGTGTGTGAGTGCCTGTGTATGAAGTGACCAATTGACCCTAAGATAGTTGAGTGAACAGCATAGAAAGTGTGTATGTCAGGGCTGTGTGTAAGGGAGGTGAGAATGAAGAACAAGATGATAGAGTGAAGTATACAACACAATAAAAGGGATTAACTAAAATCATTGTGTTAGTCTTATTAATTTGAAGTGTGTCTATTACAATGTGCTCACCTAGATCTTGAGGACGGACGACAGGCATGGAAACTTCATAATAACCTGGCTAGGGCGAAAGAACCAAAAGCAGCAGCGCCCCTGCTAACGGCTCAGGGCATGGGGGTCACAGACCGTCATAGGTCGGACGCTCTAAACCGTGCATTTGCGGCCTTATCCAAGTCAGCGAAACGGAGTGACGTGTCGAATGCCCTTAATGGTATCAGAAAGGCCAAATAAAAAAGCTGCACAGTCTATGGATGAGACGAAGACGAGACGTGTACATTCACAAACGCATTTACCCATGGAGAGCTAGCAACTGCACTTCGGAAGTGCAAATTAAGGAAAGCACCGGGGCCAGATGGTCTTAGGAACGAGATGATTAAGAATCTTGGCCCTGTTGGCAGACGGAAACTGTTGGATTTGGTCAATAGGGTGCGAGGCAACGATAGTTCCCCTACTGAAGAAGGGGAAAGTCTCAGACCGTGCGGAAAGCTATCGACCCATTTCGTTGACGTCCAACGTTGGGAAGACGGCGGAACGCATGGTCAACAGAAGGCTCGTATGGCTCCTAGAAACGAAAGGTCTCATTGCACCTGAACAGGGCGGATTCAGGCAAAATCGAAACGCAATAGATCAAGTAACGCTATTTATGCAAAAGGTGGCGGACGGCTTCCAGTGGGGCAACACAAATCGACCTAGTCAGTCGACGCTAGCGGTGTTTACCGACCTGAAACAGGCCTATGACAGAGTTTGGCGGCCCGGTTTGTTGTTAAAGCTCATAAACCTAGGAGTGGGTTCCAATATGCTTAGGTGAATACAAAATTTCCACACGGAGCGAACGGTGCAGACACGAGTTGGTAAGCACGTGTTGAGGAAACTTCCATTGGAGCAGGGCGTACCGCAAGGGTCGGCTCTCAGTTGTTCACTATTTTTAGTGTTCTGTTCATAAACGACTTACCAGCTCTCTTACAATGTCAAAAGCTACTGTTTGCAGACGATATCGTATTCTGGGAGTCAGGCAGAGACCGCCAGCAGCTCATTGGCACTCTGCAGCAGGCACTGACGACAGTGTCCTGTTACGCCAGGCTATGGGGCCTCGAGGTAAACCACTCCGAAGTGTGTTTACTCGTGGTTCACACTAGAACGCGACATAGTAAAGGAACCAGTTGAGCTTAGGATGGACGGCAAGATTCTGGAATGGGACAAAAAGCCCAAGTACCTAGGTTTCATCCTCGATCAGAAATTGACCCTGTGCGACCTTATACAACACGTACCCGAAACAGCCTCCGAGAGGTTGAACATCGTAAAGAAGCTAGCTGGAACGAAGTGGGAAGCGCAAGCGGATGTACTAAGATCATTGTACATGGGTGCAGTTCGGTCTCACATGGATTACAGTCTCCCTGTTCAAGTCTGGGCCTCGCAAACGTCTCTAGCGAAGCTCGACGCGGTCCAGAACCAAGCTATAAGACTCATATGCGGCACGTTTCGCACTACGCCAGTTGCCGCCGGCAAAATCATGGCCAATGTACCGCCGCTGAGCCTGCACAGAGAGCGAGCCGCTCAGAAGTCTGGTCGACAACTGGGATGGCAAGAGACGTCTCAAAAACCGACCCTGCTTCAAGCATGTGGTGCGTGGCTGGTCAGAGAAATGAATCTACCGGAAGCGTGGGCTGCTCTTTCCCCGACCGGTTCCTTCCACCCTGATAAAGCTTTCGCATGCCGACGGTGAAGAGGGGCCTGATTGACCCGGCAGTAACAAAGCGGTGCGATCCTAAACGGCTACTACAAACTTCCAGAGAAATTATCTCCTCGTATCCGGCAGGACCACTATCTACACGGACGGCTCCGTGCAGATGCTCGAGGGCACAACAAAAGCTGGGTATGGGGTGGTGGTCCAAATCCCAGGCAATCCCGAAAGTGTGGAGCTGAGTGGACCCAGCAACGGCAAAAGCAGCTGAATAGGAAGCAATCCTCGTAGCATTGAAGTGGGTAGCGGAAAGAGTCGAAAATGGATCCACGGCCCCAGCGGACGTGGTCATTTTCACCGATATCATCTATGCCTTCGATGCCCTTGAAGGGCAGCTTGCAGGCGTCGGACGGATAGAAGCACTCCTGGTGGTGATAGAGCGCCTTCTGCAGCTTAATGTAAATAGTTTTATACAGTGGGTTCCATCCCACTGTGGTCTGGTCTGTCATCAGTGGGCTGACTTTTTAGCGAAAGTCGCGGCGGCAACTGCACCATAAATGATGAATCGCACAGCCTTGCGACAGTTGGGACGCTTCCGACAAAGGCAGACAAGCAGATGAGTAGACCAGACCGAAAGGATGCATGGTGGGAGCTCTGCCGTGCGGAACAGGCCGTCCTAGCCCGGGTTCCGCGTCGGACACTTTTCAAATAATCGCGTACTTTGGACGATGTCATATCCCTAATTGGAATGCAATATTTATTTGATTAACCCCCCTTACTATTGTGAAACTAGATTATGGTTTCTATTTAACATTCTGAAGATGCCCTTCACGGAAAGGCGTCTACCACCCAGTGACATCATTATGGCTAAGCCGATCTACGCATCTCGTTGCAGCTTTTATTACAGGCAATCTCTACTTGAAGCCCTATCTTTGTAACGCTATTACCAGTCTGCTGACACCAGATCTGAAGATACCAGCCTTACCCACTGCACACAAGAGTCCGATCAACATTCGCTAGCTAGAGACCCGTCACTGCAGCTACGTATCGTTGGATTGCCCCGTGCGCTAGGATCCATCACGCGAGCCCACCCGCAGCCATACCAGTCAGAGCAGCATAGGACTTAAAGCTAAGCAACCAGCCTTATGACACTCAGACCACTTGGTTCTCATATCTCATGATGATAGTCTCATTTTATGTTAGGCCCCATCCTAACACTGTACAGCATTTTACCTTTACTTACTTTCTTTATGTAAATAAACTGTACATATATTTTACTTAAAAAGTATTTGTTGCCTGCATTCGTAACGCTGTGCCTGTGGATCTATGTGCAAGTTAAGGTTCTAAAATTATTAAAAAACCCTAGACACCTAAACGGCCACCATCATTGACCTACTTGTCACATTATAAGGCGACCCTACAACTCACTGCACACTTCCTCTTCCGTGCTCTAAGGGAGTAATCTCAGCATGGTTTTTACAAATGGGGTATCTGATTCGGTCTTTGAAGCGTTTAAAGCCTCTGTTACGTCGACCACCATTTAGCTCACCAAAAAGACTGCATTTGGCATGCGTTCGTCTCCATAATGTATTGTAATAACTTCAGGGAAGGCAACTCAACGAGACATAGATGTTTATTTACATGACATCACAGGTACATAAAACAACAACTTCATTTAGCACTGTTTCTCCATCTTGACTCTCAACGTGGGCGGAAATCGTTATTCTCTCATGTCAATATCCTGTTCTAGTCCGTTCACTAGAAATGCGCATCTGTGCACTAGCCTGGATGGCGGTGCGCATTACAGAGTCATAACAGTATGTATGTATGTATGTATGTATGTATGTATCTCTGTGACAAAAATAAATTTCGCCCACTTAAGGTATCACTTGGATCTAGGCATTTAATTAATTTATTTTAACATCTTAAAATTACTCTCCTAACTTGGCCCTTATGGCTATCTAAAGCTGTTTTTACCATCCCTCCACCCCCCTCCCTCTCTCTCTAGGCCTCGACATCATAATCTTGCTAATCTGACTCATGTCTAGCCAGTCTATACACAAGAGTAAGCTCCCCCTTCTTATCTGGACAAATCCTTTGTTATATTCATCGGACGGAGTTTGCCCCTCCTCACCTTTCACCAGATAACACCTTCCTTATCCTCCCCTGGCGGAAGGGGGGAGTGACTTCAAAGAGTCCTATCGACGCCTAGATAATCTATTCGTCATCGGACCATCTTGGAAATCGCGCGAGTTGACCATATTTGCTCTTTCCAAGTACCTATCCCTGTGTCTACGCCGGAAACATGCGGCCAGGTCAAGCAGGGATCTCTTTATCTCAGCAAGTCAGTCAGTCTGTCACATTCGAAAGTATATCTTTCCCCTCTCGCCCCTCCTCTTGTCTACCTTTATACGGACAAGAGTTATCAAATCGCCTCATTCTTTCCAAGAGCTGTTTGGAGTGAACACGCTTGTCTGAGCTTACGCTTACTATATTCATTTCATTTCTTTTCCTTACATTGGATTTGGTGGTAAGCTTTTGTAAAGGGTCTTAATAACCTCTTACTTACTATGTGTATTTATATATTTGTGCATTTATTTAGTGCATTATATTTGTGTACATATTTGTGTAATTCTTATCTTGGATTATGTAAGTAGTCACTTTATGTAATAATATCAGGTGGCCGAGCCTTGCTCGGTTAAATAATTTCATATACCCGAAGTCATTTTTGGATTTTTTTTTATAATTACGAAAATGAACGATTGGATAAAGACTACTAATTCGAAAAATTTCTTTAGTATTCTGTTTGTTCTATATGTAAATTGGTACGTTCAGACATTTAATTTTGGAATTAGTATATTCAATTATGGCTTTAGTACGAAACATCGAGTGACGCAAATTTCTACGTTATTGGGGAAAACTTCAAAGACTTTCTTACAAGCCAATAATAGTAGGCCTACGATAGTTTTACGCTGTCTAGACTGTAGGAGGACTTAAGAGACTTGATATTTAATCGCCATGTACAATTACATATAGAACAAACAGAACACTAAGACTGTCAGACCATAAGAAGTTCATACCGGCTTTTGCCATCCATCTATCCCAGTGGTGCTACTGGTGCTACAGCCCATGGAAGGATATGGCCTGCTTTTACACATCCCTCCATTCAGATATCTTCTAGGCCTTTCGTCACCACACCCTAACCCCATGTTTTTTACTAAGGTTTATAGTTAAATCAAAAGTGGCTGCAGCGTACGCAAACTCGTTGACCGCTTAGAATATTGTGTGTTGGTTTCCTTTTCGAGTCGATGTGAAGCTCGAAGTCGCAGATCCTCAAGTTTCCTTAAACGCTCCTCAGAATTTTCTAGCTTGACGATATTACTAATGATTGCATTTACGAATAATAACGTTATGTCAATAAAATATTAACTTCACGTCAATAATAATAAAAATAATAATAATAAAATTATTATGTTTATATAAATAATGTTTGTCTAAATGAATCTATATAAAAGACCTTCTAAAAAAAACAAAGATTTAGATCGAACAAAATTATAATAATAGTTGTCTTCTATAAATTTAGAGTGGAATTGGCAATGCTGTTACATCTAGATCTAGTCTAGGAAAAAAAGCGATTGAAATCTGGCTGAAATCCTATAGCTCAGACGTAGACGTCTAGATCTATTTGTTTTCCTGAAAAGTTGTGAACATCTTTTCTTCTAGAAATTACAACAGAAAACCTATTAGATTATTATTAGATCTCTTCAACGCCGCAAACCTCCTGCTATTAGGGAAGAATAACGGCGAGCAACATGGCGGTTTTTTCGACGGAGAACTGAGAATCTAGTTGTAAGTCTAGAATCAAGACCTAGATCTAGACGTAGATTGTTTGTTTGTTGTTTTACATGTTTCGGATGTTCCTTTAGAATTGAAGATAGTTACTTCCTAGTCCAAACCTCCCGCAGGACGACGGGGGATGGGAGCGGGCAGGGTTTGAACCCGGGACCATCGATAAATCCAAACGACAGTCCAGCGTGCAAACCGCTCGACCAGGCAGACATCCAGATTCCAGATTCGGCGTCCATATCTTTCTTTTCGGCCTACATTATAGCTAATTAAAAATATACAATTAATCAAATTCTTATTTTAACGTGCTTTATAATAAAGGGATCAAGCGATTAATTTGTAGAAACACTTGGAAACACTTGAGCGTCTTCAGATAACCACGTGCTTGATTGATGTTCACTGTTTTAAACCTTCAACTACGGTGCGCAAATAGTTGTGTCTATTCATTCATTCAAACGCGATAAAACTTGTTGCAAAGAAATGCTTTAGTGAACGGCTGTAAGCCAGTGACGTAGGAGGTGTACTTTTTTTTTTCATTTCTTGCTGTGAGCCTAGTGACGTAGGGGGTGTCAAGTTTTTTTCCTTTGACGTCACTTTCATTCATAAATTGGAAAACTTTCATTCATAAATTCTCCATGTCATTCATAAAACCTTCAAACCAAAATAAATTGTTCGATAATGAGACATTTTTCAAACCGATATAACGGTCAAACTCGAGTTTTCCCGATGTGGCCAATGAGCTGAGAATTTTTTTCTCACTAACATTTAGATACGTTGAAATTTTAAAGAAAATCGTTAGAGCCGTTTTCGAAATAGAAGAAATATATATATATATATATATATATATATACAAGAATTGCTCGCTTAAGAGTATAGGATATTTTATTATCATGACTTGTACGACTAATAGTCAAAGTTGTCCACTTTATCTGGACTAGAATTTACAACAATTCTTGCCACATGTATTTAGCTCTTTTGCTATTATTATTTATCGCTGATAAATTACCGCTCAGCACGAGCCATATTATTATTATTATTGA